>JAQQAC010020896.1:61165936-61188449 GCA_029783875.1 Phataginus tricuspis
TTTTTTTTTAGATTCCAAATATATGTGAAATCATATGATATTTGTCTTTCTTTGTCAGACTTATTTCACTTAGCATAATACACTTTAGGTCTATCCATGTTGTGAATGGCAAGATTTCATTCTTTTTTATGGTGAATAATATTGGATTGTGTGTATATGTACCACCTCTTTACCCATTCATCTATTGATGGACAGTTGTATTGCTTCCCTATCTTGGCTTTTGTAAATAATGCTTCAGTAAACATAGGGTCCATATATCTTTTCAAGTTAGTGTTTTTGTTTTCTTCAGATAAATACCCAGAAGTAGAATTACAGGTAGTATGGTATTTCTATTTTTAACTTGTTGAGGAACCTTCATACTGTTTTCCAGAGGGTTTCCTTTTCTCCATATCCTCTTCAACATTGCTATTTCTTATCTTTTTGATATTGGCCATTCTAACAGGTGTGAGATGATATTTCACTGTGGTTTTGATTTGCTTTTCCTAATGATTAGTGGTGTTGAGCATCTTTTCATGTTGACCATCTCTATGTCTTCTTTGGAAAAATGTCTATTCAGGACTTTTGCCCATTTTTAAATCAGATTGGTTTTTCGGTGTTGAATTGTAGGAGTTCTTTATATGTTTGGATATTAACTCTTTATCAGAGATATCACTTACAAATATATTCTCCCATTCAGTTTTTGTTTTGTTGATGATTTCCTTTGCTGTGCAGAAACTTTTCGGTTTGGTGTAGTCCCACTTGTTTATTTTTGTTGTGTTTCTCTGGCCTGGGGAGGCATATCCAGAAGAAAATTGCTAAGGCTGATGTCCAAGAGTTTACTGCCAATGTTTTCTTTCAGGAGTTTTATGGTTTCAGGTCTTATGTTTAGGTCTTTAAACCATTTTGGGTTTATTTGTATATGGTGTAAGACAGTGGTACAGTTTCATTTTTTGTGTGTGTGTGTAGTTGTCCAGTTTTCTGAACACCATTTATTAAAGAGACATTTTTCCCCCTTGTTGCCTCCTTTGTCATAAAGTGACTGATCACATTAGAGTGGGTTTATTTCTGAGCTCTCTATTCTGTTCCATTGATCTACAGATCTACTGTTGTTCCAGAGCCATTCTGTTTTGATTATTATTGCTTTGTACTATAGTTTGAAATCTAGGATTGTGATACCTCCGGCTTTGTTCTTCTTTCTCAAGATTGCTTTGGCTGTTTGGGGTCTTTTGTGGTTCCATACAAATTTTACGATGATGTACCAAAAAATGCCATTGGTATTTTGATAGGGATTGCATTGAATCTGAAGATTGCTTTGGGCAGTATGGCCATTTTAATAATATTAATTCTTCCTATCTATAAGCGCAGAATATCTTTCCATATATTTGTGTCTTCTTCAATTTCTTTCATCAGTGTTTTATAGTTTTTAGAGGACAGGTTTTTTACTTCCTTGGATACATTTATTTCTAGGCATTTTATTCTTTTTGCTGCAACTGTAAATGGGATTCTTTTCTTAGTTTCTCTTTCTGCTAGGTTGTTATTAGTATATAGAAATGCAACCGATTTCTGTATATTGATTCTGTATCCTGTGGCTTTACTGAACCCATTTATTAGTTTGAATGGCTATTGGTGAAGTTTTTGGGGTTTTCTGTAGAGAGTATCATGTCATGTCACACAGGGAGTGCTCTCTCAGGACTGCTGGAGCCTGGGTGGGCACAGGCTGGGGGATCCTGGGACACTGCACAGGGACCACTCTGGTGGGACAGTTGGAATTGGAGAAGGTCAGCTATATTTAAGTTTGTGACATGTGAGCCAGGGCAGATATAAGCTTTTGGAAAAATAAAGAAATGAACAAGATATTTTAGTGATGGTCTTTTAACACAAAAAACAAATGTTAATATGAAATTTGGTCTGTAAGACATCCATTTGCAAATACCACTGGTAGCAAGCTTGTATAGCTTGTGTTGTGTAATTATTGTGAAAGAAAGAAAGGAATTCCATGAGTTGCCTATATTCCACTGTTTGGGCACAGAATCAGCTGAGGTCAGGTAATAATAAGCAATCCTGAGACCGGCCTTATTCATCTAATCATCTCTTATGCTGCCAAGACAATGCTCCTCTTTGTGCCACGTGGAGGCCTAGACTCTGTGATCGTAGGAACTCCCGCCAACGCAGCACTTGGCTTCGTGACCCGAGAGTTCTCAGGCTACATCATCAGACACAGTGGGTGCCATTGACACATCTGCTGTCTTGTTCCCCACACGATGGCCATCGAAAACCCAGGGTGGGATTCAGTGCAGAACCCATATTCAGCACATGCAGAGCCCCGAAGAGAATAGGACTGATGTCATCCTGTGAGGTGAAAGGCCCAGACCCAGAGAAGGCAGGCTGTGTTCCGGGTCATGACAGTTTCTACGGAGAAAAGATGTATGGCCCTCTTTCTACTGTGGTGCGTCTGAAGCTGGAGGGGCAATGAAACATAAGCCTTCTGGGGAATTCATGCATTATTCAGGAAGTTGCTGAGAAAAGCTGAGAAGGCAGAGGGAGAGGGAAACAGATTGTATATTTTCAAGCAGAAGGCTACATGGTGCAACCACAGTCTAGTAGGTAAAGCCCTGCGACTGGTCATCCAAATCCAGGAGGAAGGGAAGCCCGGGGTGACCATCTGTCCCTGGCATTCAGTGTGAAGAGTGCTCTACTGGTCCCAGACTGGCTTGGGTCATCTCTTCCTTCCACTAAATAAGGTACAAGAACAGGCATTTATTTAACACCTGCTGTGGACACATTCTTGACTAGGACTTCCCTACTCTTCACAACACCTGTGAAGCAGATCTGAGCATATCCTTTTTATAAAAGGGGAAAGTGGGAGTCAAATGGGTTAAAGAGATGACCTATGGCCGCACAAATCAGTGGTGGGGCTGGGATTAGCACTGGACCCAGTGACATGGAAGCCTATTCGTACTCTTCCTCTTGTATACAAAGAAGGTCATAAAATAATGTGTTTTGTATTCCTTCTGCTCAGAGAGCCTATTTAGACATTGTTAAAGTTTGCAGCTCAAGACAAAATGACCTCAGAGGACAAGTGGGTATTTGCCTGGTGGCCTAGGGGGTGGGAGAGACATTTTTCACTTTTGTAGGTTCTGGACTAGGTGCAGCTCATAGGCTTTGAACTTACAGTGCTTGCAGCCTATAGTACTTTGTTCCTGTCCTGATTCGGGAGAGACCTGAGCGACAGAGCCTCAGTTACTCTACCACTTAATAGAGCGGGGAGGTGAAGTGTTAGTCTTTTCTGAATCAAAATTTAGGACACGTGCCTTGACAAAGGCCTTTTTCTAGCTTACAAATATGTTTGAATAAAAGGAGTAACAGTTAAACCCACTTATTTGCACATCTAATCAGTGATTTTTATGGACAGGGTCACAGTTATGAGACATCCTGGCTGAATATGCACAGGTGGCCCTGTGCTGAGGACAAGGAGTACCAGGCTCCCATGCTGAGCGGAACTGATGTTGATTGAGTGCACACCTGCTTGGACAACAGGAATGCCCTTGCAGGCTTTCCACGTGGACGTGCTGCTGCAATTGGGAGATGGTGGTCTAAAGCCAGTTTCTATTAATAACCATGAGTGACATGTTAGAAGTTGTTCTTCAGAAAGGATGCTTATTTGCTCAGAAAGTGAGTCTCTTTGAAGCTATTGAACCTCCTCCCCTAATCCCCAGCACCTTGTCCTCTTAGCACATGGTCTCCAGATACATCTTTTGGGGACACCAGAGGACCGTCCCCTGCAATCTGTTTGTAACTCTGGGCAAAGACTTCATGCTGCTGACCAGGCCTACAGCCCATGTGCCTTGTCAAGCCGATTGCCTTATCCACACCCTTGATGCCTGTCTGCCAGCCTCCTCCCTGTCGTAGCACAGCCCCCTTTGTCAGAAGAAACTTTTACACCTGTCCCTTCCACACCACTCTGATTTGTTCCCTGATTCTTTCCTCCATGAACAATATCCCTCTCAACACTGTGCAATAATGGGAATAATCCCTGAGAATATAAAATCTATTATAAATCACTGCTCCATATCCTCATGGCTTCACACTCTTCACAGACCCTTCTTTCTACCCCCTGCCTTGAACTGTTCTCTTTTTGAGGGCCTGGCACCCCCAGGTGTAGCCTCCAACATGGCAGCCTGGAGGTGCTGTATTCAGGGCTGAGTGAGGCATCTTACTAGGTGGACCTGAGGACAGTTTCACAGAAGCATGCTACCCCCATGTGACATAGGGAGGTGGGCAAGCGGGTCAGCAGACCCAGAGAGGCTCTGTCCTTGGTCCAAGGAGGAAAAGACAGTGTGGGCCTGATAACTGGTAGTCTCACTTCAGTAACAGATGCAAGGGAGCAAAAAGATGTCAAGACCTCAAGGACAAACGGCCGCTTTGCAGAAGCCAGTGAGGCTAAAAGAGAGTCAAGGACCATTCCAGCGCCTTCCTTTCAAAGTCATAATCATGTCATCTGCAGTTGAGATAGTGTTTCTTCCTTTCCAATATGGATGCATTTTATTTAGTTTTCTCATCTAATTGCCCTTGCTGGAGCTTCCAGTACAATGTTGAATAGAAATGGTAGGAGCAGACATCCTTGTCTTGTGCTTGGTCTCAGCAGGAAAGCTTTTAGTCTTTCCCCACTAGGTATGTTGTTAGCTGTGAAATCTCATAGATGTTCTTTATCAGGTTGAGGAAGTTGCCATCTATTCCTCATTTATTGAGTGTTTTTATCATGAAGGATGTTGGGTTTGTTTACATCTATTGAGATGACCATGTGGGTTCCCCCCACTTTATTCTATTAAGCTTGTGTATTACACTGATGGATTTTTATATGCTGAACCAACCTTTCATTCCTGGAATAAATCCGTTTTTGTCTGCTGGATTCGTTTTGCTGGTATTTGGTTGAGGACTTTTGTGTCTATATTCATAAGAGATATTCGTCGT
This sequence comes from Phataginus tricuspis, assembly GCA_029783875.1. Lineage (NCBI taxonomy): Eukaryota > Metazoa > Chordata > Mammalia > Pholidota > Manidae > Phataginus > Phataginus tricuspis. Next base: position 61,170,887 of record JAQQAC010020896.1, read on the forward strand.
TGTAGTTTCCTTCCTTGGGATGTCTTTGTCCGGTTTTGGTGTAAGGATAACACTGACCTCATAGAATGAATTTGGAGGTATTCTTTCCCCTTCTTTTTTTTTTTTTAGAAGAAATTATGATGGGTTGGTATTAATTCCTTAAACATTTGGTAGAATTGACCAGTGAAGTCATCTGGTTCTGGTATTCTTTTTTACAATTTATTTTTGTTGGAGTTTCTAGCCTCTCTCCCACCGGTCCTGCTCTCGGTCAGGACTACGGCTCTTTGTGTTACAAGCTCTTTCTGCGACCCTCCGAGCCAGCGGAGGGGAGGAAGGGAGGGAGAGAGGCTTGCCCCAACAGGCAAAGTAAGGGAGGTAAGCGCCAACTGCCCGCCCGTTCCCGCAGCCTCCGCCGCTGGCCGCTCGCCACTCCCCGGAGACAATCAGACGCGACAGGAAGTTCACTCAAAGGAAGAACTCGTTTATTGGGGTGCAGGGCACGGGATATATAGGGTGAAGTCTCTCCTGATTGGTTACACCTATGCTAATAAGGCGACTTTCAATTTTCCAATCATGCACAGAGTTGTGCGCATGCGCAGTTGTCTCTGATGTAAGAGGTGGACTAGAGTGGGCGTGGCTGAGATTCAGAGGCAGTTCTCAGCAGCCATCTTTGTGGCGAGGCTGAGATGCAAAGGCAGTTCTCAGCAGCCACCCTCGTGGCGAGGCTGAGATGCAAAGGCAGTTCCCCACATTTCCCCCTTTTTGTTTTTGTATGAGCATGAGAGATGCCATCCTGTACTCGAGGATGTGCCTGTCTTAGGTTGTCCCCATCTTTCAGGAGATCTTACCCATCATTGACTACCATCCTAGCACTTCCAGTAATGACATTCTCAAGAGGTCGCTTGCACCTCTCTGTAGGTCTATAAATGCCCATGAATGCTCTGGGGTAGGGAACTCCTTCTTCAATAATATCTGTTGCTGTTGATATGATCTTCACCACCGCATGAGCATGAAAATAACTGGTGACATTACAATTATTATACCTCCTAATAACAGCTTGGGTAGACTAAACAAACTTAATTATTTCTTCCCATACTCTGGTAAAAAAGGAAAGCAGAGGGTAAGAAAACATAGGACTGCAAAGATGTCCTTGTTGAAGGCTTAACAGTGTCACTTCTTAAGCAGGCTGGACTATGGCAGGAGTAATAGTCCAGCCTTCATGATTCTTTTTCTTCTTCCTCAAAAGGTCAATCCTGAAAGAGAGAAGAAAGACAAGCCCTCAAGAGGTCACTCTCTTGGGAAGACTCTATATCATGGCTTTCTTCCATTTGCTGAGTGGTCTGAGGGCAGAATTTCAAGTTCCTAGCAGGAACCCAGATTGGATTCGGTCTGTCTATAGGAAATACACATCCGAATCCTCTGCCCATACTTATCAGTGGATCTGGTCCTCACCATTGTCCAGTCAGCTGGTCTTTCTATTTTGGCATATGGCATTTGATTTGTCCAGTGCCTTTGAAAGGCCGTTAGAGGTTGATCTTTTGAAAAATTTAAAATATTTAATGTAAGTAGAGCCATCTGTAATTGGTCGTGGGGGCTTATTCCCCCTTTTTGTTTTTGTAATAGGTCTTTTAATGTCTTATTATGATGCTCTACTATGGCCTGGCCCTGTGGGTTGTATGGGATTCCTGTGGAGTGGCTGATATGCCACGTATTTAAAAAGTCTTGTAATGCCCTGCTAGTAAAACAGGGGCCATTATCTGTTTTTATTTGATGTGGTATGCCTAATATAGCAAAACATTGTAAAAAATGGCTTTGTGCATGTTTAGCTTTCTCTCCAGCATGGGCACTAGCCCAGCAGGCATGGGAGCATGTATCTATTGAGACAAAGACAAATTTTAATTTTCCAAAAGCTGCATAATGAGTAACATCAGTTTGCCAGAGACTGTTTGGTTTGATGCCTCTTGGGTTAACTCCAGGAGACTGGAGGGGTGGACTTTGTAGAAAAGGCAAACAGGATTTACAAGTCCTGATAATTTTTTTCAAGTCTTTAATAGGAATATGAGGAAATCTATGATGGAGTCCTCTCCAATTTAGGTGGGTAAGTTCATGGAGATCTTGGGCCCACTGGAAATCTTGGGCCTGTTGCATGGAAAGGGCTTGAGCAGTAGAGGATGCTAATTGGTCAGCTAATAGGTTTCCTCTGGGGAGGAATCCGGGCAAACCTTGGTGTCCTCGGAGATGCTGCAAGAATATGGACTTGGATTGTGCCATTAGCAAAGATCTCACCTGAATCATCAAGGGGGTTATGGGGTTTTTATCTAACTTGATATAAGAAGAGGCTAAGGTGGGAAGCAAGTTCACCACATACAGACTATCAGAAAAATGATTCATAGGTTCAGAAATTTTACTTAGGGCCAATGCTATGGCATACAACTCCTTAAGTTGTGCTGAGCCAGTAACCTTTTCAAAATGCTGGATTTCTTTTAACTTGGGCGAGAGGTGAGGAGGGGGAAAGACAACAACAGCAGACCCCTCCTTTCCTGCATCGGTAAACACATTCAAGGCATCAGAAAGGGGCTTACTCAAAAAGAGTCTAGGGGTGGTCCAACTTAACTTGGTGAAGGAGGCAACCCATCTGCTAGGCCCATAATGGCAATCAATTTTACCCAAAAAACCTGTCAGAGCCTCAGACACTCTATTGTGATTTCGCTTGATCCATTCAAAGTCTGACAAACGATAAGGAATGGTTAAAATTTCCGGGTCTTTCCAATAATGTCTTAAGGTGGTGTCTCTGCCTTTGACTATAAGATCTGCCAGTTGGTCTAATTGGGCACACACTCGCGGAGCGCCTCCTATTGATGCATGGACCCATCGGAGAGGGTTACCTTGCTGCGTGATAACAGCAGTAAGCAACTCCAAGCCAGGAAGAATCCACAGACAAAGGTCACAGTCAGGCTGAAACCGGGCTAGCTGGGCATTATCAAGCACTAATTGAATCTGTCTAAATACTTGTTTATGTTTCTCTGTCAATACAACAGGCTCAGATGGTGTTTTATCTCTTAACAACTCAAAGAGAGGGGTAAGGTCCTCTGTTGTAATGTGGAGCCAGGGTCTTAGCCAATTAAGCTCCCCTAATACCTTTTGTAGTTCTACCAGGGAGAAGAGTCCTTGATAGATAGCTGGGGTTTAAGGGGACACACAGAGTCCAGGTGAAGCCTCCTCCCAGTATTTCTTGGGTAATTTCTTTAAGTCTTTGAAGTTTAGCTTGTGGTAATGGCTACTGCTCCACTCAAACTGGAGGTCCTGGGAGAGCATAAGATGTTTTAACTCCCAGTTTTTTGCTCTAATATACTGAAATACTTCTAGGCTATAACTTAACAGGAATGTAAAATCTTAGCACAAATATAACTGGCCTAGAATTAAACAAGGCTTATATATTACAAATAAAACACCATATATATAAAATCAATGGCATCTATTGATTTCCAGATCTTAAGTGTTTTATCAGACTTAGATATAATCAATCAGAAACTCAAATCTGGATACAACAAATCCAAGCTTTGTTGATTTGTATGAAATTTCCTCTATATAGATAGGAATTACTAGGGCTAGTTCAATCTCTAATAACAGCAATTTTATGTTATTTTTCGGAATATTTGCACTATTTTGAAATAACTGATAAACTTAAAACAACTCACACTGACAGCTCCATGCATTACAAGATGTCTCTAAATGTATTTCTCTTTTAACATGAGCTGAATTTACCACTTATAATAAATTATATTTTTCAACATCACTAAGAGTCTTCAAAAGCATGGAGACTGCTATTTGTCAATAAAAACTGCAAGAAAGGCAATCTAAAAGCATAATAACTTACTGGGGAAATTTGCATATAATCTGAAAAATGAACTATTAAGAGTCAGAAAACTTGTTTCAATGCTATATATAAAATTATCTCTTAAATTTAACTAAATGAAAATTCCTGGAATTTAATTACATGGCAAGATATCCTGCAGCAAACACTTCCATGAATTCTCAGAAAAGGAGAAGATCAGGGTAGAAAGATCAACATCAAGTGTTCATCAAACCTTTCATTCAACAGAGCCTTATTAGCATGTGAATATCCTTTGCCTCAAGGTATACAGGTTTTCCTTAACTTTAGTTCTATTTCAATATTTTAAACTTAAGGTTACTTCTGGACCTTAACACATACAGTAACCTACTACAATTGGTCAAAGTAAACTTTATTCTGTCACTTTGACTTTTAAGATGATCATTTAGGTTTATATACAATTAACATTAATATTTAATTGCTTTTAATAAGCTGGAACAAATAACGTTAAGTCTTTCAAGAAAAATTGCTTTTTTTTACATCTTGGTTTATAGTTTTTGCAGGTTCCAAAAAAACTAGTCCATATTAAGCCAGTCTTAAAGAACTAATCTAAAGACAAATTTATAGACCTTAACAGCTGACAGTTTTATTTTACTACTAAGAGACAAAAATTCAACTCCAGTGCTTCTTTTCTCATGCTTAAGTGATGCTTAGCAAACAGGCGAGGTAGGAGAGCAAGGTACAGGCTTTTATTTAGAAATAAAGTGACAGGACAGAGCTCCCGGCTCGCCCCAGGAGGGGACAAGAGAGTCCGGTGTACTGCGTTTGTCTGAACACCCAGAATTAACTTAACACAAGGAATTTCTCACCCCATCTCTCTCTGGGATACTGGCGTCTTAGTCTAGGGGCATATCAAAAGGCAGCCTGCCCAGCCCCCACGGTGGGCTGAGGTATTGTCTGTTTGCTAAAGAGTAAGTTAAGAATCCTGCTTCCCAAACTTCCTGGGTGTTAAAATGCAATCTTATCTTTAAGGTGGAATCTTTTGCTGCCTTTTACTATGTTGTTTATAGCTGGGTCTGCAATGACTCTGGAGCTTAATGTTTAACACAGAGCCGTGGAAGGGGGCCTCCCTGCATATAGTTACCTTGCTCTGACTGCAAATATTCTGCCTTGCTTTTCCCGGAGGTCCTCCCCCCACTCTGACTACACCCACAGTCCCTGTCTCATTAGCTGAGATGCTGTAGTAGCAGAAAGTCAAGGAGCCACCGTTACTAAGGCTTCCCAGACCTTCTCAGCTTGAGAGTCCGAGAGTTCTAATCCTCAGCTCTTAAGCATATCAGTGCTTTAAGCGCAGGTTCATTCTTAGAAAATTGCCTATCCCTTTTTCCCGGGAGTGCACTTACCACGTAATCCGACTGCTTACTCCACCGACTTTAGGTTCGTCAACCGAGTGATCGTTGATCCGTCTGCGTTCCTCACACGCCTCTTCGGACGTGCCCCACGTTGGGTGCCAGCTGTTGGAGTTTCTAGCCTCTCTCCCACCAGTCCTGCTCTCGGTCAGGACTACGGCTCTTTGTGTTACAAGCTCTTTCTGCGACCCTCCGAGCCAGCGGAGGGGAGGAAGGGAGGGAGAGAGGCTTGCCCCAACAGGCGAAGTAAGGGAGGTAAACGCCGAGTGTCCGCCCATTCCCGCAGCCTCCGCCGCTGGCCGCTCGCCACTCCCCGGACACAATCAGACACGACAGGAAGTTCACTCGAAGGAAGAACTCGTTTATTGGGGCTCAGGGCACGGGATATATAGGGTGAAGTCTCTCCTGATTGGTTACACCTATGCTAATAAGGCAACTTTCAATTTTCCAATTATGCACAGAGTTGTGCGCATGTGCAGTTGTCTCTGATGTAAGAGGGGGACTAGAGTGGGCGTGGCTGAGATTCAGAGGCAGTTCTCAGTGGCCACCCTCGTGGTGAGGCTGAGATTCAAGGCAGTTCCCCACAATTTTGGTATCATTAATCTAAAATTACATGTGCAATATTATGGCTATTAAACTACCCCCTTCATCAGGTCCCCCCCCCACCAATCCCATTACAGTCACTGTCCATCAGCGTAGTGAGATGCTATAGAATCACTACTTGTCTTCTCTTAGTTGTACAGCCCTCCCTGTGCCCCCGCAACATTACATCTGTTAATAGTAATGCCCCTTTTCCCCCCTTGTCCCTCCCTTCCCACCCATCCTCCCCAGTCACTTTCCCTTTGGTAACTGTTAGTCCGTTCTTGGGTTCTGTGAATCTGCTGATGTTTTGTTCCTTCAGTTTTTTCCTTTGTTCTTATACTCCACATAGGAGTGAAATCATTTGATAGTTGTCTTTTCTGGCTTGGCTAATTTCACTGAGCATAATACCCTCTAGCTCCATTCATGTTATTGCAAATGGTAGGATTTGTTTTCTTCTTATGGCTGAATAATATTCCATTGTGTATATGTACCACCTCTTCTTTATCCATTCATCTACTGACGGACACTTAGGTTGCTTCCATTTCTTGGCTATTGTAAATAGTGCTGCGATAAACATAGGGGTGGATCTGTTTTCTTCAAATTGGGCTGCTGCATTCTTAGGGTAAATTCCTAGGAGTGGGATTCCTGGGTCAAATGGTATTTCTATTTTGAGATTTTTGAGGTACCTCCATACTGCTTTCCACAATGGTTGAACTAATTTGCATTCCCACCAGCAGTGGGTTCCCTTTTCTCTACATCCTCGTCAACATTTGTTGTTGTTTGTGTTTTGGATGTTGGCCATCCTCACTGGTGTGAGGTGATATCTCATTGTGTTTTGTTTTGCTTTTATAATTTATTTTGCTATCATTAATCTACAATTACATGTGCAATACTATGGTGATTAAATTACCCCTTCATCAGGTCCCCCCCCCACCAACCCCATTACAGTCACTGTCCATCAGCATAGTGAGATTCTATAGAATCACTACTTGTCTTCTCTGAGTTGTATAGCCCTCCCCATGTCCCGCCAACATTACTTCTGCTAATCGTAATGCCCCTTTTACCCTCTTATCCCTCCCTTCCCACCCATCTTCCCCAGTCCCTTTCCCTTGGTAACTATTAGTCCGTTCTTGGGTTCTGTGAGTCTGCTGCTGTTTTGTTCTTCAGTTTTTTTTTTCTTTGTTCTTATACTCCACATATGAGTGAAATCATTTGATACTTGTCTTTTTCGGCTTGGCTTATTTCACTGAGCATAATACCCTCTAGCTCCGTCCATGTTGTTGCAAATGGTAAGATTTCTTTTCTTCTTATGGCTGAATAATATTCCATTGTGTATATGTACCACATCTTCTTTATCCATTCATCTCCTGATGGACACTTAGGTTGCTTCCATTTCTTGGCTACCATAAATAGTGCTGCAATAAACATAGGGGTGCATATGTCTTTTTCAAACTGGGCTGCTGCATTCTTAGGGTAAATTCCTAGGAGTGGGATTCCTCGGTCAAATGGTATTTCTATTTTGAGTTTTTTGAGGAACCTCCATACTGCTTTCCACAATGGTTGAACTAATTTGCGTTCCGACCAGCAGTGTAGGAGGGTTCCCTTTTCTCCACATCCTCACCAACATTTGTTGTTTTTGTTTTGGATGTTGGCCATCCTCACTGGTGTGAGGTGATATCTCATCGTGGTTTTAATCGGCATTTCTCTGATGAGTAGCAATGTGGAGCCTCTTTTCATGTGCCTGTTGGCTATCTGAATTTCTTATTTGGAGAAGTGTCTATTCATGTCCTCTGCCCATTTCTTAATTGGATTATTTGCTTTTTGTTTCTTGAGGTGCATGAGTTCTTTATATATTTTGGACGTCAACCAGTTATCAGATACGTCATTTATGAATATATTCTCTCATACTTAGGATGTCTTTCTCTTCTACTGATGGTGTCCTTTGCTGTACAGAAGCTTTTCAGCTTGATATCGTCCCACTTGTTCATTTTTGCTTTTGTTTCCCTTGCCCGGGGAGATATGTTCATGAAGAAGTCACTCATGTTTATGTCCAAGAGATTTTTGCCTATGTTTTTTTCTAAGAGTTTTATGGTTTCATGACTTACATTCAGGTCTTTGATCCATTCTGAGTTTACTTTTGTGTATGGGGTTAGACAGTAGTCCAGTTTCATTCTCTTACATGTAGCTGTCCAGTTTTCCCAACACCAGCTGCTGAAGAGGCCATCATCTCCCCATTGTATATGCAAGGCTCCTTTATCAAATATTAATTGACCATATATATTTCGGTTAATGTTTATGTTTGGATTTTCTATTCTGTACCACTGGTCTGTGGGTCTGTTTTTGTGCCAGTACCAAGTTGTCTTGATTACTGTGGCTTTGTAGTAGATCTTGAAGTCAGGGAGCATAATTCCCCCTGTTTTATTCCTCCTTCTCAGGATTGCTTTGGCTATTCGGGGTCTTTTCTGGTTCCATATGAATTTTAGAATTATTTGTTCCGGTTAATTGAAGAAAGCTGTTGGTATTTTGATAGGGATTGCGTTGAATCTGTAGATTGTTTTAGGTAGTATAGCCATTTTGACAATATTTATTCTTCCTAGCCAAGAGCATGGGATGAATTTCCATTTGTTAGTGTCCTCTTTAATTTCTCTTAGGAGTGTCTTGTAGTTTTCAGAGTACAGGTCTTTCACTTTCTTCATTAGGGTTATTCCTAGGTATTTTATTCTTTTTGATGCAATTGTGAATGGAATTGTTTTTCTGATTTCTCTTTCTGTTAGTTCATCGTTAGTGTATAGGAAAGCAACAGATTTCTGTGTGTTAATTTTGTATCCTGCAACTTTGCTGAATTCAGATATTTGTTCTAGTAGTTTTGGAGTGGAGTCTTTAGGGTTTTTTATGTACAGTATCATGTCATCTGCAAATAGTGACAATTTGACTTCTTTACCAATCTGGATGCCTTGTATGTCTTTGTTTTCTCTGATTGCCATGGCCAGGACCTCCAGTACTATGTTGAATAAGAGTGGAGAGAGTAGACATCCCTGTCTTGTTCCTGATCTTAGATGAAAAGCTTTCAGCTTCTTGCTGTTAAGTATGATGTTAGCTGTAGGTTTGTCATATATGGCCTTTATAATGGTGAGGTACTTGCCCTCTATACGGATTTTGTTGAGAGTTTTAATAATGAATGGATGCTGTATTTTGTCAAATGCTTTTTCAGCATCTATGGAGATGAACATGTGGTTTTTGTTCTTTTTGTTGATGTGGTGGATGATGTTTATGGATTTTCGAATGTTGTACCATCCTTGCATCCCTGGGATGAATCCCACTTGATCATGGTGTATGATCCTCTTGATGTATTTTTGAATTCAGTTTGCTAATATTTTGTTGATATTTTTGCATCTACGTTCATCAGGGGTATTAGTCTGTAATTTTCTTTTTTGGTGAAGTCTTTGCCCAGTTTTGGTATTAGAGTGATGCTGGCTTCATAGAATGAGTTTGGAAGTATTCCCTCCTCTTCTATTTTTTGGAAAACCTTAAGGAGAATGGTATTATTTCTTCTCTATATGTCTGGTAGAATTCAGAGGTGAATCCATCTGGTCCGGGGGTTTTGTTCTTGGGTAGTTTTTTGATTACCAATTCAATTTCGTTGCTGGTGATTGGTCTGTTTAGTTTTTCTGTTTCTTGTTTGGTCAGTCTTGGAAGGTTGTATTTTTCTAAGAAGTTGTCCATTTCTTCTATGTTTTCCAGCTTGTTAGCATATAGATTCTCATAATATTCTCTCATAATTCTTTGTATTTCTGTGGTGTCTGTCATTATTTTTCCTCTCTCATTTCTGATTCTGTTTATGTGTGTAGATTCTCTTTTTCTCTTAATGAGTCTGGATAGGGGTTTATCTATTTTGTTTATTTTTTCAAAGAACCAGCTCTTGGTTTCATTGATTTTTTCTATTGTTGTATTCTTCTCCATTTTATTTATTTCTTCTCTGATCTTTATTATGTCCCTCCTTCTGGTGACTTTGGGCCTCCTTTGTTCTTCTTTTTCCAATTTCGTAATTGTATCTTTAGACTATTCATTTGGGAATGTTCTTCCTTCTTTAAATAGGCCTGGATTGCAATATACTTCCCTCTTAGAACTGCCTTTGCTGCATCCCACAGAAGTTGTGGCTAGTGTTGTTATTGTCATTAGTCTCCCTATATTATTTGATTTCTGTTTTGATTTGGTAATTAATCCATTGAATAATTAGGAGTATGCTGTTAAGTCTCCATGTATTTGTGAGCCTTTTTGATTTCTTTCTAAAATTTATTTCTAGTTTTATGCCTTTGTGATCTGAGAAGTTGTTTGGTAGAATTTAAATACTTTTGAATTTACTGAGGTTCTTTTTGTGGCCTAGAATGTGGTCTATTCTGGAAAATGTTCCATGTGCACTTGAGAAGAATGTGTATCCTGTTGCTTTTGGGTTTAGAGTTCTGTAGATATCTGTTAGGTCCATCTGTTCTAGTATGTTGTTCAGTGCCTCTGTGTCTTTCTTATTTTCAGTCTGGTTGATCTGTCCTTTGGAGTGAATGGTGTGTTGAAGTCTCCTAAAATGAATGCATTGCTTTCTATTTCCTCCTTTAATTCTGTTAGTATTTGTTTCACATATGCCAGCGCTCCTGTGTTGGGTGCCTGTATATTTTAAATGGTTATATCCTCTTGTTGGACTGACCCCTTTATCATTATGTAATGTCCTTCTTTATCTCTTGCTACTTTCTTCGTTTTGAAGTCTATTTTGTCTGATACAAGTACTGCAACACCTGCTTTTTTCTCCTTGTTGTTTGCATGAAATATCTTTTTCCATCCCTTCACTTTTAGTTTGTGTATATCTTTGGGTTTGAGGTGAGTCTCTTGTAAGCAGCATATAGATGGGTCTTGCTTTTTTATCCATTCTATTACTCTGTGTCTTTTGATTGATGCATTCAGTCAATTTACATTTAGGGTGATTATCAATAGATATGTTCTTATCGCCATTGCTGGCTTTAGATTCTTGGTTACCAAAGGTTCAGGGGTTGCTTCTTTACTATCTGACAATCTAACTTAAGTTTCTTGTTAAGTTATTGTAAACACAGTCTGATGATTCTTTATTTCCCTTACTTCTTATTCTTCCTCCTCCATTCTTTATATACTAGGTGTTTTATTCTTTGCATTTAGTTAGTATTTGGATGGTCTGCTTTCTTTGCTATGATTTTATTTTCCCTGGTGACATCTTTTTAGCCTTAGGGGTGCTTCCCTCTAGAGCAGTCTGTTTAAGATATCCTGTAGAGGTGGTTTATGGGAGGCAAACTCTCTCAGCCTTCGCTTGTCTGGAAATTGTTTAATCCCTCTGTCATATTTAAATGATTATCATGCTGGATACAATATTCTTGGTTCGAAGCCCTTCTGTTTCATTACGTTAAATATATCATGCCATTCTCTTCTGGCCTGTAAGGTTTCTGTTGAGAAGTCTGATGATAGTCTGATGAATTTTCCTTTGTAGGTGATATTTCTTCTCTCTCTAGCTGCCTTTAATACTCTGTCTTTATCTTTGATCTTTGCCATTTTAATTATTATGCATCTTGGTGTTGTCTTCCTTGGGTCCCTTGTGTTGGGAGATATGTGGGCTTCCGTGGTCTGAGAGACTATTTCCTTCCCCAGCTTGGGGATGTTTTCAGCAATTATTTCTTCAAAGACACTTTCTATCCCTTTTTCTCTCTTCTTCTTCTGGTACTCCTATAATGTGAATATTGTTCCGTTTGGATTGGTCACACAGTTCTCTTAATATTCTTTCATTCCTAGAGATCCTTTTATCTCTCTCTGCCTCAGCTGCTCTGTATTCCTGTTCTCTGTTTCTATTCCATTAACAGTCTCTTGCATCTCATCCAATCTGCTGCTAAGCCTGTCGTTCACTTGTCTGATTTCTGCATTGTCTTTCCTCACTTCCCTCACTTCCTCACTCAGCTGTTGCATATTTCTCTGTGGATCCATCAGTATGGTTATGACTTTTATTCTGAATTCTTTTTCAGGAAGATTGTGCATTTCCATTCCTTCAGACTCCCTCTCTGGTATCTGGGTCTGGATAAGCTTTGTTTGTACCATATTCCTCTGTCTTTTCATGGCGATAGAAGTGGTCGCTGGTAGGTGCCACGTATGTCAGCTTGGCTCTTTAAGACTTGAAAGAAAAAGAAAGAAAGAAAAGAAAAGAGAAAGAAAAACACCAACAAAAACCCCCCAAAAAACAAAAAACACCCACCGGGAGTAGATTCTGTGAGGATGCTGTAGGTGGTGCTGTTGCTCCACTCTTCCGCAGCCACGGCTGCACTGCTCCACAGTGCCCTTTGTAGCTCTGGCTGGGGCAGGAACGAATGGGAGGCTGTTGATCTCTGTGGGAAGTCTCAGTTCAGCTACTTTTTTCCAGTCGCCAGTCAAGGGGTCCAAAATTCCCCAGGACTCCCAGGCTGCTGGGCTGAGTGTGCTGGGATGATCCTGCTCCTCTGTTGGGCCCCTGTCTCTTTAATATCACTAAAAAAAGCACACACTTTTCTTTTGTCCTGGGAGCCGGCTGCAAGGACCTGGTGCCTTCCCCGGTTCAGATCCTGCACCCTCTGTCTCTCCAATCTCCGATACACCATGCAATGTGTGTCAGTGCTCCCGGTGCAGATCACCAGGGCTGGTTATTTCGCGAGCCTCTACTTCCACTCCCTCCTGGCTCTGAATCTTCTCCTCCCGCCAATGTGCTGGGGTGGGGGAGTGCTCGGTTCCCCCCAGGACGCGGCTCCGTATCTTACCCGCCTCGCGGGGTGCTGAGTCCTCTCAGGTGCAGATGCAGGCTGTGCGCTGTCCTGTATCTTCTGGTCTCTTTTAGGAATAGTTGTATTTGTTGTATTTTCATAAATATATATGGTTTGGGGAGGAGATTTCCGCTGCCCTGCTCATGCCGCCATCTTCCCAGAACTCCTCTGGCATTTATTTTTGCAGGATATTTTTTGATTGCTGGTTCCATCTCTTTCTTGTTATAGGTCTATTCAGATTTTCTATTTATTCTTGAGTAATTTTTGGTAGTTTGTGTCTTTGTATGAATTTGTCCAGGTCATCTAGGTTTTCTAGTTTGTTGGCATACAGTTGTTTATAATCTCTTATAATTCTTTTTATTTCTGTGCGGTTGGTAATAATGTCTTCTCTCTTTCCTGATTTTAGTAATTGAATATTCTCTCTTTTAACTTGGTCAGTCTTGCTAAAGTTTTGTCAATTTTGCTGATATTTTCAAAGAAACAACTTTTGATTTCATTGATTTTCTGTATTGTTTTTCTGTTCTCTATTTTGTTTATTTCCATTCTTATTTTTATTATTCCTTCCTTTTGCTTGCTTTGGGCTTGGTTTAGTATTTTGTTTAGTTTCTTAAGGTACAGGTTTGGGTTTCCAATTTGAGATCTTCTTTTTTAGAGTGGGTGTTTGCAGCTATAAATAGTTTTCTGAGAAGAGTTGTCACAGTATCCTATTAAGTTTTGGTAATGTGGCATTTTTTGTTTTTTGTTCATCTCAAAGTATGTTTGAATTTCTCTTGTGATTTCTTCTTTGACCCGTTGGTTATTATTTAATTTCCCCGTACTGTGAAATTTCCAAGTTTCCTTCTGCTGCTGATTTCTAAATCACCTCCTCTGTGGTCAAATAACGTACTTTCTATGATTCCAATCCTTTTACATTTATTGAGCCTTGTTTGGTAGCCTGACAGACGGTCCATCCTGGAGAGTGCTCAATGGCTTTTGACTTGTTTCCACTTGCCTAACTTTTTCCAGGTTGGTGAGAGGAAGAACCTGGGCTTGGGAGCTCAAATCCTTGCTACCGATTACGCAAGTGATCTTGGGCAGGTTGAGGACATTATTTTATTCTTCTGTAAAAACCGAACACCTTGCACATTTGTTTTTAAGGTTAAGTGAGGTGAGTTGGTCACAGGTTTTATAGTCTGTGGTGTGAGGTAGTAGGTGATCTCTCAATGCTAGTTTATCTTCTTGAAAAAGATCCTTTGTTTCCGACTCCAACATCACCAATTCTTTTCAAAGCATCAAGCAAATTGCAATTATGAATCACGTTGGCAAGTGTAAGTATAATCCACGCAGAAGGGGAAGAGAGAGTCCACTGGTAAGTAGCAGCTGCCCAAGGAAAGTGTGGAGTGGCATGCAGGGTGAGGGTATGTTCTGACAGCCTAAATTTTGGACAAGATGGACAGGAACTTTCTGATCATAAAGTCTTGAGAGGACTGGGATTCCTGGAATGCTAACAAACCTTAGAGAACAGAACATTGAGGAAACAATCAGATTCAAGGAATACGAAGTTGAGTTTTGAAATCATACTAAGCCTTCAAGCCTAATATATTGTACACAGATGCCTATGCGTCTTGAAGAGACGACCAAGGGAAGAAAACAAATCTCACCCCAAAGAAATAAAACACAATGGTGGATTATCAGGCCTTATGGCTCCATGGTGCCCACTTATTTTGCTCAAACATAATGCTACTTAAGGATATCTAATTCTGGTTTAAAGACTTCAGCATTCCCAGGGTCTGTAGGGCTTCATGGAAGGAGGGAGGGTCCTGGCAGTGGGCATGTGGCCCTCTTAGGAATGGACCATAGGAAAGAGCAGGTCATTATTCTTTTCAGGATGATGTCACACATATGTAAGCTGGGAAAAGAGGATATAATCTATCATGGAGAACAAAGAAATTCTGAAGTATTTTCTAGAGGGGGAGTACTAGAAGAAAAAATGAAAGAGGGACAAGCAAATATTGTAAAACTCTTCTAGAACTTTTGAGCAATTTTGGTTTGTTTTTGTTGCTGTGAGTGATTAAAATGGCTTTGTGTGAACTCTATGTCATAATATGCTGAAAGGAGAACTTGCCATTAAATTTTCCTTCATGGTGAATTTCAATCAGTTACTTGTTAAAATGATAATTTTCTAATTAGACAGCTTCCAGATATGATAGCATTATCTGATTTTCCCAGGTAATCAGAAAATAATACATTAAAAAGTGCCCTTGCAAAAATCAGAGCTAACTAAGATTTAGATCTGAGTTAAAAAAAAAAAAAAAGACTTGCCTTTATTAGGATTTCCTGTCCCTGACAAATACACTAAAGACAACAGAAATAGAACTGTTCTGTCTTGGATCACGCCACTCCCCAGCAAACAAGTGGTATGTGCATTACAAAATGCCTCATCTTCTTCTAAGAGACTCACTTGTAAAGCTCTGATGGTAGGGAGAAAAAACCCTAAAGTTATGCTACAGTAATATCTTTTAACAGATTTGGAGAAATAAAACTTTAACCACAAATACTGTTAAAAATCAAATTACCAATTCTAGTGCATTCAAATCTAGATATAGAAGAGTATTTGTTTAGGACGGCAAAAATAATAGAAATATAATACCCACAGCTACTGTAATGACCAAGAAACACTTATGAGACGGTCCTGCTAACATCAGGACAAAACAAGGTGTTTTTCTGGTCAGATCTTTAGAGACTATATCTGCTTTCCAAAGCCGACCAAATCGACCAAAGAATCGAGTTGCCTAATGACCAGTTACTCACAGGCTTGGATGTTCTAAGTGTTGCTTCTGCTTCTCCCAAGCCATTGGCCTTCAGGCGCTGGCCGCGGGACTGCCCCTCCTGCCGCGCCAGGGCTGCTGTGATTCCCTGATGCCTTTTTCTACCAAAGACAAGTTTATAATGATTCATGCCCCGTGAAACTGTCTAAATAGCCTTTAAGTATTTCCCCCTACTTTTTAGTTTTTCTCCTTGCTTTCCGCCTCCTGTTTCCTTTGAGGTGGGGTTGTGTAAGGGTGATGCTCGGCACAGACATCCACAACCACCTCTAAAACCTAGAAGATGCTCCTGGAACACTGCCCAGGGCATCCCTGTGGCTGCACCCCTGGGGACAGCCCAGGAAATGGGATGAGCAGGACTTGCTTCAGCCCAGGCCCCCTCCACCCCCTCCGCCTGGCACGTGGGCAGAGAGGTGTCACCATCTGAGAGTTGGGGTGACTGGTGGTTTCGTTGATTTTCTGTGACAACCTGGAGCCATCTACTTCTCCCCATGAAACCAAGGAGGGAAAGGCGGCCCATTCCTGCCAGGACAGGAAGGAGGGAGATGGGTGGGAGCCAAAAGAGCTGGTTTGCCCTCACTCCCAGGCGCCCCCCTCAGGCTGAGAAGCTCATTGCAGCACTGGCTGAGAGGAGAGCTCAACGAGGCTATAGAGAGGGGACGGGACCCTCCAAGAGCCCAGACCCCTTGCCACGTGGTACCCGTGGAAGAAGAAAGCTGAGAAGGGATGGCCGGGCCAGAGGGGACCCTGACTCCGCTCTGGTCCTGCCTTTGGGGTGTAAGTGACGTCCTGCCGGCTGAACCAGAATGAGCAGAGGGAGGGAGGAGCTTCAGTGCAAAGCCGCGGTCTTTGGCTGGAAGATCCAAGGGAAGTCTGAGCCCCGTCTCACCAATCATTTCTCCCCCGGTGAGGCTCCCAAGAGCTGTTCAAACAAGGAGAAAGAGCAAGTGGGCGCCCAGTCGTCATCCGAGAGCGGCCCAGAGCCTGATGACCTCCTGGGAAGACCTTTCTGGGCGAAGCTTGGCTGGAGCAGGCAGCCGAGGTGCTCCCCAGACCTGAGTCTCAGTCTTACGGTCTTGTCCCCTTGGGGTGGGGCCCGTGGCCCAGGAAGTCACAGTAAGCAGCCTGCTGAGGCTGGTCCTCAGTGCGCAGAGCTCAGGACACCTAAGATCCTGAAGCGGCAAGAGAAAGAGGTACAGCATGGCTGCCTGAGCTTAACAGGCTGTGACCCTGCCCGCTTACGCACAGGCCCAGTCATCTTCCTTGGTTTTGACCAATCAAATTGGCGACTTCACCTTTCTGGAGTAATTAGGACCGGGTGTGTAGACAGGTCAGCAAAACAGTAGGCAGATAGCAGATAATGATAATTGTAAAGTTCTGAAACAATGCCGTAAACATCCATCAGACGAGGGGCGTGGATATTCAAAAGGAATGGAGAAAAAGATTATTCCTATTTGTGGCTATACTATCCAAGAGAATTAACTGAGAAGCTATCCTATGCAGTAGTCATACTTTATCTGCATTTCAGTTGTTTCCTTACACTAAATGTCAGAGGCTTCGAATGTTTCTATCATAAGAACATAACTGCTGACTCAAAGTGTGAGATGCAAGGATTTCCAGAGGGTTTGGGCTCATAATTATGTGGTGCTACCCCTTTCACTGTAACTGTTATTTAAAAAATTTTTTCCTAAATATGATAGCTACAGGAGAGCGGCTGGGTTTTAAGTATACCACAACCTCACTGTCTTATTGTTTACCCTGTAAGATTAGTCTATCAATTAAAGATTGATAATTAAGAAAAGACTGATGATTAGAAAAAAATTTGTTTTGTCTGAATAAGTGAACAGAACAGGGATTAAGAGCAAGGGCTTCAGGGACAGAGCAGCCCCAAGGCCTGGCCGCCACCCTCCTGCCCTCGCTCGTCTTTACTCTGAACCAGGAGTGACGTGGGCCGGCCACAGGACTGCAGGGAGCGGGAACAGCTGGAAAGCACTGAGCAGGGCCCTGGGCGTGTCAGCCAGTGCCGGGTGCAGGGACAGTTATGATGGCCGCCCCTTCCCAGCCTCTGGAAATGCCGCATCTCTCGGGCTGCCTCAGGCTCCCAGTTCTGACAATACCCCCAAAAGCCGCCGTTAGGGGTCTTGCCTCCATATCCCCCCC
>JAQQAC010020896.1:61188949-61375723 GCA_029783875.1 Phataginus tricuspis
CCCCCCCACCTGGCGTATGTGCCCTGACCACAAGAAGCCCCCCAGAGGGGTTTGGACGCTCTCTCTCTGAGGGCTGGCTCTGCGGCCCTTCGTCTCAGGCTGTGGCCGTGCAGCGGTCCTGGAGAGCTGCCCTGGGCGTACTGGCCACGTGGGAGGTCAGCCCGCCAGCCCCAGTGCTCAGTGCCTCCCCTTGCAGATGACCCAGGCACACTGGCACCGCTACAGCCCGTGCTCCCAGGCTCTGCTTCTCCCTGGGCCCTGACCTTCTTCCCTATAGGTGCACTTGTGTCCACAGCCGCTCCTCCGGGTCTCCAGGCCACGGCTAGGGAGCGGGTTTGGAACTGAGTCGAGTGAGCCGGTTTTCAGGATCTCCCACATCTATCTTCTCAATGCAGAATTATTTAAGACAGAATAACCCAGAATATACGCACTTTGGAGCCTGGTGTTCGGACATGATTGTCTCGTTAGGGGCTGCTGCACAAGGCCACACGGTTTGGTACGAGATGCGGTTTCCCCCTAAAGGGAGCAGAAGTTCCCACTGTCAGCCATCTTGGGACAGAAAATGAGGAACCGGGAGGCAGACCTCAGAGGGAAGAGATCCCAAAACTTGCACCTCTCCCTGGGGCCTGTGAGAGTCGGTTTGGACTTGGAGGCTCAAGGGCGCAACGACCATGGAGAGAAGCTGCCCCTGCCACACAGAGGCGCAGTGCTGGGCCTGGGCTGTTGTCCGGCGCTCACCATACTGTCTCCGCCTAACCCTCACTCCCTACAGTCTCAGAACCTTTAGTTCCGGGCTTAGCCACGCCTCCAAGAAATTGAGTGATGGCTGTATGCTCACAATAGGCAAGAGGTGGTTCGGATAAGAGCAGGAATGGTCTTGGGGAAATGACTGGCACAGCTAGCGGCATCCTGTTGGTGAAGGCTTGCTGTGGGTCAGATGACCAGCATGGCACAGGCACGCATCAAGCAGCAGCCTAGAGAGATCTGTGGAACATATAATCATCTCGGCGTGAGCCTCGGAAGTCCTGGGGGGGGAAGGAGACGACTAGATAAATAGTGGACTTCCTACATAAAGCATCATGGGGATGGAGACCATTTTAATTTGGGGCATCAACAGAAATATAATCACATAGGCTGAGGATGTCTGGGATATACCAGTTATAATTATAAAGGGATAATTAGTTAGGAAATGGATTTTAAAAGTGGCATATTCAAACACAGACAAAATATGTTTGCAGCCAGATCTATGCAAAAAAAAAAGTTCAAAAATACAAAACATCGATATACCATGGGGAAATGACAGCATCTTCAACAAAGTTGGCAAAACTGGACTTCTACATGTAAGAGAATGAAACTAGATCGTTGTCTAACCCCATACCCAAAAGTAAACTTGAAATGGAGCAAAGACCTGAATGTAAGTCATGAAAACATAAAACTCTTAGAAAAAAACATAGGCAAAACTCTCTTGAATATAAACGTGAACAACTTCTTCATGAACATGTCTCCCCAGGCAAGGGAAACAAAAGCAAAAATGAACAAGTGGGACTATATCAAACTAAAAAGCTTCTGTACAGCAAAGGACACCATCAGTAGAACAAAAAGGCATCCTACAGTATGGGAGAATATATTTGTAAATGACATATCCGATAAGGGGTTGACGTCCAAAATATACAAAGAGCTCATGCACCTCAACAAACAAAAAGCAAATAATCCAATTAAAAAATGGGCAGAGGATCTGAACAGACACTTCTCCAAAGAAGAAATTCAGATGGCCAACAGGCACATGAAAAGATGCTCCATATTGCTAACCATCAGAAAAATGCAAATTAAAGCCACAATGAGATATCACCTCACAAAAGTTAGGATGGCCGCCATCCAAAAAACAAATAATAACAAATGTTGGCAAAGATGTGGAGAAAGGGGAACCCTCCTACACTGCTCGTGGAAATGGGAATTAGTTCAACCATTGTGGAAAGCAGTATGGAGTTTCCTCAAGAAACTCAAAATAGAAATACCATTCGACCCAGGAATCCCACTCCTAGGAATTTACCCTAAGAATGCAGCAGCCCAGTTTGAAAAAGACAAATGCACTCCTATGTTTATCGCAGCACTATTTACAATAGCCAAGAAATGGAAGCAACCCAAGTGCCCATCAGTAGATGAATGGATAAAGAAGATGTGGTACATATACACAATGGAATATTATTCAGCCATAAGAAGAAAACAAATCCTACCATTTGCAACAGCGTGGGCAGAGCTAGAGGGTATTATGCTCAGTGAAATAAGTAAGGCAGAGAAAGACAAATACCAAATGATTTCACTCATATGTGAAGTATAAGAACAAAGAAAAACTGAAGGAACAAAACAGCAGCAGACTCACAGAACCCAAGAACGGACTAATAGTTACCAAAGGGAAAGCGACTGGGGAGGGTGGGTGGGAAGGGAGGGATAAGGGGGAAAAAGGGGCATTACGATTAGCACACATAACGTGGAGGGGCACGGGGAAGGCAGTATAGCACAGAGAAGACAAGTAGTGACTCTATAGCATCTCACTACGCTGATGGACAGTGACTGTAATGGGGTGTGTGGTGGGGACTTGATAATGGGGGGAATCTAGTAACCACAGTGTTGCTCATGTGATTGTATATTAATGATACCAAAAATTTTTTAAAGTTTTTTAAATCCATAAAATTTCTGGTAATGTGGGAAACTAGATGTCTTGAAAAATCCTCATGGCACATGTATAATAATATTTAAATGTATTAATTCTCTATAAATAAATACAACAAAAGTTATGTAAGATATTGTGGAAAAGATTATTAAACTTTCATATGTTTTTTACAGAAAGACATTAAAGAAGACCTACATAAATGGGGATTTAAGGCACATTCGTGGAAGAGAAAACTCAAAAACATCAAGATGCCATACACCCACCATCTAGATCCTATTGACATTTAATTTGCCCGCTTTATCACAGATCTGTCTATCTTTCCACTTACATATATGCATGTCTGTGCATCTATACATCTCTCTATCCACTCATCAATCCATCTTATCTTTCTGATGCATTACAGAGTAAGCTACAGGTATCAGAATTATTTCCCCCTAAATACTTCTGCATATCATAATTAGGGAGACTTAAGGATCTTTAAACCACATAGATAGTATGATTTCAGACCCCAAGTTGTATGCAGGCCAGCTTTCGTTTATAAATTCTTAGGGGAGAGAGAACTTCTTTATCTTTTTCCTCTACCTAGAGCCAAGGCTGACAGATATGTGTTCTTGTTGCTTTCTTTTTTGTGGGATCAAAATTTTCTCTGGTTCTTCCTGTATCTGATGGTGTAACCCTTGGAAGTCACTACTTTATTTGGGTCTCCAATATGATGCTGCAATTCTGGAACATTCTGTCCTATGTGTGGCTATACAAGCAAAGTTCCAGGTCACAGGAAGTCCGCATAAGCCCCCAGGACAACCACTGACTATTCCTTACCTCTCTGGGTTCCTGCTCCTGTTCTGTGCCTCTACAGGCTTTCCTGAATTTCTTGACAGCATGTATTTGAAAATATTTTTTAATCCATCAATTAGTGGTGATTTGTATTGTGCATTGTGTTATACAGTAGGTTTGACTATAAATGAATTCCCACTCTCCATACAGCTGTATATATCCTAGGACTGCCCCTCGACTGGCCATTATCCCCATCTGTGAGACTGGCAACCTCAGGATTTCAGCATGCTGATTTACCAGATTCTAGGAGCCTCTTTTCCTCTCCTACTTCTTGTTCTCTTCCCCACTTTCTCCTTTTGACCCAATACACATTATTAGAATGAATGGGACACATTCTAACCCTCTATGTAATACTTTGAACCCTTGACTCCAGAAGCAGTTACTGGGGACAATTAAGTGGCACAATGTCACCAAAACTTGCTACTAATTTGTGCAGAAGGAAGGCATCTGGCCATTGAGCTGCTGTTCAATGACTTCCACAAATGAGTCCCAGTCAATCATTCATACTATAAACTCTAGCCCGGCCCTTGTCCACACTGACACTCATAGTGTGTGCTGCCTACCTCACATCTCTAGCAAGGCTCGGGCTTCCAGAGGCTGGAAAGACCCTTAGGATCTCTCACCTACCTGCATGTTCTGTTGGTGGTTTAGGAAATCCATACAGGGTATTGTCAAAGACTCCAGAAACCCATCCATAAAGCACTACATTTCTATGCATGAGCTGCTTCAGCTAAATAAATGCTCTACTCCTGTACAGCCAAAGTCCACTGACTCCATTTGTGAAGGGTTAATTATTTATGGGGCTCTGCTCTGCCTCAGGAAAGTAAGGAAAGCAATGAGAGCAGGTGAGAGGAAGACGACAGCAGATTCCTGGCTCTCTGTGTTGGGGAATCTCTTATCCCAGTTCGGCAGCCCTTGCAAGAGCATCCAGCTGGAGATCAGGATTCTTGAATCTCCCTCTTCCTTGGTTAACTAAAGGTAGAGGGATCCTTATGGAGCATTTTCCTGAGGGAGGAGACAGGTGTGAACCATACTTGGCTAGCCACATCCTGAGGTCAGGCTACTCATCTGATATGAAACCTCTTTTGGGAATATTCTACTCAGCAGAATAGAGGGTTTAGCCTGCTCTCAGATGCCTGTCACGGCTGGACAGGTCAGCCTGACATCACATCTGGAAGCCAGGCTGTAAAGCCCAGGGTGTGTTTTAGCTTCTGGGTTTCAATGGTAGCAGGTGTCTGGTGTAGACAGAACGGAAGTGCTGAGCCTGACACTCTGCGGGACTCACTCCTGACAGCTAAGTTGGCCCCTGGGCGTTGGAGGAAATTCTGCCCTTCTCTATGAAACCGACCCAGCCTGCCTGTGATACCCGGCCTCCCAAGCAGGGTGAAGCCTAGACAGCTCCCCTTGGGCACGCTGTCATGGAACGCACATGGGGCTCCTTTCTTGGGCCCCCCGTGCTAATTTTTCTCTGAGAATAGAAGACTTGGGAAAGAGCCCTTTACTCCTCGCAGAACTTGAGAATTACCCATGTTGGAGCATGTAGAGCCCTCTGGTCCAGAACCGGAGTCCAATCATGATAGAAAGACAAAGCCTCCCTTTCAAAGAGGACATTAATTGACTGTGGAGCGTGTGCTTACAGTGTAGCAGTTACTGCAAATATTCTGGCTGTCTGTGCATCGAATGTTGTAAATTGCTCCCTTGAAGATTATATTTTCTGAAACAGAAATTAGGAAGGTTATAATGTATCAACAGGGCCATGCAGGCAGGGCTCAGGCCATCAGCACCATCCTGGAACATTCTGAGGCCGTAGTTGCTGGAGGAGGGAAAGGTGTCCGTGTCCGCTAAAAGATGGTGACTCGCTAGAGAGGTCTGTGGAAATGGAAACCATTTGCAGAATTCTAAATCAGCCCCAGCTTGGTGGTAACCTTGGGTAAGTCAAAGATAGGCTTGGGGTACCTGTTCTCCACATCTTGGAAAAGGGCTTGATGATTGATACCTACTACTTGGTGTGCACTGGAGAATTTAATTAATGTTTACGAATCACGTTGCAATGCAGTTGCAGGGCCCACAGCCAAAAACAAAGCCAGCTTGTTTACGTTGGCAGTAAAAATGTTAAACGCTCTTTACTAATTAACACCCTATTAGTGTAACAGCAATATCCATGTAGAATTACTCAAGATCATGTTTATTTTCATTATTTGGCTTAGGTTGGTTTCTAAGCTAAGGAAATCTGAACTGAAATGGTGATACGAATTAATGAGTTACTGAAATCTCCCTTCAAGCCAAACACAACCTACAAAGAAATATGCTAAGATGGGTGCGTGCCAGGAAATGCCAGTCAAACAGGTGCCTGTGGGGGAAATATGATAACCAGAAACCCTGGCAAATGTTTCCCAAACCAAAGCTACCCTGGACTCCAGATTGCATTTCCTGGGTGTGTGGACACTGTGAGGACGCCCTCTGCTGGCATCAAGGAGTAATTTCAGCGATTTGCCTGTAGACTTGCAGGAGTTTTAAGAAGAGAATTTCAGAGAATTAGAAAAATTCAAAGGAAGTTTATTAGGCCCACCTCCATTTTATAAATGGTTTATAAATCATTATGAGAAAGTGAAATACGCAAATATAGGCCTCCATTATATAGTATACCTGGGAAAGTTTAGAAGGGAGCACAGGGGGCTGTTTGAAGCAGAGAAGGAAAGTTGATGATAAAAAATAAAAGAATGAGAAATTATAAAAGAAGAAACACTGGAGCGGCATCCTTGAGCAGATGCCAGAGGATTGGATCTGATGGACAAAGAAGGGTGTGTTCTCTGCTAGGATCATGAGCCGTTTGTCCTGTCACGGGAGGGAAGGCCGAGTGTAGGCACAGGGAGGTAGGTAGGCGTTGCAGTTGCTTTGTCAATTTTGTCAGTGAAATGGGAAGCAAATTCATCATCCGAGAGTGAGTTTAAAGGAGCAAGGGTAAAGTATGAAATACTCACCGAGGCGAATGAATGAATGATCACACCAGGGAGACAAGTAGGGCTGCCCAGCAGCCGTAAAGGATACGGGGTCTTGATCTGAAGGGCAGTGGAGATGTCACCTCCATGTAGGACATAGAAAGCCACAGATGTCACCACTGTCTAACCTGCCACACAATCACAGTTTCTCCAGAAACCATCAGAGGGCTGAGTGCAGAAGGCAGCACTGCTGGAAATCCTGAGAGGTGAGGTCTCGTGAGGAGAGATGGGACCCATGGTGCCACCTGAGGTGGAGCCTGGGAGGAGGGTGCCAGCAGGTCCAAGTGGGGAAGGAGAAGTAAGTTTAAGTTTTAAACAACCGCCAAAGGCCAGATAGAGCTCGTGTGTCGTTCCAAAAGAGCTGGGTATTCCAGATGCCAGGGGAGCTTGCACCCTCACAAGCTTCCCCACAGGCTTTCACTGGGCACTCCTAAGGAAGAGGAAAGGCGAGGCAGGAGACTGGAGAAGGCCTCTCTGTGGCACAGGAGTGCAGAAGGTAACCGGGGGCCATGCGGGGACAGGCCCACAGACCCCTCTTTTGAACAAGAGAAGAAAAGTGAGGAAGAACTATTTGAGAGATACTATCGAGAATTCCATAAAAATAATGAAACACATCAAACTAAAGATGAAAAAACTGAGAGAATGAAGAAGGTTATACACCAAACAAAACCAAAATCCCCTGAACACACTGTAGTCTGATTGCTGAAAAACAGCATTAAGGAGAGACTCTTGAGGGCAGCTGCAGGAGGGGAAGGAGAAGAAGGCAGATCAGATTCCAGGGAACAGAGGGGGAATGGCAGCCGAAGCGCCTCAGAAACCACACAAGCAGAAGACAGTGGGGTGACATCTTTAAAATACTGAAAGAAAAAAACTATTGATCCAGAATTCTATGCCCAGTAAAAATGTCTTCAAAAAATGAAGGCGAAATAAAAAAAATGTTTCCAGAAAAACAACAGCTGACAGAAATCAATGCCAACAGACCTGTAGAAACGTTAGGGGTTATTCAGGCAGAAGAAATATGAGACCAGACAGAAACTAGGATCCACAGAAAGAAACAAAGGGCTCCAGAAATGCTCAAAATGAAGCAGCGGAGGCAGCAATGTCCTTAGCAGAGTGCAAACGTTCAGAGAGCAAATTAGGAGCCATTCGGATTCTCTCCTTACTGTGGGACGGGTAAAGGGGCATGGCAATTTTAAAGTTCAGATGGCAAGCTGAGCAAAGAATGCTTTTCCTGTCTACCTGAGGTCCCATAAAATGATAGGGAGGGAGTAAACTCACCTTGTAGAAGAAAGTGGGAAGGGGACCATCAGTAGGTGAGGGGTTTCACAAAATTCTTGTAGATGAAAAGATACTTCATGAATAAGCAGGGTGAAACAAAGCATCCCAGAATATGCAGGAGGAAACAGCAGCACAGGATAAGGCCACCGGCCCCAAGAAAACCCAGTGAGGCTCCAGGAACAGGCCACAGTTGGCAAGTATGATGGAAGGCAGGGGTGAGAAGGAGGGTTCCCAACTGAAAGAGTTAATTCAAAGTGGGCCCCTCTCACTCCCCCATTTCAGCTCTATTGCCAGGTGATAGACTGTAGGAAGCCCTTCATGCCCCAAACTACAGGCCTTTTCCCTCAAGATACTGAACTTACTTCTAGGGTCCAAATAGGGCTCCCAGGGTGGGCCCAGCACCAGTGAGTAAAGCCCTCCACTTAGGCATCTGGGAGCCCCCAGTGTAAATGTGGCTGTCTACGTGCCAGCCCAAAAGAAGAGAGTGCCTGCAGCTGAGTCTGCCAACCGGGCAGAGCCTCCAATCAGCAAACTCATTTCGAGGAGAGGCCTAAGAGAAAAACAGCCTCACCCCTGCTTAAGCAAGGAAACCCACAGCAGCTCTGGAGAAAGATCAGCACATTCCCCATTATTAAGTAGGAATCAACAATCATCAGATAGAAGACAGACACCTGAGCATGAGAAGACACAGCTAGGCAAACAGAACAAATCACTCCAAAAGAAACAGGTAACTCAGTGAAGAGGAAATCATGAACACAAACAACCCTCTAATTAACGTCCTCAGAGTTTCTGAGGTGTTGTATAGATATAAATGAAAACAATTGCAGGATGCTATTAAAAAAGGAGCAATCAGAAAATTAATTAGAAAAAATTAATAGAATAGTTGGAAGATAAAGTCAAAGAAATTTCTCAGAACATAAGGCAAAGGGCTGAAAATTTGAGAAAAAAGATAAAAGACCTTAAAGTATTAATCCAGAAAGTCAATTACCTAATGGAAATTCTATCCAGAGGAAAAAAATGAAGAAAGTGCAGCAGGCAAATGATTATATAAAGCTTTCCCAGGGCTCAAAAGAAATGTAGTTTTTAGATTTTAAAAGTTTACATAGTATTGACAGCCACATATATTTTTAACAGATTTCTACATACTAAGGATAGGGTGTATCTTAAAGCAGAGGGAAGGAGAGGAAAAGGGAAATGGAGAGGGGGAGGGGAGAGGGGGGCAGAGACACTTTTTAAAAATCAGAAGTCAGTTTGACATCAGACTTTTCATCAACAGCTGGATTCTAGAAGATAATGGATCCAATTCCTTCAAAGTTCTAAGAGAAACTTATTTGGAATATAGAATTCTATAGAGTGCTAAACTATCAATTGTCAGGCTGAAATAAAATGTTTTCAGAAATGCAAACTGAATAAACTGGCTGCCATAAGAATGTACCCTGTAGATCTCTGGTTATGGGCAGTATAATTGTGGGCCCTGCTTTTCTGCCTTAAATCCATTGACATACTTGCAAGCCAAGACTGAATACAGCAGAGACATTAAAGAAGACCTGTTGCTGGGAGACAGGAGACTCTCCAATGTCCCTCCCAAATCTTTCCTTTGACCAATGGCAGTCTACATACTTCTATCCAACCCTCTCTCCCCTTCTCCATCACTTGGCATCTGACCTGAATCATGGCCTGATAGCTGTCCAGGCCTTACCCAACCCCTTCCCTGTTCT
Organism: Phataginus tricuspis; assembly: GCA_029783875.1. Taxonomy (NCBI): domain Eukaryota; kingdom Metazoa; phylum Chordata; class Mammalia; order Pholidota; family Manidae; genus Phataginus; species Phataginus tricuspis. The sequence continues at coordinate 61,198,450 of JAQQAC010020896.1, forward strand.
TCCTCATGTAGGTACATTTAATCCCATCTTGGAATCTAACTGCTCAGTGAACTCAAACTAGTAGAAAATTTACTTCCTATGCACACTTCCTGAGGATAAACCACCAACTAGTGTAAAAAGGAAAAGAAAAAAATCAGAATGAGCAGCACATGAGAGATAAACGGCCTAATCAGACTTCAGTAAACATGAAATTGTGCAACAGACCTAAAAAAGCAATTAGAGTGGGTGTCTGGTTTGAAGATGGTTGTCCAAGTTACCTTTCCCCCCATCCCCTGGAATTTATCCAATAGCAGTAAGAATGAGAAAAAAATGAAAGTGCCATTTCAAGAAAAACTTAGAGACAGCTAAAACACCAGTCCATATGATAGGTGAAAGGGTTGTCATAAACAGAGTTTGAGAAGTGTGTTTGCATAGAGAAAGGATGCTTCAGAGAGAAGGTGCCCTGGCCACAACTCTCAGGAAAAGCCAGCAAAAGCACCCTTCTTAAAGATGAGAGGCAAGCTTGAGAGGCAAAATCATAATCTCTTTCTTCTAAACATGTTTAAGGGGTGATCTAGTCAGAAGAGGCTTCCTTTAATCCAGTTTGGTTCTGAACTGCAATGAAAATGGAACAAGAAATCACACTGGTAAACATTTTTACAGAAAGTGGTTTATCTCTTTGGCAGTGATGGAAAAAATGTTTTACATGAAAACAAACAAAAAATACTGCACAGGGGCCTCTTTTATTAGCTGGGAAGAAATGAATGCTCATCAAGCACACACAAATTCCGCTTATCCTGGGATAAGGCCCAGGTCCTACTAACACTTGAATCTCATCAAATAGCTGGCCTAGGGAACACTCCCCTCCCTCAATGATGAGTAATTGAAAACAAAGCAGCATAGAATATAATCAGAAATGCTAGTAGAAAAGAAAAGAAGGAAACAGGAAAAACAAACAACAGGTGGAGAACCTGGAAGTGATATCATGGAGATCAAAATTTTGACACAAATATTTCACAGTGAATTTCAAAAACATGCAATAAGGTAATTATCTCCAGAATATAAGAGGACAAGGGAGATGCAAGAACTTGGGGAAAAGATGATAAAACAATAAGAGATGGACATAGAATAGGCAGAAGTCGAGAAAGAAGTGAAAGAAATAAGTGAAACCATGATTGAATAGGGAAAATAAGCACTGTGGAAAGCAAATAAGAGAGGTATAGAAGATTGAAATGAGAAAAGCAAGCAATATTAAATAAAATATTAAAATGTTAAAAAGGACTAGAGAGAAAATTGGAAAAAATGAGATGCAGACAGAAAAGACCCAACATGCATACTGGAGTCCCTGAAGAAGAAAAAAAAAAACCAAACATAAATATTCACTCTGTTAAATATCTGGACATGAAGAGAAGAACAATGGCATATGCTCTGTTCTCTCATTTTTGACAGACACCTTCCAAAATTCTGAGCACATCCCAGATCCCTCCTTGGCTTTGAAGCTATATGGACTTGAATTGGGCTCTTCCAGTTACTGCAAGAGACTTCAGCAAGTCACTTAACATCTGTGCCCTGGTGTTCTCATCTGCATCAAGTGCCCAGTAATACCTACCACATAAGAATGCTGTGAGGATAAATGAGAATTGCGTACAGTACCTGACACACAGCACACAGAGTGAATTAAGATATCATTTGACTAGAAAAGAGCTATTGAAGGGAATCCCACCCAGATGCCACTTTGTCTTTTGGTAACCAGGTCTTAGAGTAAAAGAGGAGAATAGTAACATTCCTCAGGCAAGACAGTATGCAGATGTGGAGCCATGTCTCTGGGCTTGAATTCCAGCTCTATCACTTACTGATTAGAAAGCTTTATGTAACCTCTCTGTGCCTTGGTTTCCCAGTTGATAAAGACAATACTTGTCTATGAGGTTGTTATGAGAATTAAATGTGTTACTATATATAAAGTAGTTAGAGGACTGCTTGAATCACAATAAATGTTGGTCATCATTGGGTTTGGAAATTAGCTTTGAGCGCCTCTGGGTTAAGAGGCTTGACTGAATATATGTCTCTAACATTCCTCACCACTAAAGAAATTCTAAAACAAAATAAAAACATGAACTCACAATGACAGGGAGAACAAGAGACGACAACAGCTATAAAATTTTTGAAACTAGAAATCAGAAAGGTGAGTGGCAACTGAATTAGCAGACCTGATAAAGCTGAATCTACAGTCATTTGTAGAGAAAGTGAAAAACCAACCTGATTTGCTCCACAGCGTCCTCAAGGGCTCGGAAATGTGTTGCTCTGGGCACCTCCCCAGTAGAGGGTAAAGAGGGGCTTGAATAAGCAATGGAGTGAGACGTGATTAGATTCCTTCCTTGCTCCATGCTTTTCGTGGCTGCTCTTTTCCCACCCTGGTACAAGACTGGGGGTTTTTATGTAAAGAAGGAAAACAAAGGATTGAGTGTTACATAGAAAACAAGGATATTGAGTGGGCATACACAACTGAAGGCTGAGACCCCCCAGATCCCCCACCCCACTTTTCTCCGCAAATGTTGGCATCTAGAACATTTCCCTTCAGGAAGGAAAGAAGAATCTTTCTTGGGAAGTCTGACCAACCTAAGAAGAAAGAGCCTGAATTGGACGTTCTCAGCACACACATCCTCAGAACACTCCCAGAAGAAGCTCAACTTTGTCAAGGCCTTCACACACTCAGAACTTCTAGTCAATTTATTAGTCCTCAGTCTTAGTCAAGAACAAACAGCCAAGATTTGTTAGACATTAAGACATACATTCCACATTCTCTAATGTGGAATAAAGAGACCCAAACAAATAAATAGTGAAAAGCAATCTAAAGGAAACTGAGTGAATGCAGGTCAGAAGAAAACTTTTTTTAAAAGCTATCATTAATTCTCCTGGAGAATAGGAGAGATTGTATCACTGAAGCAAGAACAGTGTGTTATTAAAATAAATTTGAACAATGATAACAACAAAAAGCTCTTGCAAATTAGAATATGGTGGTTGAAATGAGAAACTCAATAGAAGAACTGGCAGCTAAATGGAAAGACATTTCTTGGAAAATGGAGCAAAAAGACAAAGAAATGCAAATTAAGAGAGACAACGTAAGAGCATTGAAGGCTAGGAACAGCAGACCCAAAATCTGACCAAAAGAAATTCCAAAAGAAGACAGCGAAGACGAGAGGAAGGGATCGTCACTGGTAGTTTAAGAAAATTTCCCAGAACTGAAGAACATGACTTTCCAGATTCAAAGGGCCCAGTGAGAACCAAGTGGATTGATTAAAAGTAAATCCATATGAATGCCCATCATCTGAAATTTTAGAACTCTGATGACAAAGAGAACATCCTACAAACTTCCAGAGAGAAAAAAATAGGTCACATCAAACAAATTCAAATGTCACTGGGCTTTTTGGAGAAAAAAAATAATTAGTGAGAATGTTTGATATCTTGATCTGGGTGATGGTTCCATGAACGTATGCCCATGTCAAAATTCATTGAGCTGTTCATTAACACTTGCGCATTTAATTGTGTCTACTTCAATTTAATGGGAGACATGCAGAGCTGGGTAGAGGAGGAACAGGGAATCATATTTTGTTACAGTTCAATTTGAAACTATGTGCACTGTAATAACAAAATTAATTGGAAAAAATGGATTAATTTCTCCTAGCACCTTTGCTTGCAAGTCTCATGGCTGCCTCTGCTATGGTGCCTTTTTCTGGCTGCCCTGGCCCAATGGTAAGGCTTGGAAAATAACAAATATCCTACCTCTCCTCCACACCCCCAAAACCACCTCTTATTTTTCTACAGGTGTATGTTTCTTAAAGTGTGTTATTATTTCAAAGAACTATGCTCTATGTAAAATATCTGAGAGAATAAAGAAAGTGATCACAGGTAAGAAAATTCTAAGTGTTTGCAGAAAACACTTAAATGCAAGTTAAACACCTTCCTAGACAGCAATCATCTTAAGTTATCCTATAGATAATTTCCTTTTTGACCTGTTGGGAAATCTTTAGTTTCTCCCTCATCATGTTTCCTGGACAGGGGTCTCCCTCTCTCAGTCTGTCAGTGGCCTCAGGACCTGCTCTGGGGAACTTTGTGGGGCTCAGGATCTTCCTGGTTTTAGCCCCTTTCCAGCTTTTCCTAACTGGCTCATCTTCCCTTGGAGAGTCAGAAACACACCCTGCCTGAGAGCAGTGTGCTGCCCACCACCCCTAGCCTGGCACAGAATATACACCAAGATAATTAGTTAAGTGAATAAACTACCCTCCTAACTTGAGAACAGTCTTTAGCCCATTGTTGAAGCCGGAAGGATCCCAGTTTATCTAGTGCACACACCTCCTTCCGCATAGCCCTGCGGGGTGCCGGCATTCGTTCAGGTCACGTGGTGAGTTAGACACTGAGGCAGGCATGTGTATGCTTCCTAGGGCTGCTGTGACGAAGTGCCACAAACCGAGTGGGATTAAGTGACAGAAATGTATTCTCTCCTGGTTCTGGAGGCTAGAAGCACAAGATCAAAGTGAGGGCAGGGCCACGCTCCCCTCATAGACTCTAGGGGAGGGTCCTTCCTTAGCTCTTCAGCTTCTGGTGGCCCCAGTTTCTTGACTGCGACAGCCTTGCTGCAATCTCTGCCTCTGCCTTCACGTGGCCGTCCTCGCTCTGTGTCTGGGTGTCTTCCTGCCTTCACATGGCATCCCCCACACCCTCTATATCATCATATCTTCTTTTCATGAGGGTACCCATCATATAGGATTAGAGGGCCACTCTACTCCACCATGACCTCATCTTAACCAAATATATCTGCAATGACCTCATTTCCAAATGAGGTCATATTCTGAGATAGCAGGGACATAACTTGAACATTTCTTTGTGAGGGACGTAATTCAACCCATAACTGCATGGAAAACAGATTTTCTATCCCTGGCCTGGCAGATTTACCACTAGGCTGCATGGCTGCGCCTCTGTCAGGACCGGACAGCCTAGCACCACCCAGCTCCCAACCCTAAAGGCAACTCCTCCAGCTTGCAGATAGGAATACTTTAAGGTTATCCCTTAAAGGTGACTTTGTATTTTAAAAGAGACTCTTAAAAATCAAAGATTCCTTTGAGAGCTAAAGAAACAGCTCATACAGTGATAAATGAGAGATGGAATTCCAAACTCAGGGGAAGGCAGTGGGAGCCACTGAGGAAGTGTCCTTGGAATCCCTTCCTCACAGCTTGTGCGTTTCCACCCTCTGCTCATGAGCTTGGCTGTGCTGGTGGGCATCAGGGATAGAAACGCCTGTTTGAGAGGATAGATCTTCTCTTCTGCTTCCCATACCTCAGCACCCCCCATATCTCGGAGCTCCAGCTATGGCTGGGAGGTTGGAGAAAGCAGGTGGCAACAGAGTTCTCCCATAATGCTCACCTTCCTCCTGCAGTTTGGGGCCAGGGTCTCTCTTGCATGCATCCAATGGCCTGTGTCCCTCCAGCTGCATGATAACCTAACTGGACCCACAGTGTCATGGAAACAGGAGCCCAGGTCACAGGCCTCTATCTTGCCATGGAAGAGCAAGAATGACGGCCTCACCCTTTCAGGATAACACATTCTTTTGGACTGGAACGTGTTGTCTTTTCTTTTTTAAATCAAGACCACAGGTCTCTGTGGATAAGAACAAGTTGTCAGGTCATGCTGGCCCTGTGATGTTTATTTTAAAAGCCATGAGAATAAATCTGATTCATGTCTTTAATGATTCAGCCTTCCCCATAATTGCGAGGGAGGAGAAGTTTGTTTGGAGGCCTCCACTTCCCCCTGTCCACTCCCCGCTCCTTACTTGTCATAAGTTGCACCAGTCCTAAAGGCAATAGCCGTCATCTTTGAGTTAACCCCTGTCATCCCCCACCACCCACCCCAGGAGGCTTTGCACAATTAAGGAGCAAAACAGGAAGAGGGATACAGAAGGATGAAGACTTTGCAGGAAGGTGATTTGGGAGGGTCCAAGGGGGTCCAGGTAGCCCATCACTAATCCTTTTCAGAACTGATGTGTCCATGGCTTTCCTGTTAGGAGCTCCATCCGCTCTCTGGACGAGGGTCCGGAGGGTGAGGCCCAAGGGCTGGCAAGAGCTATGGCCAGCACAGGGCCCAGGGGGCTGGCCACGTGGGTGAGACCTAGGGAAACCACCATGTTCTTCCACTAAAACAAACTTCAAAGGCAGCGATAAGGCGAACTCGCTGGGTAATGACACACCTGAATTTCCTTTCATCTAAGCATCTGGAATCTCGTGAAAACATTAATTATGCCTTCCTCCCTTTAGCCGGAGGAGGAACCTCCATCCTCCATGTGGTTGTCACCATGGCAGGACATCTCAGCGCACGGGGAGAGAGTACTGGGCTGGAGCCAGGAGATGGGGTTCGAGCCTCAGCCCTGGCAACGTAGCAGTTCTTAGGCAAATTCCTTAACTGGAGTCTTGGTTTCATTCTGTTAAAAGTGGGAGAAATATAATAATAACAATAAACAATAACCTTTGTGAAGCACTTGCTGGCGCCAGGTACTGTGTGCGGCTGCACCTGTCTTATCCCGGGAGGCCAGCCAAATACATCAGGAGGTCGGCACTCCTGAGAAAACCAAGGCCTGGAGAGAATGATGGACTTTGCAGGTAAGCTGGGATGCTGGTATGTGAATGCAGGTCTGCTGACTGCAAACCCAGGGCTGCTGAGCTGAGAAGAAAATCTCGTGGGACACAGTATGTGGAAGTGCTTGGCAATGCTGTACATTACACAGAAATACGAGAGAGTCAGGCTGCCATCCTGCCTTCCTCCCCAGGCCCCAGGCTGATGTATCTCTGGGTCCAACTTCCCTGCTGCTAGTACTTAGGCAAGATTTAGTCGGATTGCCAGTGGCCTGATTATGTAGCAGGAACAGCATGGAATGTCCTAGATTAAAGTGTTGTTTTGTTCCTTTCAGAATCCCTGTTCGGCCTCGAGTCTAGGAATGAATCCCTCAGTCTAGGAAAGCCAAACCATTGTAGCTGTAATCAGTTTGGGGAAGCAGTCGTCAAGGTGGGAAGAAGATTAATGACAAATATTATCCTGTGTGTTGCTTTCTACTCCTTCCTGGGGGTTGAGAAGCATTATCTGATGGGGAAAAAAAATTGGGGGGAGGATGCAAAGGGTCTTTTCTCCTTATCTATTGAAAAGATCATTGCTTTTATAATAATAATGGTGCACTTTAAATGAGTGGCATTAAGATCCCACAGCACACGGAGGAAGCGCTCCAGGCCCTCACACCCCCGCGCGGGACGGGCAGCCCCTCCGAGTGCCTGTCGTTCTCAGTTCTTCCTCCCTCCACGCAGGATCGCTAGGCACCATGCTGCGTCTGTACGCACGGGGGCTGGAGGACGGAGAGACCCCTGCCTGCCGGCAAGCCGCAGGACCCACGCTCGTGCAGAGTATGGAAGGACAAGGTGAAGAGGAGGGCAGAGGAAACGGGGTGGCTGAGACACGGGATGGAGTCCCGCATTCCAGCAAGAGGTGCTGGCACGCTAAAGGCTAGAGCCAAAAGGCTTCCTGGTAGGTCATGTGCAACAAGCGATGTGCCCCACGATGTACCCCTCGGATCCTTGAAGGATCTGAAGCAAGACATGAAAAGGATTCATGTGCCGGAGGGCGGCCTCTGGAGGCTGCAGGCAGTGCGGAGAGCCTAAAAGGGGCTGGCCACTTCCCCAGGCCTGAGTGACAGGTCGCAGGCGTCACTTCGGATTCGCTTGGTGATAATAATGACAAGAGCAAACACAGAGCGCTCACTACACATCCTGCCGCGCTCTAGGCGCTTGCACAGATCGGCGCGTCTTGCGTTCACCACCCACTGAGCTGAGCGCTTGCACAGATCGGCGTGTCTTGCGTTCACCACCCACTGAGCTGAGCGCCATTGCTAACTCCGCACTGCCAGCGAGGACTTTAAACAGTGACGCAGCTTCTAAATGCCCAAGCTGGGACCTGAACCCAAGCAGTATGGCTCCAAATGCCCCTGTCAGCCACCCCCCTGCCGCCCCATCACCTGACGTGCCCAGCCCCTGACAGGCCAGTATTTGGTAGCACTGCACATGCACATACGGTGGGTTCTTTACCTGGGAGCATATATGCCAGCTCCTCAGCAGGGAGACTCTTTACTCTGGGCACCTTGCTGATCTCTGTCTCTGAGGAGCAATGTGGCCTTGGGCAAGCTGCGGCACCTCTGTGCCTCAGTTTCCTCATCCGCAGAATGAGAGGAGGGCAGCAAACTAAGATCTCAGTGACGTCCCCCCGCTTGGTATGCCGCTGCTCTGAGCTAGTTGGAGAAATGTCTGAGACCCTGCCATGCACAGGACGGGTGCTTTGCAAAGCCCTGGGCTCCAGAGAAAAGTGCCTCCAAGGAGTGTGCGTTCCCCTAGGGCCAGTCTCCCCGGCTGACAGGGGCTGGAGAGGAACGTCTGATGGGACAGAGCCCCCCTTAGAACTATGTGGCCACGGGGCCTGGAAGTGCTGAAGACCTCCGCCCCCGGCTGCTGCAAGTGGAGGCCCATTGTGTCTAGCTAAAAACTAGAAGCGTGCACCACAGGCCAGACTTAGAAGCTACTAATCAATGCCCACCAACCGCACGAGAGACGCTGCCCCTGCCAGGCAGTGGCGCACAGTATTGCCGTGAGTCTGTTTTCCACTTATCGCTAATGGCAACAAACATTCTCTGCTCCCTGCCCGCCTCTAAGCTCCCCTCTGTCTCTTCCCTGCATCCCAGCAGATGACCTTGCCTCCTACTTCAGAGGAACAACTGAGAGGTCATGGCAACGGAACTGGTCCACCTCCGTAGCTACGCTGCCCACCCACCTGCGCCTCACCCTTCGTCTGCCCCTCCCCCAGCTGGGCTCCAGTTATGACTGTTCTGAACTTCATACATTTATGTTACATACATATAACTTAAAAGGCTCTTACTTTTCTCACTTAACATACATTGCTAAGATTTATCCATTTTGTTGCATGTTCCTGCAGTTCACTTTTTTTTTTGTTTTGTTTTGTTTTTTTGTATTAACCTTTTTTATTAGAGTGCATTTTGGCAATGATCTTGGCAAGTTAATCTTTAAGTCTGTTTACAAACTGTAAATGATACAAACTTGAGTAGTTATAAAAAAAGATACATTTTACACTACAGGAAACTTCGATTTCTCATTTTTTCCTAGAAACCCATGATGTCTTTAAAAAAAAGTTTTAGTGTAAAAAAGTATTTTATAAACTGATAATTCAAATGAATGCCCTAAAGTAGTACAAGATGTACTGCTATTCAGAAAAAAAACTATTGTTCTGTACCTTATCCTAATTAATCTCTTTTCTCCCCATTTCAGGTTTTCTAAACTACTTTTCATGAACCAGTGAATATTCAAAGGAGAGCTAATTTGAAGCCTGTACAAAAAGCTTATCCCTATAACATGTGCCATACTATACAAGCTTCTACTTTTGTCAATCCTTAACATCTACCTCTCTGAATTTTCATGAATTTCTATTTCACAAGGGTAATTATTTCATACGCACTGGCAGTAGCATACAATACAATACTTAGTATAAAAATTTTTGGTTATCTATTAAATATGCTATGTATTTTGTTTTGAACACCTAAGGCAAATGGCAATTTTCCCTTTGTCATTAGAGTGTTTATTCCAACAACTTTAAAGTGAACATAAAGTTCACATAACTTTATGCCACCCATTTGCAAGGGAATTAAAGTTAATTGCAAACTTTTATTCTTAAGGTCAGGAGGAGGCTGCTAACAACTTTTATCTATGGGTTATTTAAAGGGTTAATTTTCTTTTAATACATATTTCTAGTAAATTCCTTTGTAGGGATTATTACCATTACACCTAAAAGTTAAGTTACTTTGTAACAGATGGCTATCCTAGTAAGGATAGTAGAAAAAGGACTGGACATAGGAACTCCACTCTAAAATATAAGAAAACCTTTACAGCCTGAGACAATTCCTGAATAAGAGTACTACAATACTGTGTAATGGGGTAGACAGCACCAAGAAAAAAGGAACCAAACTTAGCTTCATTAGTAATTTGCAGCTTTGCTCTAAGTCCTTGGTAAACCATTTTGCCTTAAACCCTTCTCAAAAACTTAAGGGAATGTTAAAACATTCCAGAAACTGGCTTCCAATATTACTTGTTCAGGAAACAGAATTAAAAGTATATGCCAGATCCAAGATTGGTCTGGTAGGAAAACAGTGGGTTACATAGTGCCTACCAAGCACTGTATTTCTCCTCCAGCCCCACATGTTCCATGGGAGTGCAAATGGGAAAGTTAGTTTAAATCTAGACTCCAATTTAAATTATTCAAATTACCTAATAATTAAGTTTTAAGAAACCTAAATTGCAGTTTCTAAACTCCCACCAATGTGACTTTTTATTTGCATTTGCTACCTAAACAGCAATTCATGGCATTTGGTATTTTGTCCAGACATGAAAAAAGGTTATGAAATCAGTGAATGCCATTTTGAAAAGAGTCTTCTGTCATTTATTCAAGATGGGCGTGTTCACAATCCAATACTATTACTTCAGTACTTTATAAATGGAATTTTCTTCTACTTGTATCCATTTCCTGGGGCTTATGGACCCATTCATATTCTCCATATTTAGAATCAAAGGTTCCTTTCTGAAGAGATCTTAATTTTAAAGTAAAACGGGGTCCAAGTTCCTGAATTCCCACTTTCTTTTCACTCTTGAATATGTTTCTGTGAAATCTGAAGAATATATAATCCCGTTGATTGTGGAATGTGGCAACCTGCCTTCCAGTAAACTGAGGATTATGAGGAAAGAGAGATGCGAACATACGCCCAACAGAATGACCCAGCCGTGTTGTAAAATTATTCAAAATTATTTCAGGTATGTGTTCTGTGGGGTCCTTGCCTCTTCTCTTAATTTCTTTACGTAAACGAACACTGCTCATTTTAAAATGAGCAGTTGGGCCATTTGGCAAGTGACTCAGAATTAACCCATTTGGTATTTTACGATCTTCATTAATAACGATCAGGTCTGTGAGATCTCTTGAGATGCACTGTGGAGTAATTTTTTTCAGAGCCAGTCGTCTTCTGTAATAAACATGAGAGTCTGGTGTAACTGTAGAGAGCTGTTCACAGAGTCGTACTGTTCTCCCATGAGGTCTATCTGATGTTGTGATAAGAATCTTGGCAGAAGTTTGTTTGTTGAAGCAAGAAGCAAATTCATCTGTAGCTTCATCATAAGCAACCTCCTCATCATTAGGGTCTACTATGGTTTCATCATACACTCGCTGGTTGTCAGTGGTCTTGGGTATAGGCTTTGGTGGAGCCTGATCACCAAGAGCCTCTCTCTCCTTTTCAAGTTTTTTCTTAGCTGCCAACTTTTCCTTACGCTGCTGCCGTTTCCACCGCGTGAACATGAAGTGTCGCCGTTGTTTGTTTTTAATCTCCGAAATGCTGAAGCCTGGAGGAAAGGAAGCAGCTTTCAGGGCCTGGACCCCGCTTTCCGTCGCCCAATCGTCAGCGATTGCACCCTTCTGAGGTTCTTCGGTAGCAGCTTTCCGTTTCAGGTCCTTTTTTCGTCTGCCGCCGCTCTCACCCGTAGTCTTCACCATGGTGCTTGTTCCTTGACGTCTGTCTGCAGTTCACTTGTTTTAACTGCTTTTAAGTGTTTTGTGGGTGAAAATACCACAGTGGAATGATGAAAGGAGCTGCAGGGTGGGGGTCACTGCCAGCGCGGGGGGCCAAGGGCAGGAGAGGGAAGGAGGATGCGGTAGGTTATTGTCAATAGGCCGGCTTTTATTTTGAGTGATAGGCTCCCAATTGTACCTTATAATATTAATTTTAATTAATAAATGAATATCTCTGACATGCACCTAAGATGAGAATGTGTCATGAAATACGATATGCAAGGAATAATTCGCATTATCATTGTTATATAATCTTGTCATGAAATATATTGATCATAATCCCTACGTGTTACAAGTATGTGTTATGGACGTGTATGTATTATATATTATGTGTATAAAACATACACAAGTATTGTGTACTAATAAATAAAATATATTAGTATATATACATTAGTATGTATTATACAATAAATAACATACTCTTATTTCATAAGATAATCTTTAATAAAACGAAAAATATATTTTATGTAATTGTAATATAATGAACACTAAATAATTTGAAATTAAATGAAATAGTTTAAAATTAATAAAAATTAACAAGGAAATTAAAGGTAAACACAGTTAATGAGCTAAACACCCACAGCGCGCCAGCTGTCACTGTTCTTTTTCTTCTCTCTCACGTCAAAGTCGGTCACAACGTCATCCGTCCCCCCATCTTACCTCCCCTGTCTTGAACCTTCCTCCCAGACGGCCTTCTGGCCCGTTACCCCTCAGAAGCAGACCTTGCCAAGGTCCCCTGTGGCCTCCGTGCCACTGACCGCAGTGGCATTGCTCAGCCTTGGCGCCCCTGCACGTCAGCAGCTGCCGCCACCATGGGGGACCCCGCTTCCTTGGCACCCTCTCCCCTGGTTCCCGGGGCCACCCTCCTGTGTCCCTCCCACCACTCTGGGTGCCCCTGGGCAGCCTCCTTTGCCAGGTCATCCTTCTCCACGGGGCTTGGAGGCTCCTCAAAAGCTCATCTGAGGCTCTTTCCTTATTCTCTTCCTTCATCCATTTCCTTGTCCTCGCCTATATGCTGAGCCGGGTCACGGATCGCTGGTGACGTCTCCAGCCAGAGATGGAGCTCTAGATCCACGCATCCGACTACTTGACGTGAACATCTCAAAAGCTCTTCAAACAAAGCATGTCAAAACTAAATTCATGATCTTCTCTGGCCTGATCCTTCTCCAGGGCTCCCTGTCTCAGGATGGGCAAATGACCCAGCTAGGTCAGCTTCGGGAAGTGCCCCAGAGAGGACATGGGCCCTCAGCCAGGCCAGCAGAGCGCTTCCCTGGGATTTTTCCAATGGAGCAACCCTCTTGCCTCTTGGGTTATGAAAGCTGAAGGTGTATGAGATGGAGGGTCCTGGGAAAGCCTGTTTACCACAAAGAAAATGGTGAGTCCAGGCAAAGCTGAGAGTCCTGGGGCTTCGAGAGCTGGTTCCGGCCTCTGAGCTCTCTGCCCCTATTCCTGTATCATTTCTTTGGGTTTGCTGAGCACCTTCGTCTCCATTCAGTAAACCCCCCTTTTGACTTAAGGTAGTTTTAGTTAAGTTTCGGTCACCAGCAACTGAACAAGTTGTGACTACGATAGCCCTTCACCCAGCCTATCACAAGAGCAGTGCATCAGGCCCTGGATATCCACCCCACCCCACCCACCCAGTCTGTCCGGTCTGGGGCACCATCATCTCTCACCAAGACCCCCGAGCCAGCCACCTTGGGCCGCCGCAGTCACTCTCTTCCACTCCGGAGCGTCCACCGCACAGCAGCTGGCCGTGGGCAAAGAAGAGCATGGCCTGACTGTGCGATACAGAGGGCAGGTCATGGCGGGACAGCTGTTTGTTATCTGGGGCCTCTCCCTTTCTGGTGGTCCTGCTAGCCATTTAAACGGAAGTCAGTGTGCATCCTTCTCCTGAGAAAAGAATACAACGCAGAGGCTGTGGCCTAGCAGGGGCTGCATCCCTTGATATGCAGAGCTGTGGGGAGGGCTGGGGCCATTGCAGAAGACCTACTGGGAGAGTAAAGAAGCCAAGACTTTACAAGGTCCCCTGTGTTTTTATCGATAGGGCGGACCAAAGTGCTTGTGACCTGGGTATGTAGGCTGGAGGGGACAAGTGGGCCCCTAAGGCAGTGTGGCTGGTGTCCTAGGCTCAGCAAAGGCCCCAGGGGCCAGTGGTGGCTGAGGCTGGACACCCCACTGGATAAGGCGCCCCCCCCCAAAGCCTGTGGAGGAGCCTTTTGGGAAGAGGTGGCAGCCTCGGGAAGCCCTTGATCTCTGTGGGGACTGGGCCACTTCCAAGCACCCCACAGTGGTAGACAAGGTCCCTCATACCACGTGGGACCCATTTTCACAGCCATCCTACACCTTCGTGAAAGTCAGGAGGGCAGAAGTAGGTTCTTCTACTCCCCAGCTGTCTTCCTGGTGCTTGGGTGCTGGCTTCAGACCCAGTCCTCTCCCCGCCCCTCCCCTGGGCACTATGACAGTTCTAGAGGTGACCGGTGGAAGTCTCAACAGGGAATGCTGGCCTTTCTGCTGCACGGTCCTGTGTGGGCCAAGAGATCAATCCGTAGAAAGGAAATAGGAGACACAATCACATCTGTGCCCCAAGCTCAGTTGTGGGTCATGGGTGATATTTTTAGACAATACAGGGAGGTGGCTAGAGTCCAGGTGAGCCCACACCACTGTCAGTAGTGGCACCAATGAGCGCTAAGGTGCAGGGGCCCCCACTGTTGTCCCAGAAGGGGCCCCAGGGTTTGGGAGATGCCTAAAGGATAAGATGAGGGTGCCTCCCTACATGTCACCAGGAAGTGCCCACCCCCCTCTGCAATCTGTGGGACATAAGCTGTAACCCTGAGCCGGGTGATCTGATGAAGTCGGTCTTCTGGCCCTACAAGGAGTGTGCCAGATGGATAGTGAACTAACCAACAGGCCAGCGCTGTTTCCGGCCTGGAGTTATCATGCTTCAGAGCCGAGAAACACACGGAGGGAAGTGGGATGCTCACCGTGACTGCAGTGACACTGTGAGGAGGGTATCGTCTCACCGCATTTCAGTGTCACCGAAAGACAGCGGTGTGTAGAGTTGATTGAAGGCAAAAGGTCGGTTCACCTGGCAAATCGCCCAGCCTTCTCGGACCAGATCCCGTGTTGGGACAACTGCTCCCATCCAAGCCCATGGTGAGTTTTAGTTTTTAAATTAATGGGAATGAGGATATTGTATTGCCTTCTCTGACTTCACAGAGGGTAGCCACTGCTTCTGGGCCTCCTCCTAGGACGTCAGGCTGCAACAGTGCCATTAGAGCCCAGTGAGAGAGGCCGCTGCCCTGTGTCCTGCAGTACAGAGGGCCCTGCACTGAGACTCTCTGGCCGCACTCCTAATGCGGGTGAGTCAGCAGTGCCAAGGTGAGATGGGGCAGGGACATGGGACAAGGGTCATGCCATTATAAAATCTATTTAGCTGCAAAGAAGGCCCAGTTTGTTCTTTAACTTAATCTATATGCTGTCATTCCTGTTCTTCCAGCTCCTTAATCAATTAAGTAACTTTGTAACCAGCACAAGAGATAGACCTCCATGGTGTAAATGAACCTGTGTGGATAAGGAAGGCTGACATCTGGATCAGCACACTCTCCTAAATAAGCCTACTCTTAAGATGAGATTTTAAAGGAATTATGAATCAGCTATATACATCATGCCTTATCCTGACCCCTACCCAAACCCTAAATCTATCTATTTATTTATTTATTTATTTATTATTAAGGTATCATTGATATACAATCTTATGAAGGTTTCACATGAGCAACATTGTGTTACTGCATTCGCCTATATTATCAAGTCCCCCCCACCCCATTACAGTCACTGTCCATCAGCATAGAAAGATGCTATAGAGTCACTACTTGTCTTCTCTGTGCTATACTGCCTTCCCCATGACCCCCTCCTGTGTTATGTGTGCTAACCATAATGCCCCTTATTCCCCTTCTCCCTCCCTTCCTGCCCACTCTCCTCACCCCCTTTCCCTTTGGTAACCGTTGGGGGTCTGTGACTCTGCTGCTGTTTTGTGCCTTCAGTTTTCGCTTTGTTGTTATACTTCACAAATGAGGGAAATCATTTGATACTTGTCTTTCTCCACTTGGCTTATTTCACTTAGCATAATACCCTCTAGCTCCATCCATGTGGTTGCAAATGGTAGGATTTGTTTTCTTCTTATGGCTGAATAATATTCCATTGTGTATATGTACCACATCTTCTTTATCCATTCATCTACTGATGGACACTTAGGTTGCTTCCATTTCTTGGCTATTGTAAATAGTGCTGCAATAAACATGGGGTGCATATGTCTTTTTGAGTCTGGGATCTTGTTTTCTTTGGGTAAATTCCTAGGAGTGGGATTCCCGGGTCAAATGGTATTTCTGTTTTTAGTTTTTTGAGGAACCTCCATATTGCTTTCCACAATGGTTGAACTAGCTTACATTCCCACCAGCAGTGTAGGAGGGTACCCCTTTCTCTGCATCCTCGCCAGCATTTGTTGTTCTTAGTCTTTTGGATGTTGGCCATCCTTACTGGTGTGAGGTGATATCTCATTGTGGTTTTAATTTGCATTTCCCTGATGATTAGGGATGTGGAGCATCTTTTCATATGCCTGTTGGCCATCTGAATTTCTTCTTTGGAGAAGTATCTGTTCAGATCCTCTGCCCATTTTTTAATCAAACCCTAAATTTTTAAGCGCACCTCCTCTCTGAGGTGACCCACACTCCTGACTGAATGTGTACTGTATTATATCAAATAAACTTTCTTGTTGCATAAGCTGATTGCACTTGTCTCTGAACTCTTTTCCAGGATAAAGACAAGAACTCACCAGCTTCCACCTCTGGTGGTAAATGTCTTTGTCACTTTGCTATTTCATTCAGCTTTCTAGTCTTAATACAATGCTTTTCTCTCTCATTTTATTTCAGACCAGTAGGGAAGTGGGAGTTCTCAGAACATAAACTCACCCCACCCAGTGTTCCATGGCTCCCCCACATCCTGGGGTGGTGGGGGCTTAGTTCCCATGCTGTGCAGATTCAAGTGGACACTGGGTGCCGGGTGACCTGGATTTGGGAGCAGGTAAGGATCTGCCCTGTGCCGAGCAGGAGCTCACTGATCTTCCCTCCCCCCTCTGCTCTCCCTTGCTGCCCGCAGCCGGCATGCCTGCTGCCATTTGCAGCTGCTCTCGCTTTAATGAATTCCTTCCTTACCTACACGTGTCTGAACTGGCCAAAAATTCTTTCTCAGTCAGAGTCAAGACTCCTCCCCTGTCTGGGTTGACATTTCACCTAGTGCACAGGGAGAGACCTCCCCAGATGCAGCTGCCCAGCAACAAAGGGGACCTGCCCACCTGGTGCTGCCACATGCTCTGGCCATCCAGGACTCCAGAATGCCCCGCCCAGCTCAGCCCTAGATCACCTCTAGTGTCTGCACAGTTCTTTACAGAGCTCATATTCCCAAGGACGGAGGGGGTCAAAGGCAGCTGTTCATATGGGAGGTATAGACAGAGCTTGAACATGAGGTATGGGTGTCTACCCTGTGTGCCTGAGCTCACTTGTGGCACCGGATGAACCCAGCACTGGGAAGAGAAGGGTAACGGGCCTCAAGCTAGTGGTGAGAGACTGGGGACCAGCCCTCCCGGCACTGCTATTTTCCTGTGGAACTCCGACAAGTCTGAAAATTCTGAATTTGAACCTAGACTTCCACCTCATTATGAATGCACATTCATAAAACAGGAAGATAGAACATATTTAACTTAAAATGTTAGGCTTAATTCTTAATTTAAAACTTTCAATATAAAGTATGTGAGCTTCCAAGTATACTCTGGCCTGGACTCCCAAAGGTTCAGAGCAGTTATGGTGGTCAGAGGCAGACCTTGCTGCATGCTGGAATTGTACAAAGCAGAGACCCACCTCTAGAGGAGGGACTCCCGCGGCTTGCTCTGAAGTCAGGATCTTTTGAACAGAAAAAATAATGGAAACAGGGACAATCAAGTTTATTTAGAATGATGCGAAGAGTGTGTGTGACTGTGTGTCTGTGGATGTGGGTACTTGTGGGTGTGGGGTGGGGTCCATGAGTGTGACTGCATGTAAATGTTTGGCAATGTGTGCAATTGTGCGTATGTATATGGGGTATGGGTGTGTCTACGTGTGTTTGTGTATATGTGCGTGAACCTTAGAAATATGAAGTAATGAAAATTTTATGGTGTTCCCCACTGTATAATTCAAAGTTAAAATAATCTTAAATCATCAAAAATTAGTCACCCACAAATTCTGAATTTTTCCCCATATTCATTATGTCCTCATTGTACAGATGAGAAAACTGTAGTTTAGAGATGTTAAGTGACTTACCGAAGGGCACAGAGCTCATGAGCCCAAGGCCAGGATTCGGCCTAAGCGGTATGGCTCCAGAGCTCTGGAACCCTGCTCACTACGGTGCACGGCCTCTTGACCAGGACGGATCCCAGTGAGCTAAGTCTGCCCAGATGGGGACTCGGGAAGCCAAGCAAGTAGTGAATGTTAGGTGTTATGGCTGCCCGGAAAGCAGACAGGTTCTTAGGCCTTGGGTGAATAAGGACGTTCACTGATTCGTCCCTGATCTCTTCGCTGGTAACAAAAGAGACCAAGGACCTTGACAGCATCACTGGGGGCTGCCTGCCAAAAAATAGGCAGCGTAGTGCTAAGGGGCTGTTTCTGAAGGAAAGGAAATGTCGCCACCTGGTGGGCACTTTGGTAGTGGCATTAGGAGGCCTAGTCGTCTTCAGTATGGGGAGCTGGCAAGATGAGGAAGCTTAGTTGTGTCCTGGTGAATTGTCTCAAGTATCTTAAAATTCATTGTTTCGTGTATTTTATCCAATTTTTGGTTATTTTAGGCAGGACGGTAAATACAGTTTCTGTTACTCCATCTTAACTGGATTGCTCTCAGTTCATTTGTGCTCTCTTCAGTGATTTATAAGTAGTGCCTTTTAATGAAGTTTCTTTTAATTTTTGTAAGTCATCTCTAAGTTCACAACTTTATATGTAATGGAACCAGTATTTCTATATTTACAATTTGGAAAATGAAATAATCTTTAGATTCTTATCAATGATAAATTTAGCATATTTTATCTCTTTTCTGCTCCAAATGTACGTGTGCGTTTCAATACCTACTTTTTGAACAATTGCTTTAAGCTTATTAAACAAATAATTAAAACTAAATGTATTTGATTGCTCACTACCATTTTTTAATCCCATCTTTCCCATTCTTGAGTAAAGATTTTCTTATATTGATTTTGCAGTCAACTAGATATGTAATAGCTATTTTTTCAAGTGGTGAACTTGGCATCTTTACTTGTCTAAATATGTTATTTATCAGCAAGATTCAACTTGCTGTTCACTGTCTATGCCTCATTTTTAAACATGGCGTTGTTTTTCACCATTGAAAATGTTTTCTTGATTTAAAGCACCCCCCTTTCATGACTGGCTGGTCTTTTTTGATAAATGGTCATAAATAGAGGTCTTCTTAACCCTTCTTCTGCTTCTTGCAGTAACTCGGCTTCATTGAGGAACATGTCTTACAATTTCTCAGAATAGACCCCTGCTTTTGAATTGCCAAATCATTACCACATTATTTTTCTCCATGTTTATTCCTGATGGAGTGAGATCTCTATCAGATTAAAGATGGTTCCCATCAAGGATGTGCGTCTCCTTGTCCAAAGAGACAGAAGAGAGAAGGAAAGATGCTCTGTCTGACGGTTACCTTCTGTCAGTTCAGAAGTCTAGTTACCTGCGGCAGCAGCGGAATCCAGAGTAACTCGGCTGAAAGTCCTCTTCCATAGTCATTAGGTGACCGGCATTAGTTGGGGTCACGACACCCTCCTCCGGATCGCGATGCTGAAGCGCGATCCCCCCCCCCCGCCTTCTCAGACCTTGCAAACAGGCTTCCAGCAGCGTGACCCTGGCACCTCGCTCGCTGCTCTTGAGGTCATGAGGGGCACCCCCATTCCCGCGTCCGCTGCCTTCCTCGCTGCCTCCAGCTCGCTCCAAGTAGGACCTGGCTTGCCCTCCCCTTCCCGCTCCCTCCCCAGCAGACTCCTTTCCCAGGCAGTGAGCTTCGGCCCGGGTGCTTCTCTCCTGCGCTACATGCTCTGAAGAAATGCCTCCGCGCCTTTGGCGGGCAGAGAGCGCTCTGCTCCCATATCTGCATCCCTTTAGTCTGCAGTATGCTTAGGGGGAAGAGGAATTCAACTGGCGGGTTGCATCACCACTGTCGACTGCGGTGAGCGGTATAAGGCAGGTTGTCGCCCCGACTTGTGGCCCCTGGCCTGATCCCCACCCACAGCGCTGAAGCCACAGAGAAGGCAGTTCTCTTGGTGACTTCAGGGGAGGACAAACTGGTGGCTCTGGGGCAGGGGAGGGCCTGGGCTCCTTGTAACTAAGACGGCAGGAGCCCACGGAGCTTCAGAGTGCAGGGGTATAGGAGACAGCCTCGGGGACGGGCCACAGGGAAGCGGCGGGCCTGGGTGGGACGGTGGAGACTCCGCTCCCGTGGGGCTTGGCTCCGTACGCCGGGGTGTGGAGAGCAGTGGAAGGAGCAAGACTGGCTGGCCTGGGAGACCTCGGCTTGAGTTTAGCCTTCACCACATAACAGACGTTGGCCCATGAAAATCTCATTTCAGAGCCTGTTCCCTCATCTGTAGAGCTGGTAATGCCAGGCCCACCCTCAAGGTGTCGGGGAATGAAACGAGGTACTGTGCATGGAGCACTCGATGCCTCACCCGTGTGTGGGGTGCCCAGCAGATCCTGGGCTCCTCATCTGAGTAAAGATGAGGGCAAAACGGGCTCTTTCCTCTTCTCTCTAGTGTCGCCATGGCGCTCCCACCGTTTGGGGGGACATCTCAGCCCTCCCAGCCCTCTGCTTGTGGCCCGACACCACTTTCCACTCCAGCCTGTCAATCTGCCCTGGCTGCTTCGCCGAGGGGACCATTCACACGCTCATTTTGGCAACCCTCTCCCCTAACCCGACCCGCCTAAACCGATCTTCCTCTGCCTCGCCCTCTCAGAGGACTATAGCATTTTATTATCTCCCTCCCTGACCAGAGCGCAATTATTCATATGTTCAGCTTTCCATGTCTGAGGAATGGCTTCAAGGATAAATGTTTCCTGTGTGGTGGACAGAGACGGGTCACACACGGGGTGGCCAAGTGCAGTAGCTTTACTAGGGTCACGCCTGCTGGTGAGATAACAGCACATACATACAGAAATCCAGGGGCACAGGTGCCCCTGGCACCACAAACACCAAAGCACGGGGAGACCTCAGGAAGTGGCTTTGGAAAGTTCTCTTGAAAATCCAAGGGCAGCTTTGGTGCTCAGAGATTCGAACAGAAAACTATACAAAACCAACCCATAAATATATATATATTATATGTGTGTATACATATAAAATTGCAAAATAAAAGCCCAAGAAACGAATCAGCAAATCTGCACATTAGTGGCTCAAAAAGTGTAGCGCAGAGAAAGGCCGTCTGTGGGGACGATGCAGGGTCCAGGGGGCTGGCATTTCAGTAGCAGAAAGAGTGTTGACATGGAACCCCTATTCCAAACCTCACAATACTAGGAAAAGCCAAACACAGACAATGTATGTACAAGGAAGACAATTGTCAGACACAGACATTTCACCGAAACCACCCAGGGCTTAGAGCACACGGCCCTATCTAGGCCCCCGCCCCCCGGCCAGGCGAGCACAGGCTCTGGGCCCTTTCTTCTGCCCACCCCACCTCCTCCGGGGAGGACAGACCCTGGACTTGGCAGTAGCACAGGTGGCAAGGATTTAAAGGTGGAGTGGATGACAGAGATCAAACAATTGCTCCTAAAGCAGGCTCAATAGGCATGAGGTGGAGTTGAAATGTGGGGGTGAGGGCCCCCACAATATATTCCCATTTGATAAGAGCTTGATGTATTTAAATGTGGCCCCCTTAGTTCAAGTGTCGTCCTTCTAATTCACTTTAAATCTGAACTTTGAGCTTCTAAACTTTATACAAGATGATTTGCAGGAGGGGAGAAGAGGTTAGGGTGTTTCTGCAGTGATTCTCCCACCGCCCCCTACGCCCTTGCAATGTTTTCCTTACACCACTGAGGGGCTTTGCCATCACGGCTGGCCAGTCCCGCCGCTTGGGGAACAGCACGTGAGAACATCCGGGAGCCAACCACGCGGACCGCACTGCCGCAGCCCCGGGACCCTCCCACGCGCAGCCCTGGCCAGCCATGCTGGAGGGCCCCCCACCTCCCGCCGTGCCAGTAACAGCGACCACTTCTCTTCCATCTTCAGGCCCCCATTTCTCATAGTGATGACCCAACTTTTGGGGAAATCTCAAAGGCAAATCAGTTTGGCAAAACCTGGTCCCTAAAGCTAAGTGCAAACCATCACTTCTGGATTTTCAGAAATCCCCCAGCCAGAGATTCTAATTGCTCCTAAAAAGAGAAACCTGTTTCTATAAAAATGATAAAAGCTTTGTCCGCTAGGGACATGCCACATGAAGCCCCCACACTGGTTCCTGGGTGAGGGTGGCCTCTCACCATGAGGGGCCCAGGAGGGCTGGGTGCACCTTGGTGACAGCTCTGTGTGTGTGCGCTTGTTTCTGGCAGAAAGTATGCTACATCCAAGTGGGTAGTTGGTGAGGCAAGGCCTTTGGGGGCGAACACTCTGCTGTCTATGTGCTGGCATCCTGGGGCACCAACGGAACAAAGACAGAATGACAGTGAGCATATTTCATCTGTCACGGCTGGCCTCTGACGTCTCATATTACATCAGCCCTTCTGGAATAGATGTGGACCAGGGCCATCGCACTTTGAACTGTGAGGTGCCCTGTCCTTCCTGAAAGAGTGGAGAGCATAGATGTGTCCCCTCCTTCCCAGGCTCTTTGAATGTCACTGTCTTAGAGAGCTGCTTAGGCCCAAGTGGTGAGAGATGGGAGGCCCACCGCCCCTATGCCTGCTCACAGAGTCGCCCGCAGCTATGCCAGCCATCTCCAGGCCTTCTGCGGCCCCGCGGGAGTACAGTGAGGAAGGGCCGCATGTTTTCTCATTCGTTCAATCATCAGAAGCTGAATACTCTTGGCCTGGAACTAGAACATAAAACTTGCACTTGTGCAAAGGATGACAGACAGGTCGGCAGTAGGCTATGTCTATGTTCATCCCTACACATCCCTCTATGGAAAGATCCAGACTTCTTTTTAACCTTCTGCACTTTCAGAAGTGAACTGGGCTGCAGGGTGAATGGCCCTTTCAAACCCTCGGTAACCCGAGAAGCGGCTTTATAGCACACCTCGTGCTGGCAAGAGTGGTGGCCCTGTTAGGACAGTGCCAAACGACATCTGTGTGGCTTTCCTGCCACTCTCAGGAGTGGCCCAGCATTGGACTCAGGGAGCAGGATCCAAAGATCATGCACACAAACCAGGAGCAGAAGGGCAGTGCTTTCTGGTGGGTCTCTAGCTGGACTGGGCTTCTCATCCGAGGTCCCCACAAGTCCTTTAAAAAGACCTTATCTGTCAGCAGAGGAAGAAAGCATTTTCATTACCAGAGTGCGAGGGAGGTTATTTTTATCTGGGTATAACCTAGCTGAAGTCAGGCAGTTCCCTGGGTCATCGGTAGGCCAGGAGGCTCTAATGCAGCCCAGGTCCAGGCTGCGGGGCTGTCTCTTAGCAGTGCTTTTTTGCAAAGTTTAAGATTACATAGTGCGGGCTGTTCTCCCACATCACTGCTGGTGCCAGGCACCAGCACACAGTTAGTCACTGGAGCCATGCCTCTCTCTGTACCCATTTCCCCTTCCTCATGCTAACCCTGCCTGTCTTCCCACAGAGAGAGGCTCAGAAACCTCTCCACCTCCCAGCTCAGCATCCATAACACAGCAGATTGGTTCAAATTCTCTCCTCCCTCTCCTGCAGCATATCCAAGCACCGTGGCTTTACCAAAAACGCACCTATTGCCTGCCAATTCTAAGCTCTCCAATATACATTTTCCCAGACAGAAACTGCTTTTATCCAAGCCAAAGAAAATGCCCCTTCCTCTCACCCTAAAACCTGGTTTGTTTGGACTGCAGGTGTGCTTCAACAGCTTTCAGTGCACGGCCTCAAGGCTGGAGCTAAGCAGGCGCGGCCGAGGCGTGCGAAGGAAGAAGGAATTAACTCAACAGCGCTCCCAGCAATTCTGCACCAAGACAGGATTGCCCAGGAAACTGCACTAAGCATTTGCTCTTTGAGTATTTCCCTCTTCTTGTTGAAAATCTCTCTTAGAATGCCTTATCCAAAGAATTTCAAATGAATTCTGCGCTGGAAGCCCACTATTTGCTATAAAGGAAACTATAGTGTCAAGCAGGCCACCAAATGTGGTTTGGTGCTGACCTTTCAGGAAGGTCTCATGCGAGATATCCTATGCTTCCCCCCTCCAGGCCCTCCCCGCTCGGCCACTAAAGGGCTCGTTCTGAAATGCAAGATGATCATGACACCCTGATGAGCCCGCAGCAGCTCCAAACCCCGTACACAGAGAAGTCTAGCTCCTCCACCTTTTCTCCGAGTCTCTTTATGACCCCGCCCTGCCCATGTGCAACCAAACCCCCTCCTCACGGCTCATTGCTGGCTGTACCAAATCACTCCAGGGGCTTGTCACAGAGTTCCATTCTTCTAGCTTTGCACAAGCTCTTCCCTCACGACCAATGTCCTGCCAAACCCTTTTGTTCTCCTGGAAAATTCCTCTTTGTTTTGAAAACATAACTCAATCATCATTCCTTTCAGCAAAGTTTCTGGCCCAGAAGACAGTAAATCACAGCTTCTTCATGCCACCCCTGAGCTCCTGCCCATTTTGTGACTTGCCTACATGCATCCTATACTTATGAATTTCCTGCGGGCAGGGACTATGTCATGCCCTCAGGCCTGACCCGTGACCCAAGCTCACGTACTTGTTTTGAATGCACTTGGAATGAACAAATGGATAAGTATGAGATGGACCCATGGCATAAATTCCAAGGGCGGTGCTCCAGCCAGGCCGGGGCATTTCCACATATATGTGGCCTCATGGTTTTAAAGGGAATAAAGAGAATTTGAATGCCAAGAATCAATGAACATAATCTCTGAGCTGCAACTACTCAAACAGGAAGAGCCGCATCTGTGGTTATGGCCACTCCACTCCACCCTCTCTGAACACTGCCCGCCGCGGGTTCTAGTCACAAACACTGTTCTCTTTTAATGACAGTGTAATGCCCGATGCCTAATGGGTGCTTAACAAATACTGTGAAGGGATGGATGAATGCATGTGAGATCTCTTTCTTAAAGAAGGCATCAAAAGATTGGTTTTTAAAAGCATTTCCTGTATCACAGACTTTTTTCTGGGGCTTTGGTGCCCCTGACCATTGGGTTGCCCATCACAAAACCCAATGAGAAAATAGGACAGGGGGCTGGGGGGCTGGGCTAGCAACCAGGGAACTGCACTAGAGAAACACAGCCGCAGGTTCTCCTTAGCCATGTGTCAGTTTCCTGTCCTCTCGAGAAACAGCCCAACTATGTATGGGACCTCCTGCCCTAACGGCAAGGCTATTGCCTCTCCTGTCACAGGTCCACACTGGCCATCCCGCAGTCCACATTAATCAGGGATTTAACGTGCTGAAGAGGGAAAACACAGGTCGTTTCCTACCTTCATTTCCAGTGCTGACACTATGCAGAGAGACAGTCGTAGAAGTGGGTCTTGAGCTAAAACCACTACTGCTGGAGATTAAAGGATCACCACAGCTGTTAAAAGCAAAGTCTGGATTCAGACTGACCTGGGGTCAAAGCCAGGCTTCCGATTTTTCTAGATAAGTCACCTGGAACAAGTCAGTTGTCCTTCTGGAGCTCAGCTTCCTTACCCATAAAATCAGAACAATCTTACCCACATCACAGGATTATTGTGATGGTCAAAGGGTCTGATGTATGTAAAGCCTGAGCAGAGTGTCTCTCTATATAATAAGTGCTCAAAAATGGAACACTATGATTAACAACTTTCAGAAATACTTTTACAATTATCAGGACAAAAAGGGAAAATATTCTTTGAAGACAGTGTGCTTTAAAGAGAATGGATTGTCTATTTTCGAGGAGCCGACGATGCTCATTAATCAGTGCCCCATGGAAGGACAGGAAAAGACAGTGTTGGAATTTGAAACAATAGCTGCGGGTAATAGAAAGCCCCAGGATGGACAGTGACAGAGCTGGGGACACCCGAGAATTTCTCTGACAGGTGGCCCAAGAGGATTATTCCCAAAGGGCTCACATCACCCTCCTCTGCTGGCCCCAGAGCGAGGGAGTCAGAACCCAGAGGAGTCCAAGTTAAGGTATCACGGGTAAGACGCCAAGTCCAGCCTGTGAGCCAATGCGTCCAGGCCTGTGGGAAGGTCAGGGGATACCTGACTCTGGACAGGAGTGGGACAGGTAGAGTCACGCCGTTCCACCTGTCATGCAAAGCTGGAGGGACGTAGCATTTCCTGTGCCGTTTTGACCCTCCCTGTACAACCCAAAGCCAACAGAGGATCTAAATTTCCCCATATTTCTGCCCTGAGCATGACACAACTTTTCTCTAAGCCGAATTTGGTTTTAGTTTTGCAGCGCCCGAGAGCCACAATTCGGATGGGTCGAATTTCTGGCTCCTTTTATCGATTAAACCACCCCCCAACTTCGGCTGCCCTGGCTTGCCCTTATGTCTGCCAACTCTTACAACTCTTCCATGTGTCATTCAGGAGGTTCCATGAAGAAAGCTCAGGGTTGGTGGTTGCAGAAGCACAAGCTAAGCCATCAGCCCTTGGAAACAAGGATTAACTTCTGGTGGAGGGGATGGGGCAGTTTGTCTGGTTACTGTGAGCAGCAGGGCAGGGACCCTACAGAAAAGAGAAGAGAGATTTCTAAATATGGTGACGACTCCATCAGCTGGAGACTGGGTTTCTGTGAGAAGGAACGTGCTTGGGGGAAGCTTCGACCTGTCTGATTCGGTCTGAGCCCGGGAGAGGTTGCAGCCCACTCCTGGGGTCAGAAAGTGGGCGGCATCCGCACAAAGGCAGTCCACAACTAGGCAGTGTTCTGTAGTGGGAAGAGCACTGGACTGAGAGCCAGGAGCCTTGAATTCTGGTGCAGGCTCTGTCTCTAACTAGCTGTGTGACCTTGGGAAAGTCACCTGATTTCTCTGGGGCAACTGTAAAATGAGGGTTTGGTCAGGGGATCTAAGTCCCCCTCGGAGAGTGATCCAGGGTATGCTCTACCCTTCCCTGGTCCTGTGCTTCCGGGGGGAGATGGGAGAAGGGCAGGGAGGGGAGAGCAGGTGCAGGCGGGAGCCCGAGGGCGGACGCATCAGGACTCCACTTTCTCCTTCTTTCTGCTCTTTTTCAGGAAGGATGGGGTTCGGAATTTCTTTTTCTTCTTGGAGGGAGACTTGGAAGGTGAGCCCTCTGGGGACATGGGGCCGCTGGTGACCGACTCGGTTTTGTCCTTAGAGGCATCGACATCCGTGTCGGCACCGGTGGTCATCTGGCTCAAGGCCCTGCTGAGCATCTCCTCTGCGGTCTGCTCCTCCTCCCTCCCGTTGACCACCACTCCTTCTGGCTGTGCTGGTTCAGGCTCTGTGGTGGCTTTGCCTGTTTCTGTCTTCTTAGCACCTTCTAGAAAAAGATCAAGAGACATGACCCATAAGATCTCGTCCAGGTGAGGGCTTCTGTGTGGGGTTAACAGAACCATTTCTAGGCAGTCCTGTAAAGTCAGCCTGGAGCAACCAGGGGGCAGGTTGACAGCGGAGGGGGGTTCTCCTCCAGACCCTGCACCCGCTTCCGTACGGCCTGCCCTGGGAACAAGCCCCTGGCGGGTCAGTAACTCTGGGCTTTTGTCTATAATGTAAACAGGTAATCATGTCCAAACATGGCAGGAGACCAGTTAAGGCCCAGGTGAGAGCTTTTCTAGGCATGGAACGAGGGACAGACACAGGCGAGGAGAGAGGTCGTGGGAAGGGGGGAGCAGGGTCATGTAGAGTTCAGCAGGGCATCTAAGCGTTGTTGTAACGGGTTCCATCCCACCAGTGAAAAAATGGGAATGACTTGTTTTCACATCCATTTAATTTCCTACAGCAGTGGGGAAGTTTGGGGAAAACAGACAGTGTTTTCCCAGTAGACAGGGGAAGGCAGAGGGAGGATGGAATTCCCTAAGTGACGTGGCCCCTGTGTTTCCAAGGTCAAGAACCCAAAGGGGAGGTGCCTGGTTGGCCTGTTCAGCGGCCACCTGGAGGGAACCTGTGTGGATCGCCACCACGTTCAAGGTCAGAACTGCTCCAACCCAGAATCTGAACCCCCCTGCTACCCTTCCTCCCTGTTTCCACTCATGCCACCCAGCTTCCACTCAAGCTTTGAAATGCTTGGATGTGGAGGGAGGAGAAAAACTTATAAAAGCGCAGATGTTGAAAAGTCTAAAGGAATGTAAAGACCTAGCTCACCTCCTCCCATTTCACAGGCATGAAAACAGTGAAGTGGTGACGGTGGGCTGAGAGTCTCCTACATCCGGTTTAATGTTCTTTTCACTATATGAGAATGAGAGGAGTAAGTGTGAGCATGTGGAAGCATGTGGGCGTGTGAGCATGAGCGTGTGTGTGAGCGTGAGAATGTGAGCACGTGTGTGTGGGTGTGAGCACGTGTGGGTGTGAGCATGCGAGCTGTCACAGCACAAGCAGGGACCCTGGCACGCTCTGCCCCGTGGGAATCTAAATAATGGGGAAGGTCTAGCTGCTATAACTTAACACAAGGAGGGGGTGAAGATGTACGTTTTAGGAAACGGGGTTGTGACAGGAGTAAAGATGGAAAAATATAAGATGGGACAGAAGGGAGCAAACCTGTGGACAGTCAGAATGGGGTAGCTTAAGTTTCTGGGCAAAGTCTTACAATGAGGTCTTTCCTTCTGAAATTCTGCGGGCAAGTCCAAGTCCCTTCCAGGCAACCTCTGAGGACCGTCTCTCTCTCAGTGCCGATGACCTTGGCCCCCAGCTCCCATTCTTCCTGCTGTCAGCCCACGTCCTGCCATCATCCAGCTACCAAGTTCTCTGACACTCTTGACTCCTAGAGCCTCCCCCACCCGCCGCCGCCTGGTCCTCGGTCACCACCTGGTGGTGCTCCTGGATGAGGTAACCGGTCTGGACATGACCTTGTCTCTGTCCACTCTCCTCGCTTCGCTGCTACTCGGCCCCGTCAACCCTCTGCTCCTGGACCTCTTCCTGTCCTCACGACCTATCCCCTCTGTCTAGAGGGCTCATCTCTCTCTTCTCTAGAAATGAATGTAGTGTTTCTTCTCCCTTAAAGCCTGTCCCGATCCATCCCTGCTTCCAGGGAGAGTTTATCACTCCTTCCTTTCCGCCCCCACTATATTAATTGCCATCACAGTAACTAAAACAATCACACTTCCTTGTTTATGCCTATCTCCCCACTTGAAACTGAAATACATTTGACGAGACTGTGTCTGATAATCTATGTAAGTGGCCTGCAGTGTAACAGGGTGGAAGAGAGCTTGGCGGTTCTGCCTCCAGAGTGTATCTCTCCTTCGTTGCCCTAATCTTTGGGTTAAATAGTTTCTGCTCAGCCCTGCATGCAGACATGTTAATCATTAGAGGAATTTTGCTTACAGCTCAGTTTTGCAAATAATCCTCTTATCTGAAACTTGTCTCGCCTCAAAGGAGATAGGGAAGTATGTATAAAAATAATGATTGTGCTGTCAAAGATTTATAGGAACGTCACGATCAGACCTTGGCAGACAAGAGTCAACTAACTGAGGACAAGGAATTTCACAGCTCTCCCTGGGCCCTCGCCGGCACCCAGATGTCTGCAGTCGCCTGTCACCTCCTACCCTCAGTCCCCTCCGGCTTCCCTTTCCCCAGCATAAAAGAAGCTTGAAACCGACCCTGAATTAAGATGGTTCTCAGCCACCATCTTCTCGGTCTGCTGGCTTTCTAAATAAAATTGCTTTCCTTGCTCCAACACCTCGTCTCTCGATTTATTGGCCTATTGTGCAGCGACTGGCAGCAACTTGGACTCAGTAACAATAGGAGATACTCAAAATATGTTGGTGGAATCCATGAACGGCCGACTGCCTGAGCAAACGAATGTGTGAATGGTTTTATTCTAAGCAAGCCACCACCACCCCTCACCTTCTGTCCCAGCCTCAGCCTTCTACGCTGAACTAGACCCAGTTGTGTAAACAAACAGTGGCCTTGAGTCCCCTGTTCCTATTCCCCGGTCCCCATTCTCGTCCTCCTAGGCTGCTGTACCTTCCACAGTTCCACACTTCAATCCAGACCCTCACTGCAGGCCCTTCGTCTGGATGAGCCATCAGGACGTGCTTCCCTTGGCTGATCCTCCCAGATGAGCTTGGTACTTGCCTTCTAGCTCCATGAACACAATTGTGGATAAGAGGGGCTCCCACTTTCTGTCCAGCTGTCTGCCCCGGTGGTGACAGGTACTCCCACTCCAGGGCCCTTCATTCACACCTTCCCTGCTGTCAGCCTCATTTACAGCCTCGGCCCCTGACCCGTGTCTTGGTTTAGGAGAGAGGCACCCAGGGTTCTTCTCACCATCCAGAAAACAAAGCCACGTGAGTGTGCCCAGGTTCTCAGACAGCTCTCACACTATGAATTGTTTGGGGGTAGCAGCAAATGGAAAGTGGGGTGAGGGAAGGCCCAATGGGCCTTGGAAGAGCCATGCTCCAAACCGAGGTCACTACTCCCTCAGCTACAGGGGACAGACCGCTGGAGGCTTCGCTTGGCCAAGAGAAGGGGCAGTAGGAAAAGGCTCCAGAAATAAGCACTTACTGGGCTTCTAGAAAGTACCAAGGATCAGCTCTGAGAGCCCAGGCCCCTCCTTCATTGACAGTTCGGGACATTTAAGGTCGGAACTACACAGAGCTCTCAACTCATCTTCACCTATTTGAGGACCCGGCTGGGAGGGGCCCCAGGAGCCAGGGGCAGACGGGAATTCACCTTCTAGTGTCCCTGAAGAAGAACCACTGGCTTTCTCTCCTGGATGGGGCACTTTGGGCTCTGGGAGTAGGGGACAGGTGCAGGGGTAGGTGGGGCGGGGCAGAGCCTAGAAAATATGGGTGTCCAAGTAGGATGGCCAGGAAGCAGGGGGAGAGGAAGAGGAAATTAGGAGAGCAGGTGATCTGGAGCAAGACTGGACTTGGCAGGGTCCTCATTCAGACCCCTGTGGATGGGGAGACAGAGGGCTGAAAGGTTTGCAGAGGCTGGAGGAAGGGAGGTGCTTCTGTAGGGAGATGCTAAGCTTGTTTGGACACTAACCTGTCAGACTTGACTTCTCACTATCCTTCAGCCTCCAGATACTTGTCTCTCAGTCCTCCAATGCCCACCTGTCAGCTCCTGGCCCTACCCCTGGACAGCCCACTCTGCTCCTGTCCGCCAGTCCAAGTATTTATCTCCCAAGGTCTGGCTCAAGCCTCACTGGACATTTGACAATGACCTTGCCCTTCTTTAAACCTACTGCCAATTTACTCATTTTACATTTGTATGTGTCATTTATCTTTTATTTTTAAGAGCCCACACTTGGGTGCAGTCCCCTCCCACCTGAACTTGGGCTGCCCCAGTAGCTTCCAGGAACTAAAAGAATACAGAGAAAGTGCAATGGGGCCTTCAGGCCAAAAGCTGCAGAAGGCCTAGCAGCTTCTTCCTGTATAGTCTGGGGATCCCGGAGCTGCCTGTATAAAGTCTGACCACCTGACGGAAACACACATGGAGAGCCCTACAATCACATGGAGAGACACAGAGAGGCTGAGACAGAGAGGTCAGCCATCCCAGTGTTCCAGCGGCCCCTGCCAAGATACCTGACATGCGAGGCCACCTAGGAAGTTCCAGTTCAGTCAGGCTGCCAGATGACCACAGCCCCAGCTGACCTCAGAGGAGAAGAACCATCCGGCTGGGCCTAGCCAACCCTCAAATAACTAATTTCCATAAGACCTGTTCTTATTATGCACCATGATTTGAACTGGCCACCTCAAAACTAAGTGGCTTAAAATTGCAAGCAGTGTATTGTCTCTCACAGTCCCAGAACTCAGTACAAAGTAAGAACCAATTTATGTAAGCACACTACAAGGTCCTTTCATATTCATTAGCTCATTTCCTCCCCTTAATGCTGTGAGTTAAGAAGGGCATGGATTCATATAATTCCCCCATTTGGCAGTGTTTTTTGGCAACTTATTTGAGACAGATAAACTAGTAAATGCCAGAGCTGATCTTCTGATGCTGAAGTCAGGGCTCTTCCTTTGCAGGCAGAGCTGGTGCTCCTGACGGGGCCTGGGAGGATGGGATCAGGGGGCAGGGACAGCCAGGAGCTAGTCAAAGAGGAGGTGATGACAGAGATGGCCAGATATGAAGGAGGAAGATGTGGAAGGCTCTCCTTCAGAGAGGCTGACGGGGCAGGAGACAGATGAGGAGGGAGGCCGAGGTGACTCAGTGCGAGAGGATTTGAAAGCACAGTAAGAAACAGTGAAAAGGCCATCCCTGGTCCCATGGGTCAGCTAACTGTGAACGTGCAGGTGCTGAGGGTCAGCCCTGTCTGCCCCGAGGAGCTGGACAGGCCATCAGACAAAGACAAAGCCACACAGCCCACTCCACTGTGGTCACCCCAGGCAGCTACAACTCGTGCCTCACTCTGTGGGGTGTGCTCCAAGGAGGTGATGCGCCCCAGCTCTGTCTGCACTGTGAGAAGGGTCTTCAGGGAAGACCTACACTTCTCTGACAACCCAGTCAGGGCATGCCTTTCACGGGCACAGAATTGGACCAGAGAGCAGCAGGGATACTGTGCAGTAGGAACAATGTCAGGTGGTGGGCAAGCGGTCCCCCCACGCATCACACAGCCCCTTCTGTCCTCTGTCCTGCTGAGTAGCAGAGGTCACTCCAAGGGGTTCCCTTGCCAGGGGCTGAAATGGAATTGCCACCCCTTGTCCCACTCCCACCATGAGCCTCCACTAAGGTCCAGAATTTTCTCCTGCAGTTGGTGCACATGCCCTGAAGGATGCCAGGTGCTCGCTGCGTCCCTATAAGGCAGTTGTTCCTCAAGGCCATTCAGGCTGTGTCCCACAGCCCTAGAAGAGATCGTGGGATCCTTCAGTGCTTCTGCGTCAGGCACAGGGATGCAGCTGTGCTCCTGAAGGCCATAAGCACTCCATCACAGGAGTGTCCAGGAGCTGGCCCCTCAGCCCACGCACTGTGGGGACTTGTGGCTTCTGGGTGAATGTGGGTGTGCGTTTGTGCAGGTATGTGTCCTGTGTGTAGCATCCTAGGGGGAAGCCTCGTCATGCACAGCACAGGTGGAATTGGTCATGAACTTTATAGCCAGGAAACCTCCCAAACATGGGATTGTGAGATGCACAAGAAAATACTGGGGAGAAACATATTTTTTTTGAAAAAGTCCTCCCTCCCCCATTGAGAGTGTTGGAGTGAGTAAACAGCCTCTCTATACTTACTACAGAGACAAGTATTCAGAATCGGAGGAAACTCCTTTGATGAAGGCACAAATGGGAAGAGAAAGGAAGACGTTGTGGAGACAGGTTGACGACACCACGACGAGACACAATGAACACAGTCAGGGGACATCCACTTGGGGCTCTGGCCCCAAGCAGATGGGTTTCCTCTGGCAACGCTGGGCCTGCGCTCAAGGCAGCAATTTGCCTATGCAGGGAGCTCATTGGGTACGGGACTCCATCAGCATCCACATATGTGGCCATTCCACCCAGGAGGGAGAGGCAGCTGGTGCTCCCTGCGTGGCAGTACAGCCCTTCCTGGTGACAGCCCCAGGGAGGAGTGTTCGTGCCCCAGCGGGACTCCAGGAGCTCAGTGAAGACACCTGTATCATCTAGGTGGCATGGACTATAGCAGGATTGTTATCCACCACAGGTGTGTTGTTAATCGTTATCATAATTAGATCTTAAATTATGCTTGTACTCTTTCAAACTATGTTTTCATTTGAAACTTCCCTTGCATATGTAAGAAATTCAAAAAGGGAAAATATTAGTAGCCCCATTCAACAGACAAGGGAACTGAGGCTTGGAAATTCTCTGATTTTCTAAAATTAGCAGTTAAGTTGGGCCGAGACCTCAGTTCTCTAAGTAGCATCTGATAAAGTGGTTCTGACCTGGGCTACACATCAGATGCACCTGGAGGGATCTTAAAACTCCACCCCGTCTTCACCCAGACCATTTAACTCAGAACTGGTGGGAGTGAGGACCAGGCAGGCATCAGGATTGCTGAAGCTCCCCAGGTTATTTCAATGTGTAGTCAAGGTTGAGAATGACATCATCAGCTTCATCTGGAGCGTGCTGGAAATGCAGGGTCTCAGGTCCTATCCCAGTTCTAGAGCATCATAATCTTCATTTTAACAAGATCCCTAGGTGACTCGTATGCATGCTAAAGTCTGAGAACGGGGCTAGTGCAACCAGAAAGGCCCATCGGCCAGCCTAGGCTGAGTCAGAGGTGAGAAGGTTCTGAGTCAATCATTAACTGAAATCATCACTGCTTAGACTGGGGCTTAAAGTCTTAAAATTTAAGACTTGATGAAACTGCAAAGTATACTGTTACAGCTCGTGAAGGAATAAGTCGGAATCTGTGACCTCTATTTCAGATTTCCTCGAAATGGCAGAGGGGAAAGCTTTTGGGTCGGGTTAACACCTGTTGAAATGCAGGCTCCCTATAACAGGCACATCTGCCCCATCTTCCATGCAGTCCCCTTTGTAATGTGGGGGCACTTGCCTCCCTCCCAGCTGCTCAGCTCCACTCACCGTCTAAAGACTTAGAAGGAGAGAGCACAGGGCTCTTCGTCTCTGACTTTGCTGGACTCTGTACCGGAGAAATAGGTGCCGACCTTACAGGTGAGCCAGGCTCCTCTGTGGTGGTTTCTTTCTCTCCTGAAAACACAGAAAACCACTTCAGGATAGAGGTCATGCAGAGGAGAGATGGGCAGAGAGAGTGCTTTTTAAAAAATTGCTTTCTTCTGCTTAGTCCTCATTTCTCTGGGCTGAAGCTAGCTGCCTCCCCTGACCTTTAGCTTTCTGGTACGTTCTGGGGGAGGTAAGTGGCAGGAGTCAGAGTCACGGTCTGTTTCCTCCATCCAAACACATCCATCAGTGGAATGCGTCACCCCTGATGTGGATGGCAAGGCTGCAGGAGACTTCCCACCTGGGATTTGATGGAGCTCCTTTATTATTTAACTGATCTAATTTACATTTACAGTCCAAATAATCCCTGGGGATAAAAAGCACCATATTTTTCTATCTACTTTCTCATTTGTGACATTAGAACTCCAAGCAAGCCAGCGAGGGTTTTTCGAATGCCAGCTTTGGGCCTAGGAAGATGGCTGGCTCTGGGTGTGGTTGGGGGGTTAGGTTGGGGGGGGGGGGCCCTGCCCCAAGGGAGGGAAGTCTTAGCCTGGTGGACAAAACCAAGAGCTGGAATCTGTGTCTCACCAAATGCACTTAAAACAAAGAGCAGGAACAGTACAACATGGGTGATGGGTACGGATGGACAGAAAGGGCTTTTTAGCCGGAAGGGGGCTTGAGATGGAGCCTGAATGTGTAGGCAACTTTGGACCAGCTGAGAAGGGAAAGCCGCCAGGAAGAGACAAAGCATGAACAAGGGCATCCAAGCCATCAACATGGAGAGATGGACTTGTCTGAGGATTCTGAAATGAAGGAGTAAGAAAAGATGTAAAGGAATCAGCTGTCGGAGTGTTTTGATCGTCAGGCTAAAAGGTCTATACTGGGTCTGTTAGATGATCGGTAATAATTATACTATTATAATTATCTTATTATCATAAACATTTATCTGGGGTTTACTGACCTAAGCCATATTTACAGGCTGTTCTAAACATCTACAAGGCTTAACTCCTTTATACCCAGCTGAGAGGTCAGATGAGGTCACGAGGATGCCAGGTAACTGCCAACCACTGAACAGTAGGGGGCATCACATATGAGCAGCATTACGCTAATAAGAAGTATTACTTGGTGATGGAGCAGGAAGGGCAGCTTGAGGGTATGACAGAGGAGAGAGAGAAAAGCAAATGAAGGTTAAAATGAGAGCAAAATGAGGCTGGATGAGACCCAGGGCCACACCAGGTGAGAAGGCAGGGGTCCCAGGGCCACTGGCAGGAGAGCATTGCTGGTTGCTCTGCCCCCACTTTGGGTACCCCCAGCTCCCCATCCACCCTGGGAGATTCCTAAAGGACTGATGACCCAGGGTCATTTACCGTCAAGTCCTAGATTCTTCCTCTCCACCTCCTTCTTGTACTCCTCCAGCTCCTGCTCAGTGAGTTGGCTGAAGGGGTTGGGCGCTGTCTCCTCTGAATCATCTTTGGTATCAGCATCACCCTTGGACATCAGCTGGCTCTCTGTGGACTGAAAGTTAACCACAGAGTGTGTGTTGCTCTCTGGATGCCGCGGTTGGGGCCCAGGCCCAAGCTTCCTTTAAGACTCTGTGGCTGCCAGCGGTCTGGCTAGGGACAGCGTGGCATGCAGCTCCTTGGAAACAGCTCAGGGCCTCGGGGTAAGGGTTGTTCACTCCTCCCCACAGCTACCTCATCCCACAGACCCAGGTTCTTTGCAACTACCTAGAGGAATACAGGGGATCCACCCTCTGCCCCGGAAATAAAATCAAAGGATGCTCCCAAGCAGAAGGAAGACACACCTTTATTGCAGTCCCTCCTAAGGACGCGTGCAAGCCATCACTACACAAATACAGTCAGCAGCCCAAAGTCTGTTAGCCAAAAGCCAGCAAGCAAAGCGTTGGCTCAAGCCAGCTTCATGCCAGCCATTCCCCACCACGCCCCTCCCCACCCCCAACAGCAGCACAGGCCACAGCACACAGCAGGAAGTCATATGCAACACACACAGTGGCTTCAGTGTTCTCAGTCCAAACTCTTAGTCCTGTTTTGCACACAGTCATAAATTATAGGGGGCCAAGGTACTGAGTCTCGGATCTTCAACCTGCCAGCACTGCAGGTCCCGGGGGAATACTGGCAAAATCAGGTTTTTCCCACCTCCGTGGAACCCCTGGCTCTGGGACCTTGCACAATCCCCTGACCCTTCTAGCCCAAGATGGAATGAAGTTCATACCCTGCAGCTTTTTCTCCTAATTCGCCTTCCTCATCTTGGCCTTTGAGGCGCTCCGAGGCTGAGAGGCCAAGAAGAATGAGCCCGGGGCCAGCCTGGAGCAGCTGGCCTGCGGCACGCACCCCAGGCCGCCTTCCCTGGCCTACCAAGCCTTCTGATGATGCGTCCTGGGGCAACTTCCAAAAAGGGGCGGCACTGGGCCCACCTTTAGGAATCATGGAATTCAAAAGAGAATCCAAGACCAGGATCCCAAGAAAAGGGGCTCCAAGGAGAGCACTTGGGGTACATGGCAGAGGTTTTGACAATTTGCTTACTGTACTGAACTGCCCCTCATCGCCAATGCGGTATCATAGGGTATTTCTACTCCTTGACCCTGGGGCACATTTGATGTTTCTCATCTGCACTGAGGTGGTGGAGAGGTGGGAACAATGGTAGACCCTCCACACTCTCCCTGCCCAAGGGCACCCACCATGGGGGCTGCAACCTGATCTAAGTCGTCTCACTTTGCTGGGCAGAGAGGAACCGCTCCTGGGTTTCACCCTCCTCACTGCTCAGGAAGATGCTGTGCCCACTGCTACTTGGCAGTGAGCAGCGATGATTTGAGCAGAAGCCGGAATTCTGACCTTCACCCCTTTTGCTAGGCACTAGACGAACACTTTCTATCTCACCCACAGAAATGATTTTATACTTCCTAACTCTATGTGGGTTTATGTGGGCAACTAACTGCCCCTCTAAGAGCCCCAGTCCCTATTTACATGCCCACCCTGTGAACACATGAGCACCTTTCCAGAGCTATGGCTTGACAATGCCCTATCCACATACAGGGGCCAGAAATGCTCAGGGCAGACAGGCCTAGAGCAGCTGGGAGCCACCAGCCATGCTCTTGTGATCCCGGTTTGCAGAACACTAACAGGGCGCAGAGTGCAGTTCCACGGGGAAAGCATGGAAGTTGCCGTCACTCCTGCGGGCAGGCCGGGCTGCTACTCCCAGCCCGGTACCCACAGGGGGGCAATTAGACACTGTCCCCCATCCTCACAGTAACTGTTTTGCAGCAAGAGCACCAGTGCCCAAGATGCGTGTGAGGACTCAGGGGTCCTGCTGCCCAGCCCCGGGCACTGAAGACCCAGAGGGCAAAGACGTGTCCCCTCCAGACAGGGGCAGCTTCTGCTGTACCGGGCTTCGGCTCTTCTCAGCAATGACGCTCGCCAGGAGCTGGGACTGGGGCCCCGCTGACTTCACATCTTGTCGGTTTTGTTCTCGAATCTGTGTGCGAAGGGAGCGGGCGAGTGAGTTAGCTGCTCAGTGTTAGGGTGTGGGGCTCGGGAGGGAATCCCAGGGCCTACTGGCATCCGATAGGGTCTGCAAATTGAGTCTCAAAAGGTCCTCTGGTGGCGTGGGAGCCTGTCCCCTCTTTCTCACACAGTATGTCCTCCAAGGGGCAGTCTCTAAGTGTGTTTCAGAGTGAATATATAGTTTACATAAAACACCAGATTCTCATTAACTCTGAGCAGGTGAGAGGTACAGAGTGAAATGAGGCATAGTAGATCCTTGAGGGGGGCCCTCAAATTTGCATATTCCTAAGAAGTGCCTGTGAAATGTGTTTAAAAAACTGATTCTTGGCGCCATCCCACACCTACTGAATCTGCATCTTTTGTGGGGCGGGAGGGGAGTTGGCCTGGGAATCTGTAAGCCCTGCGGCCTGACCTTCGACCACACATGATACCCTGCTCCCTGAACATATCCCACCCCTGAGAGGCAGTCAGTTAAAACTTAAGTTTTTAAAGTAACATTTGAAATACAAGTGAGTGAACTGTAAAACAATGTTGAAAAATAAAGGATTTTCAAATCTTGAAAATGAGCCAGAGAAAATAGCATAACACTTATAAAAACTCAATTTGTGGGCAGGATTCACAGACACATGTAATGTGTACAGCAAGCAGCTGTAAGTAAGAAGGCTGTGCAGGACTAAGTCAGGACAGCACTTAGCACAGGGCCCGGGATACGGCCAATAAATGGTAGTTTCCTTCCCATAAGGGGCACCTGGGATGTTGGTAAGACAGGCACGTCCCAGGAACACAGCTCACATTTGGGGGACTCCCCTTGAGGGAGAAGAGGTGGCAAGATAAGCAGCTACCACCTACCTTGTTCCGCATGTCCAGCACTTCCTGGGGGTCGGTATAGAGAGGCACAAATTGGTTTGGGTTTTCAATCCGTATCGGCATGCCACTGCTGGATTTCTCCACTTCGTCAGCCTTCATCCACTGGACACATACAAGGCCGGGGGGGGGTAAGGCACAGGAGTGAGGCCTGCGTGACCTCCCAGGGACCCACCCCTCGAGATGTGGGCCAAGTGGCCCTCATGGAAAGGCCAGCCAGCCTGTACATAGATGTTCTCCCCTATTGAGCCTCTCTGTTGTCTGTTCTCCCAGGAGACAGATGGGCAACTCAAGACCCAGCTGCCCAAGAAGGCCCCAGGCAATCAAGAGTCAGCCGTAAAGCACCCTGGAGAGCAGGGATCGGAACCTCGTAACCAGCTGGGACAGGTGGCCACTTGAGCTTCGGGATTAGATGACTCACTGATTTTAATTTGCAGGGTTCTTTGTTTTTTATAATGGAGAGCCATTCTACTGGGCTGCCTTACTCACTACTTTATTAACTACTTTAATGTTAATGAAAAGCCAAATTAAGAGTCAGGGTACGAGCAGAGGGAGCCGGCAAGAAGAGGACAACTTGACAGAAATAAATCCCCGCCCACCCCTGGCCCCACATCAGATGTGCAGCCCAAATATTAGGTACCCATCCCCTCAACTCCTCAGAAGCCCCCTTCTGGATGCAGGAAAAAGAAGCAAAACCAATTACTCCTGGGTTTTGTGCTTCTGGGAGTGACCTTGTCCAGCCACCTCTGGAGAAATCTGCTCCTCAGACCCAAAAGCTCAGTGCAAAGGGGCAAGAAACAGGTGATCAGAGGTGTGAGCAGCTACTCCCAGATGCCCAATAGGAAGCCCAAGGGGAAACTGCATCAACCCAGGCCCAGAGGAGACTTAATCTGCTCCGCCTTTTAAAGCTGCTGAACCCACACACGTAGCCAGACAGGAGCTCCCCCGGCCGCCCTTACTGTGGTCTTGGGTCGGGGGCTGCCCATGCTCCTCTGGACCTCATCAGCCACGCTGACCCGCAGGTAGGTGTTGGGGGTGTTGAGCCAACGCGTCTTCTCCTTCTGCTGCTTCTGGGCGTGCTGCCGCAGCACGGGCACCGGGGTCCCATCCTCCTCCAACACGAAGGCTGTGACCGTGGCTGGGATCTCCACCTCACTTTTGTGTTTGGTTTTCTCTTGAACGAAGGGATAGCGGTACGTGTAGCCCGTTCTGTAACCCTAAAAATTAGAACAATAACAGAACCACTCGTTGTGGGGGAAAATGGTCTGCGTGCAGACCCGCATGCCCCACGTGCGCTCCGCCCTGTCTTCCTGAAGGACTCAGTTCCAACCAGAATCTCCAGGGCAACCGAGGCCCTGCTGCTTCTCTGGGGTATTTCAGAGCTGTTTCCTCGTCCTGGTCCCTCTGACCAGGGCTGAGGAAACCCCTAGAACGTGTGGACCAGACGGACCGAGCTCCTTACCCAAACGGAGTGCCAACTTCTCATCCGCTCCAGTAGTTCTCAGCCCTGGCTGCTCACTGGAACCACCTGGCAGCTTTACAAATGCTGAGGCCTGGGCCCGCCTCAGCACCGCCGACTTCACCAGACATCGGCGGAGTCAGGGCTACAGGATTTTCAGCTTTCCAGCTGATTGTAACCATCAGCCTTCCCTTAATTAAGACGCCGAATCTTCTGGATTATTTCCTTTTGGGAACCCTGAAATCTGATTCAAGAACATCTCTGCCTCCTAAGCAAGGAAGACCATGTCCCACCGAGGTGGAAATGATTCCTACTCAGAACAGTCACTCAGGAATCTTGGCAGATGCTGGAGCAATTCTTGGCTCTGCCTGTCTTTTATTTTTTTACATTCAAATGGCATTAACATTTTTCTGGTTATAAAGAAAATGTAAGCCGCATGTAGGAAAATTAAGCACTATGGAAAAACATAAAGCATGGCTTTTATGCAAAATCTCATCCTCAGAGACAACCATTAAAAATCTTTCCAATCATCTCTAAGCATGCATATATGTATGTATGTAAATACATATAATTGCAGGATATATGTTAATTATATATAACATTATATATTTATAATATATAATTCATGTTTTATAATTACATATTACTATATAACTATGTATTATGTATATACATAAAACTATGTAAGTGTGACCATACTACACAAGCAGTTTTACAAGCTGCTTTTCTAGCTTATCAGTGTGGTTTGGAGATTTCTTCATGTTATTGAACCTATAAACACACAAATTTTTAAACAGCTATAAGCATGCCAAGGAATGGACATATAATTGGTCTAACCAATACTGGTGGACACTTTGCCGTTTTCAAAATATTATAAACAACTCTGAAATGAGTATCTTTACATATTTTTCTTTAGGCAATTAAATGATGCTTTCCTTAAGATAAATTCCTAGAGTGAAATTTTCTGGGTCAAAGGGTACATTTGAAGTTTTTTGATATGTTCATATCCATCTTTCCAAAATGTTGAGGTGATTTATACTTCCACGGATTGTGCTTGAGTTCCCAGTTCTTATCTCCCTTCCCCCTGCTGAATATTGTTGAAGTTTATAAAAGAAATCTTTGTCAATCAGATGGATTAAAAAGTAAAATCTGCACTTTTTTTGCTTTTTGATTATGAATAAAATTGGATACTTTAAATTAAATTTAATAGCTACTTGAACCTTTTCCTTGGTAAATTGTGTTCTTGGTTCATTTTTCTACCAAGATATTTACCTTTTCCACATTGATTCGTAGTATCTCTTCTTACATTAGGATATTTTGACTGCCACAGATGCTGCAAATATTTCCCCCCATAGTTTGTCTTTTTGCTTTGTTTATGGTGGGGGGAATGGCTTATAAGAATGCACATTTTAAATTTCAATGTAACCATATCTGTCAGTATTTGTCACTGTGACTTGAGACTTTCCTGCAATGCTTGACAAAGTCTCCCCCAACCCAAGAACATCAAAACTGTTAATCTATGTTTTTTAATACCTGTATGAGTTTACTTTGTATGTTTAAATTTCAGATAAATCAGCAACTTACCTTGTGGAAAGGAACGAAGCAGCAAACCACCTTAGTTTCATTTCCCCAATGGCTAGTAAGTAGTCTATCTTTTCCCACTGCTTTGTAAGGCTACTGTCTGCCCTGTGTTAACCTCTCATATGTTTGGGATCTACTTCTGGACTCTGGCATTGATCTGCCTGTCCACCCTGCCCTGGCGCACTCCGTTTGGTAACTACAGCTTTATCACGCTTTACCAGAGTTGTGGGATACCGATTCCTAATCACTCTTTTTACAGGATTTTCCGCCATTCTGAATTTCTGATTTATTGACTAATTTGGAAAACTGTCCTCTTTTCCCTATGAAATATTCTAACTGAGAGTAAATTATAGCTCTTCACTGATTTCAGATTTTCTCTGGTATTTACTGATAAAGTTTTATGATTTTCTTTAAATGGGTTCTGCCTAATGTTTTGTGATTTGTCACATTTGCAAATAGAATTATGTCCTCCCACTACTATATTTTCAAATATATTATTATGTACATGTTAAGATGCAAAAAGAAGCTATTAATTTTTGTATACATTTTTATAATAGACCACTTTAAAAATGCATTCATTTCTAATATTTTTTCAGTTGACTCTTTTGGACTTTATATACATATAGCCATACTTTCTATAAAGAATAGTAATTTTGTTTCCTTTGCAATATTTATATCTTATTTTTATGTCTCACTGCCTCAGACTGAGTTCTAGTATTATACATGAATATTATTTAATAATAGCATTGAGAGCAGGAATCATTATTTTGGTTCAAAATTTAATGGAAATACTTGAAGGGTTTTACCATGATACTGGCTCTTATGTTAAGAAAAAATCATTTAAATTATGTTCAATAAGTGTCCTGTCCTACTTAACAGCTATTATTTTCATAAATTGATACTAAATTCTTATCAAATACCTTTTGATATTAAAATGATGAAAAGGTTTTTATCCTTTGACTCATTAATATCATGAACTATAATTAAAAGATTTATAATATTACATTATCCTTGAACACTAGCGATGAGCCTTGGTTGTTGTGTATTATTATTCTAATGGTATGCTGGATATTATTTGCTAATTTTCATGCAGCACTTTTCATCAACTCAAAGTAAGATTGGTCTGAATGTGTTGTA
The DNA here is from genome assembly GCA_029783875.1 of Phataginus tricuspis. NCBI lineage: Eukaryota > Metazoa > Chordata > Mammalia > Pholidota > Manidae > Phataginus > Phataginus tricuspis. The sequence continues at coordinate 61,241,591 of JAQQAC010020896.1, forward strand.
TGCATCTGAATTGTATGGTTTAATGTCCTTCTTTCACTTTTCTCTGAAGCAGCTTAAATAACATAAGAATTGTCTGTTTCTTGCAGTAGACTAATAGACACTGAGAAGTGACTAGAGGTTACCAAGGGGGAGGGGTTGGGGAGGGTGTGGGAAGAGGTTGAGGGGGATAAAGGGGCACAATAATTTACAGTCACAATATAAGTTGGTCACAGGGATGGTAGTACAGCATGGAGAATACAGTCAATGACGCTGTAACATTTTTCTACATTGATGGATAGTAACCGCACTGGGGGGGGGGGTGAGGATTTAACAATATGGGTAACTGTTGAACCACTGTGTTGTATACTTGAAACCAATATAAGGTGGTATATCAATGATACTTCAGTTAAAAAAAAAAAACTCCCTGAAAAGGAATTGTCTGTTTCTTAAAGATCTGAAAGAATTCCTGTATGAAACTATCTGTGGGCAAGGGAAACAAAAGCAAAAATGAACAAATGGGACTATATCAAGTTGAAAAGCTTCTGTACAGCAAAGGACACCATTAGTAGAACAAAAGGACATCCTACAATATGGGAAAATATATTCATAAATGATGTATCTGATAAGGGGTTGACATCCAAAATATACAAAGAACTCACGCACCTTAACAAACAAAAAGCAAATAACCCAATTAAGAAATGGGCACAGGACATGAATAGACACTTCTCTAAAGAAGAAATTCAGATGGCCAACAGGCACATGAAAAAATGCTCCACATCGCTAATCATCAGAGAAATGCAGATTAAAACCACAATGAGATATCACCTCACACCAGTGAGGATGGCCAACATCCAAAACACAAACAACAACAAATGTTGGCGAGGATGTGGAGAGAGGGGAACCCTCCTACATTGCTGGTGGGAATGCAAATTAGTTCAACCATTGTGGAAAGCAGTATGGAGGTTCCTCAAAAAACTCAAAATAGAAATACCATTTGACCCAGGAATCCCACTCCTAGGAATTTACCCCAAGAATGCAGCAGCCCAGTTTGAGAAAGACACATGCACCCCTATGTTTATTGCAGCACTATTTACAATAGCCAAGAAATGGAAGCAACCTAAGTGCCCATCAGTAGATGAATGGATTAAGAAGATGTGGTACATATACACAATGGAATATTACGCAGCAATAAGAAAGAAACAAATCCTACCATTTGCAACAACATGGATGGAGCTAGAGGGTATTATGCTCAGTGAAATAAGCCAGGCCGAAAAAGACAAGTACCAAATGATCTCACTCATATGTGGAGTATAAGAACAAAGAAAAAAAAAAAAAAATGAAGGAACAAAACAGCAGCAGACTCACAGAACCCACGAATGGACTAACAGTTACCAAAGGGAAAGGGACTGGGGAGATGGGTGGGAAGGGAGGGATAAGAGGGTAAAAGGGGCATTACGATTGGCAGACATAGGGTGGGGGGGCACGGGGGGGACTGTACAGCTCAGAGAAGACAAGTAGTGATTCTCATCTCACTACACTGATGGACAGTGACTGTAATAGGGTTGGTGGGGGGGACCTGATGAAGGGGGTAGTTTAATCATCACAATATTGCTCATGTAATTGTAGGTTAATGATACTAAAATAAAATAAATTGTAAAAAAAAAAAAAAAAAAAAAAGAAACTATCTGGCCCTGATGCTTTATTTGGGCATAGATCTTCAGAAAACAAATGTTAAGGGGAGTTGTATTTTCCTCGTGGACTGTACCTTTCATCATTATAAAGTGACCCTCATGGTCAGCCTGGTGATCTGGAGTAACTGGGGGATAAGGATAAATCATTGCAATGACCCAGGATACAATAAAGGAAGTCCAAGGAAGCAGCAGTGAGGAGGGGAAATGAGTCAGATACAGCAATGTTACAAAGACAGGTGTCATCTTTCACTTTTCCGGGCAATCTAAGAAGTTATAATCTCTTCCTGCAATTAGCTCCTCATTGTACATACTTTCCTCTTGTTCCTGAATTATCTACTGCTTATATGTCCTATCATCAACTAAATTATTAGTCCCTAGAAGAACAAAGAAGGGTCTTAAAATTCTTTTGTATCCTTTAAAGCCCACTCTTAGAGAGATGCCAGTTAACTCCTTACATGATGGATTCACTCAATTATCACAATAGGATATTGTTATTATGTTGCTCACCAGGAATAAGGAAATCGGTGGTTATGTGTTTTCTGCATTAAAGTCATGGGACAACAAAGGCAGAACTAACTACAAAAAAAGCGAGCTCTTTTGTGAACAACCAGTATCTTCTTACCCTTCTCCAAAGAGCACTCTGCAGGTATGCTGACATCCACAACCCTTAGAAGGGGGTGGCAAAGGCCATCATTTAAGAGAACTCAAAAACTCAAAAACTACTAGAATGACCATAAATTCTAGGTCAAGTTGCCAATCAACGGGGTTTTAACAACTTAATTCTGATGATGGTGGTTTTCATGCCCATCTAATGCCTTGTACTGGCTGGTTCTCAGGGGCTGAGCCTTAATGGGGTGGCCTGGAAGGGCAAAGGCAGGAGACTCACCAGGTTGTCCAACATCCTCATGAGGGCCTCGAACTCATGCTCCCCCAGCCGGCTCTTCTGCATGGGCCCAAAGGTGCTCCCTGCCCACTGCACGGAGCCCACCTCATGGGGTCGGTGCTTCTGCTCCAGGAGGATGAGGTTCTCTGCTCCCCCGGCACTGGACAGGGCGGACACCTACGGCAAACAGGAGAGAGTCCTCGGCTCGTGTGTGCGTGTGTGTGCGTGTGTGCGTGTGTGTGTGTATGCACACTTACCTGTGCTCATGTGTGGACCAGAGAGTGGGGATCAGGGAAGGTTGGAAACAGAAATGTCTAGAAAACTGAGGAGTATTTGGCTTCTTCCTCCCAGAGGAAAAGCCACTCCAAATTTGAGCATGCACCACTCTGGGGAAAGGTTTTAGCAGTTTCTTAATTTCAGTTCTTAGAGACTATAGAGAAGGAAGAAACAGAAGTGTCAAATCTTAAGAGTCTAATAGTGGAAAGTGACCTGGGACACAGACCAACTTCAGATTGATTATTTCTGGAGGGTGGGAGGCTGAGATCCAAAAGGGCTCCAAAGAGACCTCAGTTCTTATCTGTAATATTTTTATTTCTTTAAGATGAAAATATCTGAAATGAAAAGGCTATTCATATTTATTAATCTGAGGGGCCAAAAGTGAGTGTATATTATTCTCTTGTACTTGAAATCTCTCACATTAAAAAAAAAATGAAACTTGAAAGAAGCAGGCTGGCTTCTGGGCCCAAGACTATTGAGTGCAGCCTGACGGGCTGATGGGCAGGTCTAAGAAAGAACCCATCATCCACAGCGGGGCGAGTCAGTCAAGGAGACAGAAAGGAGACAGAAGCAGTACTGGCTGTGCACAGCCAGGCACTGCGGGGGGGGGGTCAGGCAGCTTTCCTCAGGGGCCTGTATTAGGGCAAGAGGGCTGTGTATACAGCAGGTGTGTCTTAGAATCATACTAGAAAACATTCATTAATCTAACTGATCTCCTTATTTCCTAATGCCATGCTCACTCACCTAAACGTGCATTCTACTTACTCCCTGTATCCACCACTCAGATATGACAGGTCACTGCTGGCTTCCTGGGTAAGTCCACCACAGAGAGAGATGGTCTCAGAGTAGTCTAGGTTGTGAGCCAGGTGTGTTGTGTTATACATAAATACCCTAGCATTCTGATTAATATTGACATCGCATGTAAGCCTGCTTGTTACAGTGGAATGGCTCCGATTAAATAAACTGTCAGTGTTCCAGTTTTTGTGACAGTTATTTTTTTTTACTGAAAAGGAAAGGATGCAATTTAGTTTGCTGACAAACACAGGTCCAGGAACTCATGAGGATCCTGGACACACCAGAGTGTGTTAAATTCACCAGCATTACAAAAGGTTCCTGTGAGACTTCTTGGAGGTCATCCAGGCCCCTTCCCAAGGTGACCCCATCACCCTGTGAAGAGGAGGAAGCAAGAACACTCATTTTCCACACCCTCCTCATCTAAGACATGTGTCCAAGCGAAGCTTCCATTTTTACCTTAAAAAGGTGACTCCTCACCCTGGCAAAAACAGAAACCTTAGAGGTCCCGACTTGAAGTGCCAGTGCCCTGAGGAGGGGTCCCAGCCTGTGAACTGACCTTTCCCAGCAACCCTTCCTGTCCCAAGGCAGTGTAATGCATGGTGTCTAAAGATATGGCCTCAGGCATCGGACTGTCTGGTCTGAGTCCTGGCTCTGCCACCGACTCACCATGTGACTTTGGGCAGCTATTTACCGTGTGCCTCAGTCTTCTCAACAGTAGTATCTACTTCCTAGGATTATTTAAGGCAGTATTTGTAAAGCACTTAGAATAGTGCATAGGAAGAGCCATATAAGTGTTCATCATACATACATTCTGAGGTTTTACCATGAAAGGCTGAGAAGCATTATCCCCTGGGAACTGGTCATTCCTGGAGGAGGAAAGAGGTGCTGACATCCTTGTAAGAACTGCCTCCTCCCACCTTCCTCTTCCCCTGCCAGTTTCCATGGTGATGGGTAGCAGATGGAGAAAGCCTGAGCTTCTTTCCATCAGCCTGGAAGCTGCTTCTCCCAGCTGGGGATGACCCAGTTTCCTGGAACCCCAAACTGATGGGGAACAAAGAGAACACGGTCCCCAGAAGAACAAAACAGGCTCTTCACCTCGAACCACTAAAACAATCACAGCCATGCTAGCCTGTTTGCCAAGGTTACCAAGGGGAGTACCAGGCCCGCAATGGAAACAACGTCCTTGCTAGCCATTCGCCCAGCAACGACCTGGCCAGTGGCTGCAATCCTAAAACATCTGCAGGTTGCTGGTACCCAGGGCCTTCCACGCCTTAACCACCCACACCTCTGGTCTAATCTTGCCTGCTTTTCTTCCATACTTTCCAGCTTCATTTCTCCCTCTGGAAGCCTCCCTGCTGCACTAGCTGGAGAAAAGCCACTGGAGCTGTTCTGGGGGTTACCCGCCTCTCTCCTGTGCACTCCAACGTGGGGGTTATCCGCCTCTACCACCTGTGCACTTTAAAAAGGTCACATCGAACCAGTCTGACTGAAAAGAAACTGACAGCAACAGGGCCAAGAGAAACAGCTGGAGCGCCGTCAGAGCCGGTGGCTGGCAGCCCCGCCCCTTCATTCCCCGGGGCTAGACGGCCCTCCTGCCTTTGGTGAGACTTCGCAGTGGCCATTCTGAGGGTCGGGTGCCTGGGAGGGGTTTGCTTCACCATTCGGGGAACCACGGACATTGCCCTCCATTCATGGTTAGGGTTTGCTGTCTTTGCAAAGAGATGCGAGCTATTTTCTCACAGAAGCCTCTTCTTCTGAAGGAAGATGGGGAGCTTTAAGAGCACAGATGCGGGGACGTGCAGGTGGGCCTCTCAGAGGCTGTACCAGGCTCTAACTTCACTCGGGGCCAGAGCCAGGGCCAGCATCACTGGCTGGGGCAGGGAGGCCCACATCAGGCACCACCTTGGTCCTGCTCTACCTTCACCACGTTCTCCTGTTCTGACCACTGCTGTTTGGGGCGGGAGGAGGGGTCACTCACCCATTTCCTCTAATATCTTTTCAACATTGTCCTCACAATTGTCTTCTCAACATATCCTTTTAAAAGCCACCCAGAAAGACACCACTTGTAGAGCCTCCACTAGCCACGCTTCTTATCCCGTCCTCCCCACTCATCCAGGAGAAGGGCAGCCTTCTCCTGGGTGTTGCTCTGCCCAGACCGGCCAGGGAAGGACAGGTGGGCCACCAAAAGGAGCCTGCAGAGAGCTGGTTCAGTCTCAGCACCCGGCCTCCCGTTCTGTCAGGTGGATCCTAAAAATAAGATCAGCAACACCTCTTCTTGTCTGAAAGGCCCTGTCCTCGCGAGGACGCTACAGGCCCCACGTCTGCAACTGAGGAAACCTTGACCCAAGCCCACAGTCCCCAACTGGGGAGGATGGAGCCCAGTGAGCTGGGCAAGGCCCCTTGCTCAGCCGAGGGCTTGCCAATCCGAAAGGACCATATGCTCCTTCGGATAGTGGTGGTAATCCAACATCACCTTGTTACCTGACAAAGCTATAGGGTCTGTGATTTCCTAATTCTCCTTCACCAACTCCTTTAGGGGTCGCATGGCCACTGATGCTCCACCTACCCTCTGGGCAACCCCTTACTGGTTAGGAGAACTTCATGATTGGCTGCCTGGACATCACAGAGGGGCTTCCCTGGGTTCAGGCCAGCCACGTCAACACCCCACCTTGGCCTGATTGCCACTTCTCTTTCTGGACTTGACCATGGTTTGCAAACTACCCCCTCCAAACAAAAAAGGAAAAAAGACCTACCTGTGTGGTGGGTAGTGCCTGTGCACAGTTGGTTGGAACAGGTACCCCCCAGGTTAAGACATGAGCCTGCCTATTACAGTTTCTCCTGCTATCTGATGGGCCCAGGCAGCTCCCTGTCCTGGACATGGACCCCAAGAGTTGGGTGTTGATTTTTAGACAACGGTGACTAATTTTTTAAAGCTACAAAACTGATTCTAAGTGTGAAACTTTAATAGTATATGGCAGTGCTAAGGCAGAGAAATAGGGAAATAGGGCAAGACTTTTAGATGGTTAGGCTCACAGGACTCCCCAAATCACAGTCACTGAGCGGGTCTTCCCTGTGCCCGCAGGCCCCTGTCAGAGTCACTGCTAGGCCCAGTCGCCGGAGGAACTTGCTCACCTGTATCTCACATGCAGCCTGCAGGTGGAAGATTTTATAAAACGCCTCCTCCACGGTGTCACCGAGGGCAATCACTCCATGGTTTCTTAGCACCAGGATCTGCAAGGGAGCAAATGACCAGTTAAACTTTAAGCCTTTTAAACTGTAGTTAAGAGTGAGAGATTCTGCATTTTGTTCAGATCAATGTCCATATCTGACCCCAGAGCACCCCCAGTCCTTGTTCATTCTCTCTGTACAAACAGCCCACTACTGCCCCACACAAGATTTTAACCCTAAGCATCCATCCTAAGAAACAGAAGATGCTTTATAAAATTGAGACTAAAAAGCTTGGTGGATTTCTTTGGGCAGCCTGGATTATTAGGTGTTGGAGAGTTTAGAAGTCTGAAAGATTGGTGTTTTTTGGTGTTAAAGTGAATGAAATTACTTGATGTCCAATATGAGGGTCAGTTGACTTGCTTGTCAAAGTCCAAGGGGGTGGCTCTCTGAGGGAAGCTCTGCAGAAACGGGTGAGTTGCATTGCCTCTCTGGACCTCGGGTTTCCTCTCCATGGACTCAGGGAGGCCCTGGCAGCTCTGTGATCCCACAGTTCTATGAAAGAGCCTGAGTAACTCACTGGTTGGACAGTAGAGGAAATAGAAGTCTAAAGAAAGTCTCTCAACTGATTAGGGGCAGAATTGGAACTAGAACCCAGGAGTTCTCACTGCTGGCGCCACGGTTCTGCCTCAGCCAGGGGCAGGCAGGTACAAGGTGGTGGTGGGGGGGGGGGCCAGAAATGAATTTCTACCAAGACCCTGACTCCCCAGGCACCAGAAACTCTTCTTGGTTGGTTTGATCCCTAAGAACTGTGTGAAACCAGTTGCTGCCCACCTGGGAGCTGGGACACAGATCCATGTGTTGCTCTGTCCTTGCAGAACCGGGCTGAGGCCTGGTGGTCTAATCATTACATTCTCTCTTGCTGAAAACAGCTGGAGTTTTTTCCTCTCAAGTGCCAGAGAAACACAAAGAGGTGTTGACTCTGGCCCACAAAAGATTTTGCAGATAACAAATGAGCACCTCCCAAATTCCGGTAGCATTTCATAAATGTGAACATATCATCCTTCTCCAGAACTACTAATGAGTTCTAGAGAATGCCAGGGTGTCTCCTTGGAGTTAGAGATGGGAAAACAGGGACTCTTGGGTGGGAAATGCCCCAGGCAGCGAGTGCCTTTAGAGGACAGAAGCAAGGGTCCATCAACTTGGGCTTGGCTGTGAAACTTCTCTACTGATCCGACCACCCCTAATTACATGCTATTAGAAAATACGATTTAGATTCAAACCAAACAATAGTGAGATTGCATTCTTCTCTATCAAGTTAGCAAGAAAAAAAAAAAAACCACTGAAGTCTAGGGAGACAGCACTCTCATGTTCTAGCCACTGGGTGGGGGAGACGGCAGCTTGGCAATATGAATTTAGAGTTTTATAAAATGCACCTCTAGAAATGTATCCTAAGGAAATCAGCTCAGGCAATACACAAAGATTTAGCTGAAAACATTTTCACTGCTGTGCTGTTTATATCAAGAGAAAATTAAGGAGAAAAAAAAATCTTCCAATGTCCCATCACAGAGGGACTGTTCAGGTAAACGGTAGCATAGCCATTCATATTCTGAAGTATAATTTAATAATTTAATATAGTGATGGAGAAAATACTTAATAACACACAAAAGTGTTCACTATACAGTGCTAAGGGGAACAAAGGAGACTATACCTCATGACCCTAGTTAAGTATATATGAGTATATTTTGGATGTGTCCCAAAACTTCAAGGCAGAGTGAGAGAATTCTATTTATTTTTTGGTTTCTGGGAAACTTGTAAACATTGTCCAATGAACACGTATCACTTGTGATGTTGGTGTGTGACAATCCCACCCCCAAGCATCTTCCCCGAACAGCTGAACCAGACCTTGCAGGTGGGTCCAAGGCACTTCTGCAGGTTGATGCGATCTGCTTCCTGCTCCATTTCGCCATTGAAGTCATAATAGGCCATGTCCCCCACCAGCAGCGCATTGTGGGAGACGGGCAGGAGGCCGCTCTTCATGGCCGACACCTTCCGGGAGATGATGGAATGGTCAGCCCTGTGGGGCCCCCTAGTCTGTCTTGTTCACCCTTTCCTCTGAGGGCCACAGCCAGCTTCTACCCTGGGGCCCACGTGGGGGAGAAGCCAGCACACAAGACAGGCACCTCCCTTTGACTCTCTTCCGCTGGCCAGGGTCTTGCTTTCTGGCTGCTTCCCCTCCTGTCTTTCCATCAGTTTTCACAGCAACCATGCCAGTACATCAGCTTCAGCAGCTGCTGCAGAGAATGCACTCCAGAGAGCTGCTATTGCCGCCCCTGCCTCGCTCTCGGTCCTAGGACTCTGGGAAGAGGCAGGGGGCAGTGGCATCGGCACCAGGCTGGGGCCAAGCGGGACTCAGGGTCCCCTGGGGTGGCTGGTGGAGACCAAGAGCCTTGAGGTCAGCACGGACACAGCCATGACCCTTCGTGAACATAGAGGCCCTGTGAGAAGCCCCACTCCACTGGCAACACGGCAATGTGTGCTGGCGTTAAAACCCCGCTGTGACCCCCACGCTCAGCTCTTTATTCAAAGCAAGGAATGTGGAGACTCCTGCCCTCCTTCACTCACTTCATCCCACAGCTAAGCCAGGGCTCTGCAGAAATGGACACTGAACACAAACACACCATCCATTCTTGTTCCAAATTCTGTAAGGTCTGAGTGCTTGTCATGGGTGTGCTGAGAGAACCAGAGGCCAGTGACAAATCTGCTCTGCCCCTGTACGTGTGTGGCTGGGAGTCAGTAAGATGGGGTGCAGGTTGAGGAACACCCAGAACTTAGGGCCATAGGAACATGTGGAGAAATGACCGTAGGGCACACCTCCTCCTCGAGGGTATTCCTTCTAGTCTCCCCTAGTTTTTCTTGCTCCTGTCCCCTCCTCTCCGCCCACCCTGGGCTGTGAAAAGTGGGCAAGTCCAGGTTCCCACCATCTGATCCTCTGTGAAGATCTCTCCTCCAGAGCCTGAGCCATGGGGCAGGCGCCAGCCCTCGCCGGGTCCAACAGGACTGACCTGAGCCGAAACTCAGGAGGTGCCGCCGCTTGGGACTGTGGCACCAGTTTGTCTATGTAGTGGGGCGGGGGATGCAGTGGGGCAGACGTTACACACCTTTACCTGATCCCCTCAACCAAGACTTCCGTAGCTGAAAGAATGGAGAGGATTACAGCCCCTCTCAGGGTGGTGTCCTCACCTCGCCTTGGCCTGAGTTCCAGGAAATCTTTCCAGAACTGTTTCAAATGATGAGAGTGCTACTAGCCTGGGGAGAGGGGGGTCATGTCTTTCTTCCGGGAGACTCTCCAAGCATCCAGCTTCGGAGACTGAACGCGGCCGAGGAGCGGGCACTCACCGCTGCCGTGGCCGGCGTGTGCAGGTGGATGACGCACCGCACGTCGGGTCTGGCTGCATAGATGGCCGAATGCAGACAGAAGCCAGAGGTGTCCACTGGGAAGCAGCTGCTGCCTTTCTCCACCACCTCGCCCAGAATGTTCACCTTGATCTGGGCCACAGAAGAGAGACTTATGGCCATAGGGAAGGCAGAGGCCCCTCTAGTAGGCTGCACACGCCTATCCATCCACCAGACTTCACTCATTCCACCGCACCCCGAGCAAGACTGGGCTTGGTGTTGGGAGAAAAAGCCCAGAGCAGGCCCTTGGGGAGTGCACTGGCTGACAACAGACACAGGGGACTATAATTAAACACAAAAAATGCTCATCTTTCTCAATTTTTACTGTGCATAACAGTCCTGTCAAAATGCAAACTGATGCAGTAGGCCAAGAATAGGGCCTGTGATTCTGCATTTCTAACAAGTTTCCAAGTGAAATCATACCACTCGCCCACTTACAATGCTTCAGAGGTTCTACAAGTCCGGCAGAATAAAGCCAAAGCACCATAACAGAGTCTCAGTGCCACTTATCATCTGCTCCTCGTCGCCTTCCCAGCCTCACCTCCAGCCACCTAATATGTGAGCCACACTTGGCCACTTACCGTCCTCCCAAGCGCACCAGGTCGGGCATGCATCTGGCCTTCGTGAGCACCGCACTCTTGCTGAATCCCCGCTGCCCAGCCTGTCCCTGCCCCCTGGCCTAAGTCTGCTGTGGGCCCCTGAGGTCTCCGCTCCATCACCCGAGACGCCCTGCCAACCTCCTGCAGCACCCGCTGGGCCTGTGCCTGCTCCCCGGGCTCCCCATGCTTCCTTCGTCTCAGAACGCTCTCACTCTGAGTTTAATCCCCGGTTGCCTCACCTGCTCCCCCAACAAGACCAAGAACTCCTTAAAGACAGAGCCTGTGCTGTCCTTGCGTTGTGGGCCTAGTCCTTGGCCGTGACCTCCGTGGGAGGCCCTGGGCAAGTCACTTACCATCCTCTCCTCCTTGTCAAGGGGACTTTGCAGTCCTTGAGGTCCTGTCCTGCCCAGATATTCTGGGATTTGTCAGCCTGCTCTTTTAATCGAGCACCTGAACTCAACAATGTGAGTGTGTCTCAGGCCTGGCAGAGGCCCCGAGGTGGCGCCCTCCTCTCCCAGGCGCACAGCCACAGCGCGGCCCACGCATCTAAGCACCAGGGCATCAACCGCTTCTGAGACAGTCCTTTCTACTGCTTTCCTCCTCCCACCCTGAGATCTTTCTTGATTGAAACCAACTTCTGGAAATTTCTTCCTACCACATCTAAAAGGAGCAGGAGAATGGGAAGGGGTCCCAGGAATGATCCCCAAAGGCACCAGTACTAGATGAGTCTTGCATGGTTTTGGGACAAAGCATGGGCTGTGGTTCTAATGCACCACCACCACCCACCCCGCCCATCCAGGAAGGCCTTCTGACTCCTAGCCTTTGTGGTCCAATCTCAGGATCAGGGGACTCTAGCCCCATCCCTTGTCCCTTCTCCCCCCTACCGCAATTTCTGCCTGCACCTCACATGTGATCTCATGGCCACATCATGCTCTGGGCACTCAGTTGCTTTGGTGTCTGTGTGTCCTCTCCCCCCACCAGACTGCAAGCTCCGTGAGGGACAGGACTGCAGGGGCCAATGTGGAGATGACCTTCTCTGAAGGAGCAGAGCGGAAGCTGTCATTTCAGTAAGGAATGGGCAGTGGGACACCAGGCTGTACTCACCAGGCTGGAAGCTGTGACCTCACTGCAGGAAACGCCCTTTGGGCTGATCAGGAAGTGGTCCTGCTCCTTGCTGACTCTCAGCTGGAGGAGACACATGTTCTCAGTGGCAAGGAGGGAGAGGGGTCATTTCCAAGGGTTCTCTGCTTAAACCCTTTCTTCCCCTGAATCCACTGCATTCGAATCTCCCTCTCAAGAACCCTCATCTCCCCTCTGACCCCTATGAGATGAAGGGGACTCAGCCTTTATTCGGAGCTGGGAAAATGGAGCTACAAGAGGAAGCTCCCAATGGTCAAGGGCAGCCCTAGAACCAGGGTCCAGGAGCCCATGGCTCCTCAACCACACGGTGGGTTATCTATTTCAGGTGATCACCCTGGTTAGGAACCTTGAAGGGGCTCACTGAATTTTGACCAAAGACCCCCAGCAGTGCCATGGCCATGCCAAGCATCAGGCCCTCTCCCTTCGGGTTCTGTGGGGACCACACACAGGGCTTCCCCCACTCCAAGATGCCCTCCTCACCGTGACATAGGTGTCACTGAGCTGAGCCCAGCCATAGAGGTCCAGAAGCCGGTAGACGCTGCTGATCTTGCACCGCATGAGCCGCTCCCCCTTGGCCAAGTTCAAGGAGTCGGCTGTGTGGAGGTCGTTGATGGGCGTCACCACAGAGAAATCTGCAAGGGCACAGGGCAGCCCTCAGGCCAGGGGCTCCCACCTGCCGCCCCCCCACCCCACCCTTCCTGGCCCTGGTCCTTTCCAAATTCTCACTGGTTCTACAACTGCACAAGAGATTCTTCAGGCAGGGAATTAAACATTCTTTGACCCTTACTCAGGGGGAGAAAGTCCACAGAATGGAGAGCTGTGCCCAATAAAGTCCTCTGCTTATTTGGGTAAAGATGGTATTGCTTTTGGTCAAAAATCATGGCAAGACTTCATGTTTGGGTTCTTGGAATGCTAAGCTTACCATAAATTCAAAAACAGACATAAGAACAGAATGAAAGCAAGAATACATTTCTGAGCAGAAATATGGGTACATTTCATCATTAGTTTTAATGAAGTTGTTAGTAATCATCAGGCCTGCTCTTATCATACTGTTTTAACTATACCATGTAATGTAACTTTTTCTCTGACTTGGAAACAGGGCAGACAAAAAGCCAAGTCAGCCAGGAAGTAAATGCCTCAACTTTTTCTGACAAGTCATAAACTTCCAGAAGTTAGTGTGGCTGTGGCTGGATGGAGGACTCGAGGACTCAGGAGGGCCACATCTGCTCCCCTCTGGATATGCAGTTCCTTGATGGTTATTTTTGGTTCTTTCTGGGAATTTGGTGGGGGGGGGGGGGTAGAAGGGATTTGCAAATGGGCCTAGACAGTTTGACAGCCCTGTCCTTAGGTCTAGGAGTTGACCTCCATTCTGTCCCATTAACCATGATGCCCACGGCCTGCGTGCCTCAGGAAGGCGGGACAGGGCACCTGAGCCCCAGCACTCTGATTAATCAGTGTCTAGGAACCAATAGGAAAGGCTTCCTGCTTAAAATGACATCTGGCTGGGAGCCTTCTGATGCTGCCTTTCCCAGCGTCCCAGTAAAAACTTTAATGGATTAAAATGCCCCTTGGAAGCCTCTACCGTTCCTATAAACCTCACTCCTGCACAATGTACGACATGTCCTGCATCAGGTTTGCCATTAGTGGACATGACGAGGTGGTCTGGGAATGTGAGGGTGGGCTGGGTGCTGCTGGGCCTACGTAAAGCAAGCAGAGCAAGGAGGGCAAGCCTTGGACACCGCGTCAGGAGAACGCACCCAAAGGGCCTGTCCCACCAGAGGTGCGCCACCTCCAGGGCCTGTGACAGCAAACACAGTTGACAGGGACAGAAATAGTCCAAAGCCTCAGCTGAACTGGCAAGAAAACTGACAACAAAATTCCAAAATCAAGGATTTCTAACTCATTTTGGCCAGTCTGGGATCCCTTCTGCCTCTGTGCAGTCCCCAGGCAAGAAATGACCTCTCTGCTTCATCGCTGGCAACAACAGGGAGGCGTATCAAAAGCATAAGGCCCCAGGCAAGCCAGGCAGGGTGGACTCTTGTTGGGAGAGTCTTCAGACCCGGAGTTCTTTGACTCCTTCTCTTACCGATAATACGGAGTCCCAGTGATAGGCCAGAATAGGTCTGAAAACACCCTGTCCATTACGTCCTCATGTCCTGTACCAGAGCCCCCTCCCCAGCCCCGCCGCACTTGCCCTGAGGGTTGCCCCATCCACAGGCCCAAGGGCGGAGGAGACCCACTCTACAGGAGTCCCATCCTCTGCTCTCAGGGTCTTAATAGAAACAATGCTTAGTCTGACCAGTCTTACAAAAGTTAGGGTAGCTCAACATCAGATTTATGACTCACATCTGAGTCATTTATTCAAAGTACCTAGGAAAGCACAGAAAAAGATGACAACTCACCAAACTCCCTGAAAGCTAAGACTGAAGGACACCCTACTGCAAAGGAACCAAAACCCAAAAAACAAAACACATTCTAAGGACCATGGAGCTGGAGAAAGAGCAACCTATCTGGGCTTGAACTCATGACCCTTGGCACTCTCCCACTCCCAACAGTCCCTGACTCAGATGCTCCAGATGTGCACCAACCACATTTCAGGCACCTAACGTCTTCCTGACAGATGCTGCTCATTGAGGCAGTGGGAATGCTGGCCAGCCCTATTTCTCAAAAGGAAGAGTATAAATCAGAGACATGAAAACGATGAGAAAGAATATGATACATAGGGGAGACAAAGACCAGAGAGCCAGCAGATAGATAATCAGATCATTTTTTTTCAGATTCATGTTAAAAACTGCAAGGACTTAACTGCTATCCGGGGAAAAGTCCATAAAAAGAAAAAACCTACAATTACACACTTCCTGACAACATTTCTGAAATACAAGGATAAGGGGGAAAATCCACAAGCATCCAGAAAAAAATTGGTTACTTACAAAGGAACAAAATATAGGCTGTTTCAGATTTCTCTGCGGCAGCAACAGATGCCAAGAGACAAGTGCCAAGGCTTACACAGAACAGACACTAAGGTGAAGTGACACGGAACAGGTAAAAGTGAACAGATCACCAAAAGTATGCTAGGTAAATATAAATAAAAATAAACAGAAGTCATAATATTATCAGAGTAGAAGTCAAGGAATGCAATACTCTTTTTGGACAAAATGGCATTTTTGTGGGGCATTTTACACAGATTAAAGGTATATTTACATAGCTATAGCTATAAAGAACACTGATGTTTGAATAGCACTTCATCAAGATGTACAAAGCAGAAGTTATCAGAAATACACAGAGAAATGAACAGAAATCAAATATAGTGGGAGACATAACACAGCTCTCATTTATTACAAAATCTGAAAAAATATAGAGATTTTTAAATAAAAACCTAAAATAGAGTCTATACCCACATATCATTTGAAAATGATATTATTAGGCTACAAAGAAAATCTCAGCAAATCCCCAACATAGACATTAAAACATAATACAATGGAAGTAAACATTATCGACAAATATTTAAAAGAATACAAGTTCAACCACTTGGAAATGAGAAAACACAGTTTCAGAGAGTTCTCAGAACAAAAATAAAATCCAAACAGCAACTGCAAACTACCTGGAAATTAACAGTAAAGGAAAAACTATGTGTCAAAATTCATGGGATAAGACCAAACTTAAACTTACACACAGAGAAAAAAAATACTCATAGCCTTAAATGTTTTTGTTACTCAGTTAAATATGAAAATAATTCAAATCCACTTTATTCTATTAAAAAATGCAAAGAACTAAATAAACCAAACAACAGTGATGTAAAAGAATTAGTGAACATAAAAACATTATCAATGAATTGGGAATTGAGAAAATTAGTAGAAGCAATATGTAAATCCATGAGTTGGTTTATGTGAGATCTATGAATAAGCCAACACCTGGATTGGCCAGTACATAGAAAGTGGGAATACACAGCACCAGGAACGAGAATGGGATGTCACCTCAGCCACAACGAAAGTTTAAGTGACAAAAACAGTATTGGCAATCACAACTAGTAATTTTGAAAAGTTCTATGAAATGGATTCTTTTATGAAAAATAGACCAAAATTTACTTAAGAAGCAGCAAAGTAAATTTTTAAAGAACCTGGGTGAAACTGAGAAAGAAAGATGGTTTAAAAAATGTGCTAGAGCTGGAGGTCCTTACAAGTGATAATACATCTTCAAGGATAGAGACTCCGTCAAAGCAAAGCAAAGGACCCGGATCACCCTGGTTCAGCTGAGGAAATTATAGCCTGAATGCCAGCACGAATGAAGACTGACCCAAAAGTAAAACACTGACCGACCTCACGTGTGAATGTGGATGCAAAAGTCCTTAATAAAATTCTAGCAAATCAAATCCAGAAGAGTCGTTTTAAAAGAATGTATCAAAACGAGGAATGATTTATTTCAGGAATGTAAAAACAGAGTTCAATATTCAGAAATCTATTAATAAAATTCATCACATCAACAGTTCAAGGAAAGAAAAATCAATAAACACCCCAAACGCATTTTATAAAATTCAACACCCATTTCTGAGAAAAACCTATTTTGAACTAGCATAAAAAGATATTTCCTCAACATGATGAAGAATAACTATTCCAAACTCTTGTGGAAAAAAAGGTTTCCATTCAAGTCAGAAACAAGACAAGGATGATTACTCTCTGATCTATTATTATACATTATTGCAAGAGGTCTAACAACTGCAATAAGAAACCTGGGAAAATAAGCAAAATGGTAAATGTTGGAATGAAGGATACAAAATGACCATGATTTGCAGATGATGTGATTTTTCTATATATAAAACCCAAAATAATTAACTGAGAAGATATGAGAATTTAAGAGTTCGGTAAGGGGCCGGCTTAAATACATATATATTCATTAGCTTCCCCAGATGATGGCTGTAGCGACAAAGAAAAACGAATGGACAATCATTCAAAATAACAAATTACATAAAATTTCCAGAGTAAACACAACAAGAAATTAGTAGGGAATATATGAAAATAAGTCAATTTTCTGATGGACTAAATAAACAGAAGATACGTCATTTCTGGAAAGATTTAAAGTTCATTCATGAAAGTATTTTTTTATGCACCTACTATGTGTCGGCTACTTTTCTAAGTCCAGGACACTACTCTAGGATATAAACATATACATATCCTTTCCCCCGAGGAGCTTACATTCTAATACAGTATTATAAATTTATAAAGTCTTCACCAAATTACTGTAGTCACTTAATGTCATCCCAATTAAAATCCCAAAGGAGTTTTTGGGGGTTGATGGGGAGACTTGACAAAATAGTTCTGAAGTTATTTTAAAGAATCAAATTATACAAAGAGTTGGGAAAAACTGGTGAATGTGACAGGTATGTGTCCCATCAGATGATAAAACACGGGGAAGGTGTTTCTAAGCATGTGATCAAGAGCAGACGAGTTCAAGGAAAAGAACGATGGATTCAACGAAACGGAAATGAAAGAATTCTGTCACACAAACACACCACGAAGAACATTAAAAGGCAAAGGAGCCACTGGAAAAAACTGCAATCTATATGACAGACAGAAGGGAAATAGCCTTATTTTGTAAAGATTTAAAAATTTCTAAGAAAAGAATAAGCAAGTAGGAAAACTGGCAAAAGATGTGACAGGCAATTTACTACTAAATGAAAATCATGTAGTAATTTTATCATAAGTCATCAAATAGATGCACATTAAAACACACATAAAGTCCCTATATATCACCTATGAAATCATGAGGTTGAAACAGATATAAGACAGACTACAGATGAGAGTGGAGAAAATGGGCACTCTGGTGGGAATGTAAGTTAGCTCCTTCTCGCTCCAGGGTAAGCTGGCGTTACCCAGTAAAGTCTTTAAAACGTGTAGAATTCAGTCTAGCAATTCACTTACAATAATTTGTCTTAATATAATCACAAATTTAATCACAGACTTATTTACAAGGATATATACTGCATTGTTAATAAAAGCAAAAGCTGGAAATGACCTAAAAGTCCAAACGTGGGAAACTGATTAAATAAACTGTGCCACATTCAGCCATGTCATAGATTAGCATATGCCTGCCAACAATTATATTACAGAACCAGTTTTGTTATGTGAAAAATTAGTCAAGATATGTTAAAGCTATCAAACGTGTATGAATAATGTGATTTCATCTTTGTTTGAATATCCTATATATATTAAGAGAAAAAGGCTGGAACAATATACACCAAAATATTGACAAGAGTAATTTCTTGGTTGTAAGAATACAGTACAGTGATTTTTATTTCCCTTTCCTGATTTCCCTAATTGTCACCATAATCCTGTTCTCATCGTGTTGAGAAGGAAGTATTTTTTTGTTGTTTCTTAAAAGTTGGGGACAGAGCTTCAGCTCCCAGGAAGATGGGCTCACAGTTAGCCCCGGCTGCTCCCGGCCCTGACCTATGGAGTCAGGTGGGCCTGTCTGGTGGGGCCTGTCCAGTGGAGACACTGGCTTCAGTGGCCTGCTCCCATCCCCACCACTCCATCTCCAAGGGAGCGTGGCTTCAGTGGACTGAGGACAGAGCAGCCGGAGTCAGGGAATGCTGCTAGCTGCTGATACACGAAGAATCTTCTTGGGTTCTGTACCCATAGCTAGAGTGACAGGAGCAGAATCCTCACTTTCCATTCCTGGGCTTATCGGCAGAGGCCAGGTATGAGACCTTGAGTTGCGACCTTCATGCTAATTCACTTATGAGGGGTTGGGGTGGGGGCTCATGTGTAGGCTGCCCTGCCTCTCAGAGCAGTGACGCCCTGTCATCCCGCCCCCTCCCCCTGCAGGACCAGAACTCGGTTCTTTCCTGAGTCACCACCACCATGCCCTCCTATTTCTGGGCATCAGGGAGAACTTCCCTGTGGGTCTTTTAGTCACAGCAGCATCAGAAGCCGAGCCAGGTACCTTTCTGGCTGCCGCTCAGCTCCCCCAGGCCTGCTGATGTAAGTGCACCGCTCATTCCTCACTCTGTAGCCTGGCAACCACAGGCTTCTTGCTGCTCCTCTCTCCTCCCTTCTCCTCCCTACTTCCTCCACCTCTGCTCCTGACAGCTCCCCAGCCCCCCACGTACTCATGGAGGATGCTGGGAAGACAGCGTGGGAGGTGCTGGCCATGAAGTCCGCGATCTGCCGCAGAGCCCAGATGTTGGAGGAGTTGTTCCCCTTCTTCATCTGCTCCTGGATGAGGCCCTCCAGCTCCTCCCTGAAAGACTGAAGCAGACCCCCAGCTGTTGGTCCCCCAGTGGGTCTCACACAGGAGACTGAGGGCCCCCCTCCTAGCCCCGGGTCAGCGAGGTCAGGGCCATACTTGGGATCCCTGGGCCTCGGAGGACATAGGGAATTTCACTGCTCCCTAAACTGTTTTGGGGGCATGACCAGAAGATGCTGGGAATGGATCCAGTCCCCCTTGCCCTGGGGGGGAGTCCTCCAGATTCCAGGGCCTTACTCTTTCTAAGTGATAGTCAAGACCGCTCCACATTCTCAGACACAGCAGGACTTCACATTTTATAAGGCAGATCTGAATGAAAAAGTGTGCCATCTTCCCTGTCCATTAGCCATGCCTATGGCTCTTCTGGACCTCAGTTTCCCCACATTCAGAAGGACTTGATCTCTCAGGTCGCTTCTACTTCTGATATCCCACAATTCTAAGGCAGCCTTTTCAGTCTCATCAGACCACACATGCCACCAGCTGGAACACTCAGGAGGAAAACCACAGCCATTTAGTGTTGGTGAATCTATAAAAGGACAGAAGCATGAACTCTTCCTGTCCCATCTCTGGCCTGGGAATACAGTCTCACCCTTCTGGGCCCAAATCATGGGTTGGTATTAACTCTGCCACTTCTCCTACCACACCAGCCATCTCTCCTAGTCGCACTCAGGGTTTTCCACCATCCCAAAGCCTTTAGCACCTGCATATTCCTCCATAACAATGTCATCTGTCACCAAGACCTCAGCCCCACCACCCCCGACTGCTCCTCTGAGAGGCCTGAGTGTCTCCTGTGCTCTCAGCCAGGGCCCCGCACAGCCCTACATGCCCTGGCTCACTGAAGCCCAGTGAGGGCTGAGGCGGCGCCCACCCTGGCGTGCCCCTGGACATGCCAGCTCCAACCTGAGCTTCCCAGCCCTTAGGTCACACACTGCTTCCTGAGGGCTCCCCAGCATTACCACCCTGACCTCCACTGCCTCCTTCCACGCTGCTCTTCCTCCCCCAAGCACAGCCTGCCTCGCCTCCTCCTTCAGCGGCCCATTAGGCCTGTGCTCGGTCCTTCTCAATATATCCCACCTGCCTCAATGACGAGCTGTGTCCAGGCCAGGCAGGCACCATCTGACCTCAAGTCTGGGACCACGGTGGGGTGAGCACGCCTTGCCTTCCCCAGCCCCTGTCCCACAGCCTCTGTACACTCCACTCTCCCCACTTCCTGGGGCTTCCAGGCCCTCTTCACCCCCATCCTGTAGGCGTCAGCCTTATTGCCAGGCAGTGAGTTCCTTCCGCAGTGTTCAGACAGGGGAGCCCCTAACCTCCCACGTGGCACCACCTGCTGGCCCCGGTTTCCAGGGATATGCCTCTTCACCGTTACAGCTTTTGGAGAGGAGGGAAGGTAAGACTGGAAGCCGAGCTGGGGCTCCTTTCTCCCAGACCCACCTCCTCCCGCCACCAAGCCAAGGTTTTGCCATCCACCAGTGACTAGGGAGAGAATCAAACACCCACACGACCAGGCCTCATCTTGCTCAGCGGGCTTAAAATTGCTCCGATCCTGAGCAAGGGGAAGGGAGGTTCTTTATCTTTAGGTTCGTCTAGAGGAATCAGCGCCGCCCCCTCCCCGCCCCTGCTCCTCTCCCGGCGCCGGGCCAGCAGCCTGCTCACCGGGCTCCGCAGGATCATGGTGACCCGCTTCTTCTGCTCCATCAGGTTGAAGTCCTGCCGCAGGTCCGCCGCACGGCTGCGAAGGCGCAGGTACTCAGGGTCGTCCTCGGAGAAGCGGTCGAAGTACCGCTGCTCCTGAGGGGGCGGCGGGGAGGCGGCCTCGGGGACAGTCTCCTCACTCATCGTCCCGGTGGGTGTGCGGTCCACTCCCGGAGCCCTGCAGAGAAGGGGGAGGGGAAGTGGACAGGTCGGTGTTCCCAAGCAGGGTGCACGTTTCCCCAGCCCGAGGGGCTGGATTCGGTTGCAGTCACGGTGGCATGCAGCGCGGGGTTAGAGGGCCGGGCGCCGGCAGCCGCCGGGCTATAGGGGGCGCTAATGCGCCACCGGACCGAGTGACAATGCGGCACAGGCGCCGGGGCCTCCGCCCTTCGCGGACAGACCCACCAGGTTAGACCGCCGCGCTCCGGACAGAGTACACAGTTCCTCCAGGGCAAGCGGGACCTGCAGACTTTTTTGAGCGTTTCTGTGATGCGGACCTACAGAGTGTGAAGCTATTTACTGGGAATTCGTACTTCATCTAAAATGAAAACCGTCTAAGAAACCTCCTAAAAAAAAATGTGGCAGGAAATTCACAGAGAGCGCTGAAAGGAGAACAGGAACTACTAAAAGGTGGGAGACGCTTTGGGCAATGCTTTTCCGAACAACGTGGACTTTGTTCTGGCCTCTGGAAAAGAATTATTGGTGAATCTGCATAAATGTGTCTTAATGCAGAATCAGATTCTTAGCCCAAGTTTAAAAGAGGTGTGCACTTCTTACTGATGGGAAATTCGTTTCTCCCAAAGCCCACTAAATATATAGTAAGAAATGGTAAGACAATTAACCACTGTTTGAAGGGCACCACTTTGCCCAGAGTCCCACATGTCTAAACCTGATCCTGGAATGAGCACCAGGACAGCCTTTGGAGAGTTGGGTGGGGGAAAAGCCACAGGTTTTTTCTTACTCAAGCTCGCTTTTTGAAATGCCTGACAGCAAATGAAGGAACGTCTTCTCTTGCTGTGTCGGAGCCCTTCTGAAGAAGCAGGCTGTAGTTCCAGCCTTCCCTGCCCGGCTCTGGGGCTTTGGCCACACCTGCCTCCCTTTGGGTGTCAGCGTGGGAGGCCCTCAGATCTGTGCCACACGCCCCTCAAGCACAGGGCGGCCGTACAGAGCTTTGGCCTCGTCCGTCCTGGCTGAGCCCCTCCCTTCTCCACAACAGACAGGAATTGCCTTGACTGAAGGATAATTAGCTTTTGAACAGGAGTAGGGAGATACTAACAAAAGTATCATAAGGGGCCAGGACACCTGGCTTTCATCCTTAACCTGCCCCTCTGCTGGCTTTACCTCCCTAGGTTCCCATCCCACAAGGCGGAGTGCTTTCTATTTCCCTCAGAGCTCCTAGTCTCTCTGGTCCTGATCTGCTCTTCCCTGTCCACGGATCCTGTCAAGCCTTAACCTTCATTCCAGCCAGCTGCTCATTATGAAAGCCGGGAAAGCATATTCTTGTCTGTGAGCTGTCCGTGACCTCTTCCATCTTCTGTCAGGACGCTACCTCCACCGTACGGTTCCTCTGAGTGGGGTGGGTGGGGGTGATGCACTAGGGAAGAGGAAGAGTGGACATCTGCCCTATCAGTCCAGCACACACAAGCGGTTTTTTTTCCTCCCTCCCTCCCTCCCTCCTTTTATCCCCTTTTGGGGATGAGCAAATAGCAAGTTCAAGGGAGGGCACAGGTACAGAAGGGCCAACTGACAACCTAAAGCCCTTGGCCGTGAGCAGTGTTTCTCAACCTTGGGGGCGCACTGGAATCACCTGGGGAACTTTAAAAAAGGCTGACATCAGAGATTTTAATGTTACTACTCTGGGGTGTGACCTGGACATCAGGATCTTTAAAAGTTCCCTAGGTGATTCTGACAGGCAGCCAGGGTTGAAATACCACTGGCTAGATGTTAGTGGTTGTAACATGTAATGGAAGGCATCCGTTCCAGGTATTGGCCATTTCTAGCAAGCCTGCAAGGTGGCGCAAAGCCTCATGTTGCTAATGCTGGTCCCAGGCACCACTTCCCATGGATATAAGAGATTTTGAAAGGAATTTTGATCCCAATTGTAAAGATAATGAAAGTTGACCTTTTTTTTTTTTTTAATACTTCAAACTATTTTTTTTAATTGAGGTGAAGTTCACATATGATAAAATGAACCATTTAGAAATACATAGTTAAAAAAAAAAGAAATACACAGTTCAGTGGCATTTAGTACATTCACAATGCTGTACAACCACCATCTCTGTCAAGTTCCAAAACATTTTCACTCCCCCAAGAAAGTTGACCTTTTTAAAAAATTAATTAAAAAAAATTTTTTTTTGAAGTGTGTAAAAAATATTACAGAATTAGAATTTACATATATATATATATATATATAGTATAAGAATGTACTCATTACCTTATACCTGGGAAAATGTCCCTCCCACTCCAAACCACCTGCCACCATACACTTGACATGGGACAGCAAGAATGCTCCAAATGCCAGCACAGCCTGCTTTTGCCAAGTTGCCAAAGCATGACCTCTGACCTTAACTCTTTCACTAATTAGTTATCTCCATATGAATCCCCTCACTGTATCTCCCCAACCAGCACCAGCCTACCAGTTCTACAGATGACATATTTGGTTTCAAGGAATGGGGTATGGAAGAAGGAGTATTCTGGGAGTGGCAGCTGAAACAAAAATTCGCTAAAGAAAAATTTTGAAACAGATTTGACAGGTTGTTTGAATGGTTGAAGTTGTACTTAGTAACATTTATGCCAAGTTCTTCATCTAAGTGGAGAAGAGTGACTGTCTGTCAGGGATGTTTCCGGTGGAATTAGCTCTGGACTAGAAGTCAGCCTGCAGTGTTGCTCCAATTCTGTCATTCTCTAGCACGGACTTGGACAAGTAATTTTCGTCTGCATCTCACTTTGTCCATTTCTAAATGAGGGAGTGAACAGAATGACCTCTGGGCCCCCTTCCAGCTCTGACATTCTATGGAGAGAGACTGATTCATCTAAAAAAGACAGAAGGATGGAAGATCTAAGTTTCCTGGAGAAAAAAAACTTTTTCCTGCACTTCCTCCTCCCCTGGAGCCTCTCCCTCAAGCCAAATGGCAAGAGAAAAGCATCTGCAGAGAACACATATGACCTGACAGTCGCCTTAGGGGAGCAAGTCAACCCCATGTGCATCGGGCGAGTTAAAAATATTTCACTTCATCATGTTCCCAGACAGCCTCATCCCTGGAACTTGGGCAGCAACAGGGATTGTGAGGTCAAACACAATGGGAACACATGAGAGCCATGCAGACATGCGTTCACCACCCAGATTCTCCTGGGCAGATAGCACTGAAAATGAAAATTCTAGAGGCGCTGCCCCACTGCACCCCATTGCTTTTAACTCTCTTTGGAACAGTCACAGCCCTAAATCTTTGATGTTTTTAAAACAGCAACAAGCAACCTCACAATGGGTGCATTAGAGGTGAGCACGGGATTGAGCCCCCTGCATTCCTTCTGATTCCAGGTCCCTCCAGCTCCAAAACCACTTGAACTCCCAGCTTCTCTGGGACTGGGATCATTCTGGCCAGCATAGCCTAGGACTGAGCCTTCCTGGCCTCAATCCTTTCCATTCCGGCAGGAAAAAGCTGCAGCTCTCCCCCTTCCCTTGGAGAGGCTGCATTTCCCAGGAACAGGTTTGTGAAGGCTCTAAAGAAGCTCCTTTCTCTCCAGAGTACAAGGAATGAAGAAGTTCTGGGCTGATGGAGAGGAGTCCATGCCCCCAGGCCTGCCTTTACTTCTTAGAGCTCAGCCCCCGGAGAGCTGCTCCAGAGGGGCTCCAATGGAAGCCCTGACTCCCTCATGGTAACGGGCCTGGGCAAACCCTTTGGCTTTGTGAATGGGAAGCATCATTTTGTGCTTGTTCCTTCCGTTCCCAAAATGTCCTGTAGATGATCAAAGTTGTGTGCAGTGTAGCTTAGTGGCTAAAAGCATGGACTCCAAAATAAGATGAGTTCAAATCTCAGTTATCACACTTATTAGCTGTGTGACCTTGGGCAAGTTACCTAACCTCTCTGTACCCCAGTTTCCCCATATAAAAAACGGGCACTGCAACTATTTAACTACCTCGTTAGGTTTTAAAGAGGATTGGATTAGAGGAGTTAATGTACATAAAGTACTTAAAATAGTGCCTGGTGCATAACAAGTACTATTAAGCATTTGCTCTTATTATGTGTCATTTAGGGGCTAGAATTATCACAGCATTAGGAAGTCAAGTAATGAGAGGCTTATGATTCAATTGTAAACAGGTGCACACTAAATAACTATAATTATATGTTTTAATCCAAAAATCTAATTCAATCTTGAGCACTATGAACAAAAAGAACATCCAGAAAAAGACTGACAAGAATGCCTACTTCTCTGACCAGACAGTGGGAACATGTCAACCTGGAGATGGCACCAAAGAGGGTCAGCAGGGTGCTGACGATCGGAGGAGGCCGGAGCTTACCGGGCCAGGCGTGACACATAGAACATGGGGGCTTTGTCCCGGGGTCCTGGCACAGAGCTTCAAAAACCTGTGGGATTTCTAAAACGTCCAGAAGACTTTAGGGGTGTTTTTGTTATTCACCATAGCCCCTTTCACAAATCCAAGTTTATGCTAATGAGGTGACTTATGGGAGGTCCTTTGTTGTGACCGCCAGGTTGATGTGTTTCCACTACCTGGTCAGAGAACTAGGCATCATTGCCAGTCCTTTCTGGATGTTTTTTTGTTAATATAGCTCAAGATTGAGTTAGTTTCTCAAGGAAGGGACTGGCCACCGAGAAAGACCACGGGCATGATTGATTAGAGGGCGGCAACTTCAGCCCCACCCCAACCACAGAGGATAAGAGGGGGAGCATCTGAGATTGAGTCAAGTGGCAGATGACTTGAACAATTATGCCAAGTAATACAGCCCCCCTCCCCAGCGATGATCTCTGGGAGATATTTTTTAATCTCTGGACACTGAGGCTTGGGGGAGATTCCTGGTTGGTGAGCACATTGCTGTGCTGGGTGTGTGAGAAAAAGCATAAAACCTAAATGTGATTTATTCCCACCAGGAGGTTTAAACGTTTTAACAGTAAGGTATTGACAAAGGGCCACATGGTGAAAAATACGCCAGGAGGTTGCTCAGCCTGGGGAGAAGGCAGCAGGGGGCAGGGGGGATTGATAAAGAACAGGCTGATCCTATTTGGGAAAAGAAAGAAATTTTAAACCTTCCAATAAAATTAAGACAAATGAAAGGGAAAGCCTAACATGGATATAACTTGCTTAGGCAACGTCCAGGAAAGAATGCAAACCCGGTAGTATTTAGCCATTGAGGAACCAGGGGAGGGACCTGCGTGCTAGGGAATAAATTACGTGTGCCAACTTCCCTAGGTGTGCCTGTTCACCAGACACCTGATCTTTCAAGACCCCCCCTTAAAGCCTCACTCTGCTGTTCTCTCTGTCTCCTTATTGTGTTGGGGCCAGTGAGCATGTTTCTCACAGGTGACACCCCTGGATTCCACAATGAGGGGGCACAGAAGCTCTACACCAATCGCCCAACCCTGCCCCAGGCGCTATGCCCATCTGGCTGTTCCTGAATTGGATCCTTTATAATAAAACTGTAATCACAATTACAATGCCTTCTGTGAGGTCTGTGAGTTGTTCTAGTGAATTACAGAAACTAAAGGGGGGCAAGGGAACCCCAAAATTTATAGCGAACTTGGTCAGAAGCACAGGTGGCCTGGGGCCCCAACTAGCAGCTGGCACCTGACGTGGGGCAGTCTTGTTGGTGACCTTGCCTTTCAATTTGTGGTAGTCAACTTGTGTGCCCTTTAACTTGGAATTGAGTTGAACTGTAGGACGCCCAGTTGGTGTCAGAGAATTGGTGACGGAACAGCACCAGGCCGCTTCTCCTCCTACTTTATTTCCATTCTCAGGACCTCACCCTAAGGCAGACATTATTGTCCCAGTTTTACAGATAAAGAAACTGAATCACAGAGGTTAACCAACTTGCCCGAGATCACAAAGATTAACGGTAGAGCCAGGACTTCAACCAGGACTAACTCTGGCTTCAGAGTCTGCTCTCTTCCACTCCAGTTGTCCCCAAATACCTGTTGGGCTGCCGTGGAATAGGGATTAGCTGAACCCTTAGAGCCTCAAGGGCCAGAACGAAGCAGGCAGATTTTAGCTGAGGGTGCTAGAGAGAACTTTCCACCAGGGGGAGCTGCTCAGTCACAGGAAGACAAGACAGGCCACCTTGTCAAGTGGTGAGCTTTCCCCAGAGAGATGACCTGAGTGTCTGCAAGGTTATCCTGATGAAATGACACAACCAAAAAGTGCCTTATGCCCGTCACCACCCAAAACTGCTAACTACTTACCAAGAGGCTGGCTCGGCCTTGTCCCAGGCTGCCTCTTCTCAGCACTTGGCCTGTGCACCCCACTCTGCTCTCAGGGACGCTGACCACATCTACAGGATTTCAAACAGGTGCCTGAAAACTGGAAAACACAAGTAACAAACATCAGGAGCTTGTCTGCCGTGACTCCTCCTCACCCTGTTCTTGCAGCACCATTAGAGACTGATTTGTTTTAGGGACTGCTGGGGATTTCTTAAAAATGGACTTCCAATGAATTTTTATTTTAAAAGCAAATTGTGTCTTTAAAAAGATAAAGAAACTGTCATTATCTTTATAACCGGGATCAAAATTCCTTCCACAGAGAGGAACTGAAAATCCCCTTGCCCTTTGTAGAGTGCAGGCCTGCGAGGTCTCGGGAGGGAGCAGAATCGGAACCCCTGCATGAGACCAGAGGGGTCACGAGCTGCTGGGAAGGAGGGCATATGACCCCTCCCGGACCTCCCACCATGTGAACACCTTACTAACCGCTACTAAACTGACAGAAGCTGGTGTGAGTGATTTTTGGATGCAGCCCAAAAGGCAGAAGGTTGAAGAATATCACACCCCAGGAAAGTGGGAGAGTTTTAGGGTTGCACAGGCCATAGACTGGTGGTTTCAAGGCAATCTCACCTAGAGTTCAAGAGGAAGAAAAGTCCCCAGCTACACCTGGGTAACAGGTTCTAAAGTACTATTGAAGGAGGAATACAAAGTTAGTATCTTACAAATAAGGGCAAGTCACTACTCCAAAAATCCTGGGGCTCAAGGTCTTCAAAGGGTTCATCATCAAAACGTTAAAGAAAAGTGGTAAGTTCTCCATTTTCACGTGGGCACTCTTGTTCAGACACAAGGATGCTTGCCTCATGCAGGGCCAACCCCATTCCCACCCCCACCATGGCTCTGGGCCAGACCCTGCCTGTCCTGCCTCACTGGCCAGCTCAGCTCCATCCCTGACCCAGTGCTGCCCACAGAGGGGCACCTGGGAAGACTCTCTCACCAATGAGGGAAAAGGAGAATCCTCTTGGCAGGTATCGTGCGGCTGAGGAGTCCAGGACATTGCCTGCCCACTGAGGCACAGCTTCCTTCCCAGCCCAGCCAGGGCACACAGGGCTCAGTGTCTCAGTGCCAAGGTGACCCCTGAGCCCAGTTCTGAGGCTCACACTCTAGTCAGGGGCCCGGAAGTTGCTCCTACATACTATTTGTTCTCTGCATGTTCAGCTGCCAGCGGGGCTCTCCTTCCTCTGGCCTTATTTTTAGCTAGAACAGGGTTACAGCCACCCCTTGATGCTGCCTCTGTCCAATGCCCACCAGCACGGGAGCCCTCCCGTCCAGAGCCGGCTGGCTCCTGGGCAGGGCTTGCTGACACACCTTTGAATGCTGTTCTTCGGATGGGTGACCATGCCAGCCCCCCACAAGGACCAATCCTGCAGCCAGGTAAGTTGTCTTACCTGAAACGCAGCTTCCTTTCCTTCCCAGCAGGCCCTGCCAGGGAGGTGTGAGGGTGTCCTGCAACTACAACCTAAGATTGGGATTTTGAGAGCCTGAGCTATTCCTTATGTCACTGACCGAATGGATCCTTTGACCCCAGAGGTGACCTATGCCATTCATGTAAGACAGACATCTGTCCCCCAGATAAATAGACACCGAACACAACAATTCCCATCCCAATCTCTTTTGGTGTTGAAATTCCACTATTAGAGCTCCATTCCTTGGGTTATAATGTTATCTTCTGATTAAAATGAAAAATGCCCTGAGAGGTATTGGAGGCAAACGCATTATTTGTAAAACTGTTTCCTGTGGTGCTGAAACTACCACTCGGGCCAACCCTACACAGCCAGCCCCTCCCCCACCCCCACCTCAAAGACAACCCAGCCAGGGTCCCGGGGCCTCTTGCCTCGTCCCTCTTCTCATCTGTGTGCTTTCTCTGTCACCAAGCTCTCTGGTTTCCTGTCCTAAATATCTCCCCGCCCAAGCACCGCACCCTGACCCATGCTGCCGTCTCTCCAACCCTTTCACGGTCTCTGCCCTGTCTCTCTCTCATACCTACCGTCCAGTCACTGACCCACCAGAGTCACTGTTCTAAAATGCAGACCTGACCCACATCTGTCACTGCCCTGATAAAAGCCCATGTGTGGCTCCCATCACCTCGGGCAATGTTTCTTCACCTTTTTTCAATTCCTGCTCCTCTAAAATGTAGTCAAATTTAGATTATATTATGGAAGTGACAGGTATTCTTTTTACACTTATTAAATACAAACTTTTAATTCTGAATTCACTTTTTCAAACAAAACACACGTTCATGTTGGAAACTCAAACCCACCGATCACCAACCAGGGACCAGGGGTCTGTGTCTTTCTCTCTGCCACCTCCTTCCTCTTGAAGATGACCACCCTGGAGGTCGGAGCTGGCACAGAGCCCCATGGACCTCTCCACCCCCACCCTTCCTGCAAGTCACTGGTGCTCCAGGGCTGCTCCCAGGACCTGGAAGGCACTGGGCTGGTCTCTGCCTGGAGCACTCCTTCCTCTGTTTTCTCCCTTCAGCTCAGGTTGTCCTCTGCCCCTGTCCCTTAGGCTCTCACGTCACCTTTACTCACCTCTCATTCCACTTACAGTCCAACAGCAACAATCTATGCCCATGAGCTGCTAGCAGACAAGGCCTGTCTTCAGTGTCTCTCCATTTCCCGTGTTGCCATGGGGCCTGGTGCCAGGTAGATGCTGATTTAGTGTTAGCTGGACCAAAACCCAACTAACAGTGAACTGTCAGGCCGGCTCAGCAAAGCAGTCCTGCGTCCCAGGGGAGAGTGAGGCCCTGGGAAGCTCACAGGACAATGTGGGGAGACAGACCCCTAAGCGGCCCATTTCAGGGTAAGGTACTGAGTGTTAATGGAGGTGTGCATGGAAGGTTTCCTAGTTTATATCACTTTGTCTAAAATAAAATGGTCTCTTGTCATATAACCCAAAGGCAGGCTCCTCTGACAGCCATTCCTCTTGCCCGTTTTGAAGTGTTCCAAAAACTGATCGCAACTCTCAAACGAACAAATCCGACTCCACCAAATAACATTGATCACAGGGAGAAGGTAATATAAACCACACTGCACGAGCCACAACCCCCTGGCCCTCTCACGCTCAGCCCTTTCCCCTTATCTGTCTCTCTCGCCTCTTCCCTCGCACAGCCCTTCCCCTGCCCCCCCAGGACCCTCTCTCTGCTCAGGGGAGCCGTGGAGCTCCCCCAGCATCTCCAGTTTGCATCCACACACCCTGGACCCCTACTTTGCTTTGGGATTGACCCTCCTGGGAGAGCTGGGGGTTGCAAATCATGAAAGATGCTCCCTGTCACAGGTCATTTTCTTCCCTGTCCCACTGAAGACCAGGTATACGTAATCACTGGAGTATAAAATCACATTACCATGGGTTGTTCCTTGTAGCTATAAAAAGAACATAAGGGCTAACAGAGGAGTAACAGATGCCAAGTTGTCTGACTTTCTGCTAAAATCTGTTGAAGCTCTGTGCGCACTGAGGAGAGGTGGGTGTCTGTCTCCTGCCACTTCAGTGGAACATGTCTGGACAGAAACAGACAGTCTGAGCACCCCAAGCCCAAAGTGGAAGGACGCTGCAAGTTGTCATTTTCCAGCTACCTGCACCACTGCTATGGACATGGCTGCCCCTGGGGTGGTGCCAGCCTCTGACAGCCACAGACCCCCAGCCCCACAGTACACCATTCGATCCACATCTTAGACTTAACTCAGAGCCCAAACTCACCGACCCTGAATGAGCCTCCAAAAGTGAGGGCAGAGACAGCCGTGGCCTTGCTGCTGTTACTCAGCAGAGTAAACGGAGACCGTTGAGTAAGGGCCTGGACACACCCTGCCTGGTCTGCTCAGATAAAGAGAAAGCTCTTGTCTCTGCGTGGTGGGACTCGGGTGACACGTCATCTGCTTCTTCACATGCTCCTGAATTTCCAAAGTTCTATGTTAGGTAGTAACTGCTGTGACCATTTAGGACAAAAATAGCTTTAAAAAAGAAAGGGAGAAGGAAGAAGGAAAGAGATGATAAAGTCCCTCTCTGTCCATCTCTGGAAACCCCCTTGGCTGGAAGAATCCTTTGACCCTCTGACTGCAGGCCTAAGAAGGGCTCATGTCCCAGCATCCCCAATGCATACTTCCCAAGTGGAATCCAGCGGATTTTAAAAGCCTTCTAAGCAAAGGGCACCAAACCTAATGGTTGGTGGGCATTTTTTCTCCATTCTTCTATTATCCAGGAATTGCACTGCTGCGGAATGAATGGACCCAGCATTCTTTCTTACCACTTGGAATCGTTCTATTCCCTCTCACTGGATAAGCAGTTATTTATTGATGCCCAGGATCAATATTTATTCACAGAATATTTATTGTTGAATACTTACTGCCCAGGAGTGAGCAAGAACTGGAATTGGGCAAGAGAGAGAAGATTCCCAAAAGAAACGAGATTGGTCTCTGCCTGCTAGAGGCCCACAGTCATGTTAAGGTGAAAAATATGAAGGCTATCTCTGACATTCATTTTTATATTCACATATATATACACATTATATATAGTGGTCAACTGTTAAGTTCATCACAATAAAGGTCACTGAAAATAAATGAATGTGTTCAACGTTTTATGGAACAGGAGACTGGAAGCTTGGGGTCCATATTTATGAGGTCCTTAGTTAGACCTTGAAGGAGGATATTATTTAATCAACAAAATTTAGGCTGCTAAACCCAAAGAGGGGCTGATGCCATGTCAGGCCCCTCACATCAGTGTGGCACCGAAGGGCCCGTCACACTGGTCTTCAGTTGAGGAGACTGAAGCTCCCTGGAATGGAGTGACTTGACCAGGGCCACAGAGCTACCGAAGGGCAGAGCCTGGATTTGAACCCGTCTGTTTCCAAAGCCTGTTCTATCCTTTCACTTCACCATACTTTCCTCCTCTCCTCCAAATGAAGCTAAGCAGATGCAAAGGGCCTGGTAGGAAGTGGGGAATGGAAATCAGCAAATGGCCAAAGCTCAAGGCCCAGGCTCCATATTCCTGGAAGGAGCCCCAAGGATTCAGCCAGTGTCTTGAAAGATAGTTCTGGTTCCTATTTCTGGCATGGTACACCAAAGGATATAACTCACAATCCCTGCTCTTAAGAGGCCCACGATGGAGTTGGGGTAGGGACAGCACATAAAGACATCATTACAGTACTGGGGACAGTGCTCCAATAGAGGCTCATGAACCATGCGGTTCCCGTATTATACCGACCCTGAGGCTTCAGCACTGAACTTTAACCCACTTGTTAGGTATCTCTGCCAGCAATCTCAAACCATGTAGATTTCATGCCTTCAATGAAGGGGAAAGAAAGGGGGGATTCAGGAAGCCTTGGTGATACAGAGGCAATGCTGAGCTAGTGAGACGGCTGGGCGCAGCCTTCAAACACTCTGTCCCTTCTGTGAACAGACCAGCTAAACCTGCATACTATGTGGACAAGACCTCAACAAAAAGGCCGCCTAACGGAACTGACATCCTCTGACTCACTGTTCCACACCTCAGGCTGTCCTAGAATCCAGTCACAGACACTTACAAGCAGTCATCTTGTCTACCTTGTGCCTTCGGGTAAGACTGTACTTAAAACCAATGGACCTATGATTGGAAAAGTTTCACCTCTGTCAAGTTCAAACATGAAACAGTTACTCTGTTTTTGGCCTAATCTGACAGCATTTGTCCTTCAATGGGAAAGTGAAGTGTGACCTGTTGAATCATGCGGAAAGACTCCCCTTGCTCCCCCATCCCCACCTCCAGCCAGGAAATCCAGGCAACAGTTATTGGATGACACGTCCTTCTACTCTAACAGAATAAAGCACATCCTATGGGGGTGGAAATCAATGTTCTTTTAGCACATTAAGGTCAAAGTCATTTTGTTGGGTTTTTTTGTTCCTTGTTTTTGTTTACTCACTAACTGGGCATAAAAGAAAATTATAAGAACACCTTTCATCTAGGACTGGAGGGGGATCTGATGTGACACCATCCCTCCCCTCTTCAGACTGAGGAAGTATAAAAATTCACAGCTGCAGTGAGAGTTGGGTCTTGCTGAGGTGGGGGAAGGAGAGGAGAATTACTAGGCCCAGGGAGAAAGGATGGTGGGAACTGGAGGATATGTTAAAGGGAGAGAGTGTTTAAAGACTCACATGGGGAGAGCTGCTGGCCCCTGAAACGTCAGTGTGAAGACATCCCAAAAGCTTGAGACGTGAGGCTGCCACCGAATGGAAGGAGCAGGGGAGCTGCTGATGGCAGCCCGCTGGGCATCTGATTGGAGAGTCTGAGGTTGTTAGAGCAAGTAGCCTACCCTGAAAAAACATATCCACACCTTTTCTTTAGCTCAAGATAGTCTTCTGTTAACTCCATGGTTATTGCTTTCATTCCATTTTCTGATGTTTTTCTTCTGGTTCCTATAGCAGATTATTACAGGAAGTAAGTGCTTCTTTTGAGTCATCCAGATCACTTATTTTCTCCTTTATTTATCTCAAGACACTTCTGTTCTCCTTTATTCTCCGTAAGGTGAAATCAAGTCCCCTAAAATGCATTCTACAGGGAAAATGGCTTCTAGCCAAAGGTGACCAGGAAACCACAGTTTGTGGAAATCAAATGTGATGACACATCACTGAGGTGACTTTTAATACCTCCAGGCAATTTCTGCAGGAAGTTGACCATAGTAATCACCTTAATAATCAGTTCATTTAAGATCAGATATATAAAAGGAAACCTATTAGGGATACCAGCCCAATTCCACATCCACATTATAAAGTGGGTATTCCTTTTATAGAAAACTTATTAAAGTTCCATCGAACTCATTTCTAGGTGGAAGGGTGATTGGTCTATTGACGTTCGACTTGAGGAAATAAGTATTTAGGTGAATCCACAAATCTTACCGTCTCCTTCATGACTTCCTAAGATTCTATAAAACCACTACTAAGATTTAAGAAGGAAGGATGAAAGATAAACATAGTATCAAATTGAGGGCTGTCAGATACTGAAGACACAGCCTCACTTCCTGGACATCTTCCACTTGAAGGAATGACATGGGGGGGCTAGTCACATAAGCAAGCGCAAGGAAGACCTTTGATATGGGCCAGAAATGAAGGCAGAGAGGAAAGATACAAGCCCAAGCATTGCCTTGATTGTTAGGGGTAAAATTGAACATTGGCATCGCTGTATTTCTTCAAAGCTAAGACATTTTTGATTGACATGCCATTATTTTATATATTACTAAAAAAGAAAAACCACTGCCGATTATAAGTCATCATTAATTGGAGGACTCATCCCAGTTTCAGAGATGTTGATGTGTGCAGGAAAATGTGTGCCTTAGAACTGATGAAGTGTGGGAACCCAACTTAGAAGTTAGTGTCACCAACTTTGGGACTGCCCTTCACATGGGGGAGGCAGGTCGTCCACTGGGTCAGGCAGCCGAGGGATGAGACAGGAAAAACAAGTATGGGCTTTAGGAGAATCTCTCAAACCCGACTCAGGGATCATTGGCACTTGAGGTTTATGGGCTGTCAGTTTATGTGCTTCCGCCAGGTGCAGTGTCCCGAGATCGCAGACTGATGTGCGGCTCTCAAACAGGGTCCACGCGGGGCACTGCTGAGGGGGCACCTTCCTCCTCTGTGAAACAGGAGCATCCTGTCCTAGGAAGAACCAGATGAGGATAATAAGGCCAAAGCCTAAAAGACAACAAGATGAGAGGAAAATGGTGATGGACCCACTACCTGGGTTTTTGACTTGCTGAGCCAATGAAAACCACCCTGACTGGAAGTGTTTTCCAGAGGGAACTAGCACATAGTAGGTGCTCAACCAATGCTGGTTCCCATCCCCTCTATCCTCCCTTCAAGAAACCTCCAACATCTGCCATTCAGGTCTGCCCTGCATTTCCCAGTCTTGGGATTAGGAAGATTCAAGACAAGGAGGGGGAAGATTAAGAACTACTGCAGTGGGAGTAAGGGTGAAGATGGTCTGGGGCGGGAGAGGTGGTGAATAACTCAGTAGGAGTCCAAACCTGTCTCACGAAATTAAGGGCCTAAGGAACTGGCTCTCCCATAGAGCATCGTGGCTAAGAATTCAGGCTCTGGCGAGCATTAAGGGCCCAGGATCAATCCCAGCTCAGTATCTCTCTAGCTGTGTGACCTTGGGCAAGTTACAGAATTTCTCTAAACTCCAGTTTCTTCATCTATACAATGGAGAGAGGAACAAAACCTCCTCAGTGGACTACATGGAATAATACATGAGAACACAGGGCCTGATAAAGAATAAAGGCTCAATAAATGTTAGGTGTGACTATTAAATAATTTTCCTGTGGTCTATTGACATTGTACAACTGACTTTCTAAAAATCACAGTCTGGATTCCATCTTGCCAGCAAGCACACATCTGAGCTGACCGCCTCATCAAATGTTCTCAAGGGAATGTCAATGAATCTCTGAAGCTAAGCTTAATAAAATGAGGCAGGTTACATTTGCTGCTGAATTTCTATACTAAAGAGACAGGTAGACTTTTGGCTGCTACACAGTTTTAAGTGGTGGGCTCCACTTTTCCAGCTGAGCTGGTAATCTAGAGCTTCTGGTGCTGGTTTTAAGGCTGCTTGTATCACTGATGAGAATGTCTGGACTGGGTTACAGGTTTTTCCAGCTAATTCCTTGACCCCCCCCTGACCTGGCCATTTACTATAGGCACAAGAGGCTGTGCCCAGCCATTTGATACACTTGTGCCTTGGGAAGGGCTAATGGCCCTTCTCAGCAGTCAAGCTTAGAACTCAGGAGAAAGGAGTGAGATCTTCAGTGGGAAAAATAAAGGTGGCAAAGGACTACATACCAAGGTAGAAGATTGTAAAGGGTGTAAAAAGGTGAATGCCAGGGGAGATCTCAGTAAGGGCATTTAAAGCAAGTTAAATAAGGTTTCGCCTATTGGTTAGTAAACAAATGGAGTATGTTAGACCAAGGCATGATTCAGACTGAAAGTGTAGGGAGCCATACTAAATATCCTCCCAAAGATCTCCTTTGATTATAAATGCCCACAAGGTATCTTCCATGACAAGCCATCTCATGGAAAAGTGTACCTATGCAGTGTTAGATGAAAAAGGTCTTCTTTGTGCCCAGCCTCCCTGGGAATTGGGATCTGAGGTCATCTTGCCCCTCTTCCTTCTGAACCCTCCATAATTTCAGAAGCATTATTACATACAGTGAAGAGTACAGATTCTGGTGCAGACTGCCTGGCTTGTATCTCAGGTTCACCTCCACCAGCTTTGAGCCTTTAGGCAAGTTACTGAACCACCCCATGCCTCAGTTTCCTCATCTATAAAGTAGGAACACTAATTATGATAGCAACCCCAAGAGGTTGTTGCAATCAAGTGGATTCATCCATGTAAAGCACATAGGACAATATCTGTCACAAAAGAGGTATTCAGTAACGCTGGTATTATTTGACAGTTTCCAGCAGTATGGATAAATCAGAGCACCTCGCTGGACCGGCTAAGGAGGGTGAGCACCGCCGAGTGGCTTGGTAGCACGCTCCCTAGGACTGTGCCAAGGGGGTCTGTGGTGGGTTGAATGGTGGCCCCTCAAAAAATATGTCCATGTCCTAACTCCCAGAACCTGAGAATGTGACCTTATTTGGAAAATGGATCTTGACTGATGAAATTAAGAATCTCAAGATTAGATTATCCAGGTGGGCCCTAAATTCCTTCACAGGTGTCCTTGGACACAGACAAAGATGAGATGGCCCTGGGAAGACAGATGCAGAGATGGGAGTGACGCAGCCATGAGCCAGGGGGCACTGGGAGCCCCCACCCCCCCAACGCTGAAGAGGGG
Organism: Phataginus tricuspis; assembly: GCA_029783875.1. Classification (NCBI taxonomy): domain Eukaryota; kingdom Metazoa; phylum Chordata; class Mammalia; order Pholidota; family Manidae; genus Phataginus; species Phataginus tricuspis. The sequence goes on from JAQQAC010020896.1 coordinate 61,278,791, forward strand.
GAAGGACCCTCACTTAGAGCCTGTGGAGGGAGCAGCCCCGCCAGCACCCTGATTTCACACTTCTGGCCGCCAGAACTGCCACGGGGCCTCTCCAACCCTACTGTGCAGACAGGAACAGCTGGAGGGTCTTGCTAACCTCTGGTTCTGATTCAGCAGGTTTGGGGCGAGGCCTGAGATTCTGCATTTCCCAAAGTTCCTGGGTGATGCCAGTGCTGCTGGTCCACAGACCAGCTCTGAGGAGCAAGAGTTCAGGAGCATATTGTCACTGGCAGCACTGTGATGACAAAGGGGATCCCTGGTACAAAGACACAGAAGTTGCAGATCCACTCAGGTGGGCCGCTGTGACAGTGGAGGAGCCCAGCGTTCAGCTGCGGGACAGAGTAGATGCCAAGTCATGGGCCTCTGGCGGTCATGGGTCTGGGCAATGCTGATGGCTTCTGACTGCCCCAGCTCACCGCTCTCTAACAGGGTCAGTCAAGAAGCGGTCTCACCTTTTCTGATGAAAAAAAAAAGGATTCCCTCATTCCTGGCTTAGAGAGCCCAGAACAATTCCTGGGAGGATGAAAACTTTGGTCACAGAATCCTAGTTTCCTAATTTCAGTAATCTTTGGCTCTAATGCTTGAATGGAGGGGAAAACGCTGGTTTCCAAAAGGAGATGAGAATTTGCCTTGAATGTAGTCAGGGCTCTTATGTGACCGGAACTGAGAAGCTCAGATTGGTCGACAAGAGAGTGAGGTCACTGGTGTGCGTGCCCCGGATGAGGTGGGGGTGGGGCGGCTCTACCCACTAAAAGAGTCTCGGTTTAAACCACAGAAGAGGCTGGCCCACCAAGTCCCATGTAGGAAGGGGCAGGAGAAGATGCAGATATTCCTTGGCCTGCTTCTCACTATACTCAATTTCCCACTCGTCTCTTCCTCCAGAGTCCCCATCTCCAATCTAATCCACACACACGGTTATATCTCAGTCTACTCTCACTAAGCCCCCTGTTTCAGCTCCTCCATCACCTGTGTAAATGTCCTGCATTGAATTCCTTTTGTTGAGATCCTTGAAGAAGTTCCTATTTTCCTTGTTAGATCCTGACTTGTTAGTGCAACTGTCCCCTCCTCTCCATTAAAACCCATGAGGAAACTGAGGCCGAGAGGGTGTGACAAGAAAGACACACTGGCACTTGGTGGTCAGCGACTGGCCTGGGTTTCCTGGCTCTGTCCTCCTCATCTCCGCAAAATACGGCAGAGAATGCTGCTTTTCCTTTTTAAGCCAAAAGAATCACAAGTCATTGCAATCACACAGTTTGAAATATGGGACTTCTAAGGAACAAACACAGTTGATTTTAGCCACTGTCGGTTCATATTCTAAATGCATTCTCTGAATGTCAGGAGTGCTTTAAGCCTTCATCCTGGGATATGGAGGCATATCATTTGGAGTAGCTAGTCCAGGCTGTGGCCACAACCAAGTCACAGTCTGATTCTGTGCCTCAGTTTCCTTAGCTAAAGAAACAAGTGACACAAAATTATCATTTTCGGAGGCATTTAACATTTAATATATGCAGCAAAATTCAACTCCTCAGATTTTCTGACCAGATGGTTTCTCAACTCTGCAAAGTAGGTTTAATTTAATAGCTCTCTAAATATGCCATATATTTTAAATACACAGCGCTTCTGCTAATTAACACTTCATAATTTCTCAAGAGTCCCACAGGCAATTGTTACCATTTGTCACTGGTGAAAGATTGTGTCAGGAAAATGAATCCTATTCCCTTCCGGAATTGCAGCCCTGGGATCGTCTATGTCAAGTATCATCTCTTCTACTTCATGTGAATGGAGCAGTGGGAGATGAACTGTGACTCCCCTGGGGTTGGATGACGGGGACATGTGAGCATAGCCCCACCTCGGGCACTTTGAACCCACTGTTCTTGAAAACAACTGATGGGCCAAGGGAAGTAGCACAGATGCACACAAGTTAACAGCGACCTAACAAGGAGACATGGCCATGCGTCCACACACACGTGCATACACGGCACCGGTAAGAAACAGCCAGTCGGTAGGGCAAAACGACCCCCGTCTGTGTGAGCCTGGAAGGCAAGACAAACAGAGCCACCCGTGCAGTGTGGGGGCTAGTGGTGCTGTGTCCCCCAACCTCACCAGGCAGACCATACATTCCCCCCCGCACCTCTGTGCCTGACGGTCAGTCATTTAGAGGTTTATGTGGCTGACATCTCCTCTCTGTAAAGGCCGGCACCCCTGAGAGAGTCGATCTGCTTATTTGCTGATCTTCCCACATCGGTGGGACCTGACGAGACAGCTTTCTTCCCGGAGCTTTGCAGGCATCAGGGAGGATAGGCCGCGGAGCAAGGACGGCATGGGGCACTTAGGGTGCTGGGAGGACGCAGGCTGCCTGGTTTTACTCTAACAGGGATCTTGGGCACTCAGGGGTCAAGGCAGGGGTATTAGACGGGGCACCAGAGGTGGAGGAGGAAGGTGTGTTGGCTTCTCCAAGGTTCTGCCTGGGCTGACCTCGCCTGAACAGGCTCCCTCCCTGCCCAGCCACCACAGCCTCAGGATGGCTTCTTCACTGAGGGGAGGGAAGAGACATGAACAAAAAGGCTAGCACAGGCAGGGAAGACTTGAGTCTGATTGGGAGAAGCTCATTGTACGCGGCCTTCTTCCTGGAAATTCTGCAAAAACAAAGAACAAGACAGGCCTTTGCCTGTCACTGAAGTTCTAAGAGGGAAGGGTGTTGTCTAGTTTTGCCCATCACTGTATCCCCAGCACCTAGAATAGTGCCTGAAAGATAGGAGGTGCTCTATAGGAATTAGTTAAATGAATGAGACGGTACAGACCGGTGTGCAATGAGAACTTCTCCAGGCCCTTCAGTCACATTTCTGCAGGCCCACTGACCATTCGTGGCTGCCCAATCTCTTGTGGAGTTACGGGTGGGCCTCTGGAGAAAAGGAAAAGCCCTCTGCTGACCCCTGCACAGACATGTGCTGAACCCCGCTGGCACTGCTGTTCCCCTGGGTCACTGCCCTCATTAGGCCGCACCTGCCATATGGCCAGCCCATGCCACACCAGACGGCACAAGCACCAGCCCTGCTGACGCCCAGGACGGGAGGCAGACAGGAACAGCTGGAGGGTCTTGCTAACCTCTGGTTCTGATTCAGCGGGTTTGGGGCGAGGCCTGAGATTCTGCATTTCCCAAAGTTCCTGGGTGATGCCACTGCACCAACCAGCCTCAAGTTTCCTTAAATCAAACCTTTCTGCCATTCCACCGGCGGCAGGCTCTACATCTGAAGACACTGAAGGGAAATTCCTCGGGGCGTTTTCCACCTTTCATTTTTCCAGGCACCACAGGCAAAATCCCCAGGCGATGTTTATGGCTCTATTTCCAGTCTTCCCCTCCCCTCTCATTAGGTTCGGAGGATTAAGTGCCACAGGCTGCCCACAAGAACCTAGCCATGATTCTGCAGAAAGGTAGGACAAAGTGATTTGTGACCAAACCATAAAGCAGTACAAAGACATAGTCTCATGAGGCCTACGGATGGATCTTTATAGTTTTCAAAACCATTCTGTCAGCCAATCAAAACAACACTGCATTTAGCCAGTGACACTCCTACAAATTCCCTTCTACAGAAAATCCAGACCCACACACAAGCACCGCGCTCAAGGCCAGGTCAGCGGATCCTGGGTTAAGTTCCGTCTGATCAAGAAACATTTGAGTGTGATGTGTACCTGGACCAACTGAGATCATACATATATGAAATGAAAAGCTTTTCTCGACCCCTGGAGAGACCCTTGAACCTGTGCCATACAGAGAAAGCAAGGCACTCCGTGGGCATTCAGGGGCTGTGTCCTGGGAAAGAGCACCAGACAGATCCAAGAGACTGGTGGTCTGGTCCTGGGTCTCCAACTGACTTGGTCTGGGGTGGACAGCAAGCCACTCAACGTCTCTGGGCCTTCGTTTCCCCGTCTGTAAGATGAAGTGCGGGGCGAGGCAGCCCCTGGAGTTCCTTCCGGTGCAGAGGTGCTCTCGCACTATGAGTCTGAGATCTGAACAGCTTCAGAGGTGTCTCTGTTTGGTCCATGTCGGGGAAGGGCTGAGGCAGGCAACACAGCTCCTGGGCTCCCCACCGCCCCCTCGAACCAACCTCAGACAGTGCTCAGGGCTGTGGGAGGCGGGGGTGGAAAGGAGGATCCTATGTCATCTAGACTGAGAGCAGCAAGATCTCAGGAGGGAGGGAGGTTGCCTCTAAACAAAGAACTCAGCCTACAAGACTCCTCTAAGCAGAGCTCACTGTTTACCTGGGGGAGTCGGTGTCCTTCCCCTGGGGCCATGAAGGAAACAAAGGAACATGTGGAGGGCATTAAAACGCTACCGCCCATCCCCTGGCTCCTGCGGGACAAGCATGAACCCAATTTGAGCCACAGTGCTGTGAACTTCACAAGAGGAAAGTCACCAGACTCCGGCCCCATCCGTCTGTACATAGTTCGTCTGAACCGCCTTCCTGGGCTAATTAATTCTCATCGCATCACAGACACTCTGGGCACATAGGTCCTACTCACAGCTTCCCGCCTCTATTCCCTAGCATTCAAGAATTCTGTGCACTGACAGACACACAAAAGATAAGGCATGTTTGAACAAATGAGCTGCTTTTATAAGCCCAGGGTCCAAGGGCCATCTTTATTAGATCTGCCACAGGCTACAGTTTTGCAGAGCCTTGCTCCTGAGGTTTTCGGCAGCAGATGTTGCTTCTTTTGGGAGAGGGAGACGTGAAATTGCTGCTGGCACAGCTCCTCCCCCGCGATCCCTAGGCTGCTTTTTAAGGAGGCTTTAATAATGCATAGAAGGGAAGGGCGGTGCAGGAATTAAACACCCAACTGTTACCAAGATGAGCTGCCTTGAGATCAGGCTTCGTGGGCAAAGCAAATGGCCCGGCTTTTAGCCTGAGTCTTCCGGTTTCCATCAAGAATGAGGGTTCAGATCCCAGAGCCTTTTCTGAGCACGCCATCGGACAAGCGCAGGGTTGAGCTGACATCAGCTTGTTAACTGGTGATTTTTTTAAATCTCCTCCCAGCAGCCAGGCCCCACAATCATTGCTAGCCGAGGAAGGAGGAAATGCTTTTCATTTAGCCTTCAAGAGTGGTAGGGGTAAAAATGTATTTGACTGACACCTTGAAACATGTTATCAAAAAGGCATTGCAGGTCTGATAAAATACATCAAGGATCAAAGGCAATGCAGAGGGAGGAAGGCGAGGTTCTGTATCCGGGCTCCCAATGTGCAGGTCACATAACTGATGTCACTATGCCCCCCGGAAAGTTTTTAATACTGTTAAGAATACAGGAAGCATTGGCGAATTTTCAGAAACGGGTTGCTGCACTGATAAAAGGGTCGCCTTTCTGGTCCCCAAGTCCCAGTGCTTTCCACAGATACACAAAGCCCACCCCCAGGAGCAGATGAACAGACGTCACTTCTGTTGTCAAGGAGACCAGTCTGTTCTTAGCTCTAAATTAGAAAGCCCAGGCCTGGCCTCAGCAGTGCCTTCTGCCCACTTTGGATGGGGCCAGCCATCTCTTCCCTACCAGGAACACTTAGGGCCCTTTCACAAAATAGCTAGTATCAGCCAGCACGGTGGGCGCTCCATCGATGGCGTGAACCAAGCAGTGGGTGGGGGCACAGTCCACACAGACAAATCCATGGGGAAAAAATGAGTTTATCCACATGGAAAGGGAGAGGACAACTGGCAAGGGCCTGGGACACAAGTGACTGAGCCAGGTAACAGGAGTGCCTTAGGGAAACAGGATGGGCCACCCAGGGTTGGCCCAGCACTTCCTCTCCAAAGCATCCCCCCACGGGACAGTCAGCCTCGCGGCACCCAGCGACGGTCCAAACCTGGTGCTACACCTGAGGCAGGGAGTGCAGCCCAGGGACGCCTTCTGGGGGAAGGGGCCTGGGTAAAATGCTCCCTGGTGGGTGGGGGCATCGGGCGAGTCGGGGTAGGACAAGGATCTGGGAGGACGGGAGAGGAGAGCCTCAATATTGGTACCACTGAGATGGAAGGAAACAAAGAGACAGGCGTGAACAGGCTGCTGGCAGGAGAAGGGTTAGTGCTGTGAAAAACAAGCATGGGGAATAAATTAAAGGAGCCCTTAGGTGACACCTGCTACGACCAGCCTTGCCCAAAAGCAACCCATGTGCTTGATCCTCTAAACTCCCTAAGCCAACGTGGTCAGTACCCCCACCGCGAATGAGCCCCCTCTACCTTGCACTATACCTGTCTGGATACATGTTTGATGTGTCCTTAGGTCCTGAGTCCCAAGGGACCCATTTCTGACTCCTCTCTCTATCCTCCAGAGCCCTGGAAGGACTGCTGGTGGTCTGCGGAATGGACTGAATGAATGAATTCTTATTCTAGACACTGTGAATGGCCTACAGAAAGTGGTCACAATTTTGAAGAGATTATGAGAAAGAATTTTAAGATTTCTAGCTCTAGAGTATTAACTGGGTTTTCACTTCTAGCAGTGATTTATCCGACGGTCCCAATGATTACAATGCCTTATTGTTGTTAATAATACAAATGATGGTGATGATTCTTGTCAGCACAGGGTAGTGCAGGGAGACACCCGAACAGAGAAGTGGGGGGGCGTCCCTCTGAAGGAGCCTCTAAGACATGCAGTGCTGGCCGGGCAGAGACTTATAACGATTAACTGGAAGAGGAAATGAGTCCTTGGCCAGTAGAACTAGACTTTAGTCTGACAGTGTAATAGCACAAGGACACTTCATCACACAATACACCTGGGCCAGTCCTGAGGGGTGTCACATCCTGGGGACACAGCTCATGAAACACATTTAAAATATCTCAAATCCTTTGCTTGAATTTCTCAAACACCATGAAGAACAGAGAGTCTCCAGCAGTACTTTTTAAAAACCCCCCTCTTCCTCTGATTCACTGCACTCACACACACAGATACCACATGTGTCTTCGTCAAGCCTCAGCCTCCCCACCCCTAAAAACTCCTCCTCTGCCAAGACCAGCTCTGCCTCCTCTTCTAACCCACCAGCCTCAACTTGATCATGCAAATTTACGACCTCCTTCAGTTAGTCCTTCCTTCATCTCACCCTGCCCACCTCTCCTCCAGGCCCTGGCTCCATCCCCACTCGTCACCCCAGAAGCCAAACAGGCCTGAGGCAGTCATGCCCCACCACCCCACTCCCCAGCAGGAGGGTGCAACCTGGTAAGGGGAGGAGCTGTGGGCACAAAAGCGGAGTCTTCTTCAACGGTCAGGGGAGCAGAAAAGCTGAGAACAACCAGATAGAGGGTAATGGCTTTTGTCCCATCACCCAAAGAAAGATCATGTCAGAAGAAAGAAGGACTGGGCAGGTACAAAGGCCTAAGAGTCACGGGGGCAGGAGCTGGATCAGAGCTGGATTAAAGGGTGGGCAGCTGGGCAGAGTCATCGAGCAGCAGGGCAACATCACTTGCATGAGTTAACTCAAGTTTACGTAGAAATACAGTGTCAGTTAGCCAGGTTTTCATAAAAACAGCATGAGTTAACTCAAGTTTCCCTACACGACTCCTCACATTATGGTGAAATTTAAACTGGTTCTGCTCCCATTGAGTAGACAGAAAACGTATGACAGCTCCTGGACCATGCAGACCTACAGTTTTTAAGTATTTTTGCAAAATGCCCCTCCAGGTTTCATGGTGTGAGTATGACAGTCTCGTGAAGTCTGTCCTCACATTCAGTGGACATCTCATGACCAAGGAAGGCATGACAGGGTGCTAAGGACTGAAACAAGCCTTTCACTTATTATATAACTTCTGGAACTTTTCATATGCCTAAATCAGAAAATTCTATTAATATTTCCCTTATTTTGGACATGAAGAAAATCTATTTCTTCCCATTCCTGCTTTAAAAAAAAGAATGGATGAACACTTAATACCAGCTTGGAGGAAAGGGAAGATCCCCCACCCAGGATGCTCACAGAGGCACAGTTCAGGAAAGAAGGAGACCACCCTTATTTTAGAAAGGACTTTTCAGGCTTGATGCTGTTTGAAACATTTAATTCTTCCGAGTTCCCCTGTTCTGGTTCCATCTGCCTAAGAATTCTGATGGTGATAAGGCTTCTCACATACACACAAGGCCAAATGACAGCAAGTTCTGGCAAACACACCACAGATTGCCCCTGAAATTCATTACACGCTTTAGAGTGGAAATTAGTATCCCTGTTTGACAGAAAAGGAAACTGAGGCCCAGAGAGTTTAAGCAATTTGCTCAGGAATACACAGCAATTAAGTGGCAGAGCTGAACACTGGACCTGGGTTCATCTGATTCCAAAGTCCAGTGTACCATAGGCCTCCAGTTGTTTCTATAGCTTGTTTATTTAAAAATAAAAATTAAACACAATTTGGAAAGTTTATTTATAAAAGAAAACAAAAATTCAGTAAGGGATAACCAGAATTTTTTAATGATTACAAATATTATAAGAAATTCCAGTTTAGATGGTGTGTGCCTGGTGATCTGTAACTCACTCTCTCCCACATTTCCACTGAAAAACCAATGTCAACTCACACACAAAACCAGGTCATAATTCGAAAGAACTCCAAAAATGGCGACTGACGATCAGAATAGAGCCAGAAGTACAGATACACATTTACTCACTACAAGACCTACAAGACTGAAAGCAGAGGCACAAATAGTGACTAATATGGGCCACTGTCTTTGTCACTTTGAGGAGAGAAAGCTCATCAGATGGAAGGTGGGACCTTGTTCCTTCCCTGCTGCTTGCCTCCTGGCTTGAGGTCTATACGCTCCAGAAAATTTAGCAACCTTCCCACTATAATATGGAAACTGCTCCTTCACACACTCCTGTGAGCATCTTTCATACTATACCTGTACCAGGATTGTAATGTCAGTCATGTAGCATGTCCAGGGACAGACATGGATTCCAATGCTATGTTGCAGCCAGAGATTTGAAGATGCAAATATGAAGTGGCTATGACAGAATGGGTGTAAGAATCAAATAAAATCCACCTCTAGACTGCTTATAAAGAGATATTCCTAAAATATATATATATATAATGAAGTCATGCAACATGATAATAAATAATTAGCTAGATAAATTGCACCAGGAAAAAAATAAGTGTAAACAAACTGCAAACTGTGGGTTGCCATATTTACATCAAAGACAATAACATTCAAGGTAAAAAGCTCTAGATGACACAAAATGATTTTTATATTTGAGAAGGCAATTCCAACAATGAAAATGCCATATTGAACTACTATGCATCAAATAACATAGTACTGGACAGTATATATAGACCAAAAACTATTGAAAATTAGTGAGAAAATAACAAAAGTCCAATAATAATGAATGACATTAACATGCTTTTCAGTCCACAACAAATTTAAAAGGCTAAAAGTGGGGAGCAGGTGGATAAAGATCCTGAATACGTTGATTAATTAGATTTAAAGGTATCCCTCATTGTCTACATTCTCACAGCACAAACTTAGGAACCGGATAGATCTGAGCAACATGATGCGCACTGAACATCAACATCATTATGGAAAGCAACTTCATTACTGCAAGCATCGAGAGGAGGGTAGAATGCCAGATAAAATGAACACTTCAACAAAGCGTTTTTTCATTCTCAGCATCATTTATTTTGAGGAAATAGTTGGGGGCTTTGTTTTATTCTGTTTTCTGGTCTAAGAAATTTTTATGGGCCCTTAAAATATGAAAGACGAGCTCTTGTCTCCTTTTCTGTAAAATAATAAGAAATATATATACTAGTTCTCTACCCCTAGATTCTGAGACAGAGTTCCTAAAAACCCTTGTAATCCCCAAGTAATAAGGGTGCTAGCAGCTTCTCTAATTCTAATATTTGGTCTTTGACCCAGGTTCCCAACACAGAGCTCCTAAAACCCTTGTAATTTCCTAAGTGATGAGGATGATAGGGGCATCTCATACAGAGTTCATAAATCCCTTGGAATTTCTTGGGTTATAGGAGCATCTTTTGTTCTAATGAGGTGACTGCTGGTGGGCACCTAGATGGGGGCTGGCCGCCAGAAAGAACAAGCTGTGATTAGAAGCTTGAAATTTCCAACCCCCATTCTCTGGGTAGCAGGAAGAGGAGCTGGAGATTGAATTAATAATTGATCATGCCTACGTGATGAAGCTAACATAAAAAAATCCCTTAAGTACAGGGTCTGGAGAGTATCCAGGCTGATGGATGCATCCACATGCTCGGACAGTGGCACACCCCAACCCACAGGGACAGAAGTTCCCGCGCTTGAGACTCTCCGGGACCTCCCTCCACGTATGTACAGTGAGGTCCTTTAACTGGCTGTTCATCTGCATCCTTTATCATGCCCTTTATTATGTAATGAAGTGGTGGATGTAAGTAAGTGATTCACTGAGTTCTGTGAGCTGCTCTGGCAAATTACTGAACCCAAGGAGAGGGTTGTGGGAACCATCAACTTACAGCCAGTCTCAGAAGTATGCAGAGGCCCAGACTTGCAATTAGTGTGTGGAGTGGGGGGAGTCTCATGGGACTGAGCTCTTACCTTGTAGGATCTGACGCTAACCCCAGGTAGACAGTGTCAGCATTGACTTGAATTATAAGACACCTAGCTGGTGTTGAAGAATTGGTCAGTGTGGGGAAAACCCACACTGTTGTCAGAAGCACTGTAAGGGACGTAAGTATTTCCTTTTATTTGCCAACCCTTGATGTGGCAGCCTTGATGCGGATGGAATGGAACAAGGGTAAAACAAAGGAATATATTGACCTGCAGGGGAACTAACAAAAAAATAAAAAGTGGTGCACCAAAAGCAATTGGAAAAGATGGAAGACACAAGGACAGGTGGGAGCGCTGGGACAAGAACACGGCAAAGAACAGAGTTCTACAGAAACAGACTGAGAAATTCCCTGCAATGGACAACGGCCAGTAAATGTTGACACTCACTGATGTCCGGCATTGAATGTAAAAGTTGTTTCCAGGCCTATCCTATAAACACTTCCTGTATGCCTAATCCTTTAATTAAAAGTCTGACACGCAGAAGAGCCTTGTGTTGGTGGTGCTTTGGGAGAACAAGGACAGTGTTTAGTGAGGGCAAATGTATTAACAAAGAGGGCAGCTCCTCTGGGAGTCAAGCTCTCAAGTATGATGGACGCTATTGCTCACCAGTGTCTGTTGCCTCCCTACTTTCGGGTGTAGAGAGGATGAGCATTTCCCACCCTCTTCCAGTACGGCATTGCCAGGTGTCTTTTTGTGGTCAATGAAATATGAACAGGAGTTCCTCTGGAAATAAGCATTTTGGAAGCCATCCTCCTGCTGCAGCCACCAGTAATTTCCAGATGGTGACAATTCCAACAGCCTGTCTCTCAGTAAGGAGGACATGGGGCAGGTCCCCCACCAAAACTTAACAGACATGCTGCAGGAGCAAGAGAGAAATTTCTGCTCTGTTCAGCCACTGAGATCATGGGAAGGCTTGATATGCAGTGTAACTGGCCTGTCGTGACTAACAGCCTGAGTAAGGTCATGGGCAGAAGCACCAATAACACGGAGTAAGAGGTGGACCAAGAATTTCACGCCCCTCCACCCAAAAAGTCTTGCAGAATCAGTGAAAGACGTGGCCTTCTCATAGTTTGTAGAATAGGGGCTTGAGTCATTTCGATTGTATATTAAAAGCAGCCTCAGTGTTAGCCACATATAGATTATACATTAATGGAACATTTATAAGAATTTATTACAAATTAGGATACAAAGGAAACCAAAAAACCCTAAAAATTGCGAAAGACATATTCTCTGACCACAAAACATTAAAACTACATAATAAGTTTCAAGAACAAAAACCTGCTATCTAGAAATCTTGAAACTCTCCCCTAAATAACTTTTGTTCAGAAAGGAAATCTAACATGCAATGGCATGTTACTTAGAAAATGACAAGGAGGACACAAAATTTTGACAATTACAAGCTACAGCTAAAGTCACATTTAGAAACAAATTTATATCCTTTGATACTTTTATTAACAAGAACAAAGAAAAAATATCTAAGCATTCAACTTTAAAAGTTAGCAAAACAGAATAAACTGAAGGAAAGAGGAAAGGAATTAAGATAATAAAAATTAATGGGGAAACACATCCCATGCTCATGGATAGGAAGAATTAATATTGTCAAAATGGCCATCCTGCCTAAAGCAATCTACAGATTCAATGCAATTCCTATCAAAATACCAACAGCATTTTTCAATGAACTAGAGAAAATCATTCTAAAATTCACATGGAACCACAAAACACCCTGAATAGCCAAAGCAGTCCTGAGAAGGAAGAATAAAGCTAGGGGGATTATGCTCCCCAACTTCAAGCTTTACTACAAAGCCACAGTACTCAAGACAGTTTGGTACTGGCACAAGAAGAGACCCATAGACCAATGGAACAGACTAGAGAGCCCTGATATAAGCCCAAGCATATATGGTCAATTAATATATGATAAAAGAGCCATAGACATACAATGGGGAAATGACAGCCTCTTCAACAGCTGGTGTTGGCAAAACTGGAGAGTTACATGCAAGAGAATGAAACTGAATTATTGTTTAACCCCATACACAAAAGTAAACCCAAATGGATCAAGGACCTGAATGTAAGTCATGAAACCATAAAACTCTTAGAAGACAACATAGGCAAAAATCTCCTGAATATAAACATGAGCAACTTCTTCCTGAACGCACCTCCTCAAGCAAGGGAAACAAAGGCAAAAATGAACTCATGGGACTACATCAAACTAAAAAGTTTCTGTACAGCAAAGGACACCACCAACAGCACAAAAAGGCATCCTACAGTATGGGAGAATATATTTGTAAATGACATATCCAACAAGGGGTTAACATCTGAAATATATAAAGAACTTACATGCCTCAACACCCAAAAAGCAAATAACCCAATTAAAAAATGGGCAGAGGATATGAAGAGACAGTTCTCCAAGGAAGAAATTCAGATGGCCAACAGACACATGAAAAAATGCTCCCCATCACTAATCATCAGGGAAATGCAAATTAAAACCACAATGAGATATCACCTCACACCAGTAAGGATGGCCACCATCCAAAAGACTAAGAACAACAAACGCTGGTGAGGAAGCAGAGAAAGGAGAACCCTCCTACACTGCTCTTGGGAATGGAAGCTAGTTCAACCATTGTGGAAAGCAATATGGAGGTTCCTCAAAAAACTAAAAATACAAATACCATTTGACCCAGGAATCCCACTCCTTGGAATTTACCCTAAGAATACAACTTCTCAGATTCACAGACATATGCACCCCTATGTTTATTGTAGCACTTTTTACAATAGCCAAGGTATGGAAGCAACCTAAGTGTCCATCAGTAGATGAATGGATAAAGAAGAGGTGGTACATATACACAATGGAATACTATTCAGCCATAAGAAGGAAACAAATCCTGCCATTTGCAACAACATGGATGGAGTTGGAGGATATTATGCTCAGTGAAATAAGCCAGGTGGAGAAAGACAAGTGCCAAATGACTTCCCTCATTTGTGGAGTATAACAATGAAGCAAAACTGAAGGAACAAAATAGCAGCAGACTCAGAGACTCCAAGAAGGAACTAGTGGTTACCAAAGGGGAGGTGTGTGGGAGGGCGGGTGGGGAGGGTGGGAGAAGGGGATTGTGGGGTACTATGTTTGGTACACATGGTGTGGGGGATCACGGGAAAGCAGTGTAGCACAGAGAAGGCAAACAGTGAATCTGTGGCATCTTACTACACTGATGGACAGTGACTGCATTGGGGTATGAGTAGGGACTTGATAATATGGGTAAATGTAGTAATCACATTGTTTTTTCATGTGAAACCTTCATAAGAGTGTATATCAATAATACCTTAATAAAAAAATTAGAAAGAAGAAAAGAGATGAAGTGAAGGAGATGCAGTGTTAAAAATTGGTGATTTTGGGTCAAAAGTTTATAGGCTTCATACCATGCATACCCATGCTACTTTTCTGTTTATATAAAATTATTCCACATAAACATTTAAAATATCAAAAAATTTAATGAAACAAGGCTGAATTAATCTAAGAGCTGGTTATATATCAATAGACACATTGTTAGCTCAATACAGAAGAGAAGTAGCAAACATATAAAATTAGGAATGAGAATAAGTATAAGTACAGAAAACAAAAATCTAGGAGGGCTGGAGGAGGCAAGAAAAAGGGGCAGGAGAAGGGCCACCTGCCAGCAAAGCCAGCCCAGCTATTGGGTCAGGGGAGGCAATAAAAGGGAGGGAAGAATGCGGGATGTTACTTAGTAATGGCCTCATTTTTGGAAAATGGCTGCTAATTTGCACTGGATGTTAGTTTAGCATTTAACCTGGAAACTTCTAGGGAGAGTCGTCATTCAATAAGCTCCATGCATGAGCCTACAAGGAGCACAGTTCTAAAGAAACAGAACAATCCAGTTCCAGCTTTCCAGTTGTTGGGGAGAAAAGAGTAGATCCATTTCCATGACTAGTTCATTGGGTATCACACTGCCTTGGATGAGAGTGGTTGCCTTACTCTAGGACTGGCTTAGTGCCACTAGTTATTGGAGAGGTGGGAGGCAGTGTCTCTCTATCTCTCTCGTTTTCTCTCTTCTTTGTCTCTCCCTCTTCCCCTCTCACTTCAGACCCGTCCTAACCCTCTGGAGTCAGGAGGAGAGGATCATAATCTCAGCTCCTTCACCACACACCCCACCCAGCCGTGGACTTGCAGGCAAATCAACTAATCAATTTTGACATCTCTCTAATCAGAAACAAATGAGGATGTTGGTCTGGATTAGAAGTCTTCAAACTGTGTCCTGAGAACCCCAAAACTTCTAAAGAAATGCAGCAGGAGTTCTATAAGCATTTGATTCCATCTGTTCTAACTATCTGAAAGACTATAGTAAGCCACTCCTTTAATATTCCTAATTGATATCTGTCTGAGACTGTCAATACCTTGTGCTAATTCTTTTCCTTGACTTCTTTTCCTCCTGCAGATTTGAGAACAGCCTGAAACATGTCCTTGGACAAGGAAGTTCTATTCCTGAGCTGTTAATTTCTTGAAGAGTAAAACCAGTTCACGTCTGTGCACATGAAAATGTACCACCAGTACGTCACCAGGAACACGTGCCCTGGGCCCAGTGAAACGCCATGAGCTGCTCAGCTACATCTGCTTGGAGCCAGCTTCTGACGTGGCAAAACTAAGTTTCAGGTGTTCTTATCTAATGTTTAATATTTATACATATTGTGTCTTTTAGGTGAAGTGAAATAACTGTCCTTAAGTAGACAAATGGACTGCTGTTTGGGAAGAGAGGGAGTTTTAAAAGAAAACATGATGATGCCTATGACCAGTGATCGAGTTCAAGGTGAAACATGAGGTCAGCTAGTACCTACTGATCCTTCAACCCTGCCTGGCTGCGGAACAACAGTGAGTGAAACATGAGGGAGGCCAACACAAACTCAAAGACACAAAAATACAGTAGCTATTACCCATCTGTGGCACTCAGCTTTTAGGGCAAAAAAACCCCACTCAAGTCTTTGACGTGGCAAACAGCTCTAGGGTCCTGCCAGAGAACATGCATCTAGTGAGCCTAATAAGGTTCTCGGCTACAATCAACACAAACCAAACGTCTTAACGCTATTTTTTAAAGTCATGTAATATTTAAGTTTGACAATGAATACTAAACACTGCCCAGGAGGGAAAAGCATATGGCTCTCTGGGAAAAGCTTATTCAGTCCTACACTGTAGACCTTGTTATATACGTCAGATGAGAAGCCTGCTTCAACCATACCAGTACTGCAGTCAGATGGCACAGCGTTCCCAAGAATCCAAGACTCTGTATTTAATGAATTAGTTAAGTAGGTCAAAATTAAATCTGCAAAATCATCACTACAAAAATCATGTCTTATTATGGGTTAGCTTCCAAAGTACATCAGTAAGGCCAAAATTAGAGTCAAAATCATTCTTGAACATCTCAGCGGCCATGAAGAACAGAGCATGGGCGTTGCATCGCCCTACACAGTAATGTGCATGTGCAACCGTACAATATACACATGGTAATGTACAACTCATAAGAGGGTGTGTGCAAATGTAATCGGGTCATATTTTGCTATCTCTGGGGGCTGGATCTCCATGAGCTACATGCAAGCCTAAGCACCTCTGCTCTTCAGCAAATGCTCAGAACTGCATGGGCAAAAAGGCAGTCCTTCTGGTTCTCTTTATGCTGCTTCTTTGTGCATTCTGATCACCCAGGTCATTTATAAGGGAGAAGAACTGCTCCAAAACACCCAACACTGACTCAGGAAGAGAAGAAAACGTCGTTTCTTCTCAATAAATGTGTAAAATCTCAAATGAGCTGGTAAAATTTGCAAAGATTTGTCAGGTTTATTTATAAATAAACTTGGCTGTAAAAAAAATTTTTTTTAATTAAAACCCAGGAGTAAAGGGCTCCAAAAGCTGTGGCTGTAGCTTATTTAAAGTCATCTCTGTGCATGGTGAAGACAAGCACAAATATCAGGAAGGTGGCAATGCCCTTCAAATCAGAATTTGAAATGGGCCAAGCAAATTAAGTCTTTAAATATTCCCTTCTCAGAATTCCTTGTAATATTTTTGTGGAGTGAATTCCAGAATATTAGTTTTTCCTTATAAAATGTATTGGCTGTTCCAAGGCAAGGTGATGGTATAAATATTTTAAATGAAGCAAGAAATTATTCTGAGTTGATTTTTCTGATAAGAAACTTAATAGAAACCTCTGAAACCTAATGAGAAAACCCCAGTTTGCATAGCTTGTTGATACTTTCAATAAATCAAATGAGCTTAATTTGGCAACTCAGGGCCACAATATTACCTGCTTACCAATCATTCAGCTTTGAAAATGAAATCATTTGAACTTAATATTCCAAACAAAAAGTATTTGAGTATTTTAAAACTCTGAGTGAATATCTGACAGAAGTAAAGGCTGAAGAAAACTTTAATAGCATTGTTGAACATTTTGTAGTATAAAAAGCACACTGAGAAGAATTTTTTAGCAAACACTGAAGATTTAATTGGGCTGCATTGCTCATTTCAATCAATTCCATCCAAACTGAACACTTGGAGAAAAGAAATGAATGCTGTTGTTAGTCAGTGCCTGTGATTCAACTTAGGAAAAAAGCATTCAGCAAACGCTATGCAGTAGGTAGAATGGTGAGCAAAACCAGGTAACATCCCAGCAAGCATGGAAGTGCAGTTTGGTGCAGGAAACAGGCCCAGACCAGTAATCACAGAAACACCTGGGCCAGGAGTACCACGAGCTGGAGAACTGGAGCTCCTAATGAAACAGGTCAGAGACAGCCTCTCTGAGGAAGTGACTTCTGGGTGACATTAAGGAAGAATAAGAGTCAACAATGAAGCAGGAAGGGAAATTCATTCAAGATCAGGGCACTAGCACATACAAAGGCCCTGTGGTGGACCAGAATGGCAGGCATGACTCAAAGGAAGCGTAGCGTGGTACGAGCACAGCCAAGGAACCTAGAGAAGTCAGTGGGAGGCATGTGGGAGCCAAATGGTGCTGGTCACATTCATCCATTCGCCCATTTACTCACTCACTCGTTCATCATCATTCACTGAGAGCCTTCTAGTGTCAGTGCACCAGGCACCAGGGGAGATCCAGCAATGAATAGAGCAAGTAAGGATCCTGTTTTCCTGGAGTTTATATCCTAGATGGATAATAAATAACACACTTTTTAAAACTTAGAGTGATAAGATCTATGAAGAGCATTAAAAGAGGGCAATCACTGAACTGTACACTTGAAAATGAGAAGATGTTTTGTGTATTTTACCACAATAAAAAATTTTGAAAGAAATAAGAAAACAGACTCTATGCAAACAAATAGAAAAGAAAATAACCTGAGTATTCACTGTTTGGCAACCAACGTGGTAACAATTGTTTCAAGCAAGAAACATCACTGGATGCTAAAACTATTGGGCAAAGCTACTATGAGAAACAGGATGTTTACAACACCATCTCAGAGGCTATCCCCACAGGACTTAGTAATTACGAGAGAGAGACAGTATCTTTACAGCGGAGACGGCTGCCAGCCACCACCGTAATCAAGTCAAGTCGCTGCACGCCACCTAGAAGGATGTGTGAAGGAGAACAAGGCACCACCTAAGTGAAATAAGTCAAAGACAAATACCATATGACCCCAGTCTATCTGGAATCCAAGAGGCAAAACAAATGAACAAATGAACAAACAAATAACAACAGAAGACAGAAACAGACTCATAAATACAGAAAACTGGTGGTTACCAGAGGGGAGGTGTGGTAGGGGGATGCGTGAAATAGGTGAAGGGGATAAAGAGGCACAAACTTCCAGTTATAAAATAAATAAATCACAATGATAAAAAGTATGGCACAGGGAATACAGTCAATAATATTTTAATAACTCAGTACAGTGACAGATGGTGACTACACTGACCCTGGGGAGCATTTCACAATGTATATAACTGAGTCACTATGTTGTACACTTGAAACCAATATAATGTGGATGTCAGCTATACTTTAGGATAAAAAAAAAGAACACAGCATCACCTCTCTGGTAGTCTTGCCAAGAATTCATAATTTCAGCCTAATCAAAAGAATATATCTGACAAATCCAAAATGAAGAACATACAGCAAAATAACTGGCCTGAACCCTTTAAACATGTCAAGGTTACGAAAGATACTGGAAAACTGAGGAACTGCTCCAGAGTGAAGGAGCCCAAAGAGATTTCAGCCTGGATGGAATACCAGGCCAGAGAAAAAAATTGTTTTATTTTGCTACAGAGAATGTTAGTGGAACAACTGGCAAAATTTAAATGAAGTCTGTAGATTAGACAATAGGACTGTGCCAATGATAACTGTCTGGTTTTGATCATTGTATTTGGTTATGTAAGAGAATGTCTTTGTTTTTAGGAAACACACACTGCAGTATTTAGGGGTCAATGGGCAGTATTATGTCTGCACTTGACTCTCAAATAGTTTAGAAAAAATCATATATGTGTGTGTGTATAGATGTATATGTTTGAATGTTTATTATGTATGTAAATGTATGGAGAATTCTGAAGAGAAGATACTTAAGTTTAACTGTAAATGACAAGAAAGGGCAGTTCGACCAGTGGGAATAGCTAGTGCAAAGGCCCTGTGGCTGGGAGGCACCTAGGGAGTAGAAGGAGCAGAAAGAAGTCCAGTGTGGCTGAAGCTGTGGGCAAGGGAGTGAGTGCTAAGAGATGCAAGCGGAGAGAAGTTTTGCCTTTTTTAAAGACTGACAGGAAGCACTAATGGGTTTTACAGGGGAGAGACAAGGTTTGATTTGCATACTGAAAGCCCACACTGGCTGCAAGGTGAACAGAGTAGGGCGTGGGGCACAAGTGGGTGGGGAGACAAGTTAGAGGTCACTGTGGTTGTCCATATGGGGCTGATGGAGATGTCAGAGCCCAGACCCAGGGCATGGGGGGAGGGTGGAGAAAAGTGCACGACTTAGAGGATGTTTAGGAGATAAAAAGAAAATCAAACAAGATGTGGGGGTGACCTGGACGTGCCCTTAGGCTCTCTTTTTCAAGCTTTGGACCAGTCAATGGAACTAAAGCTAAGATTTCAAGGCAAACTTTAAAGTGCCCCTACCACATCCTGGCTATAGGTTTGGGGATTTTTTGTTTTGTTTCTTATTCCTACCCCCCTCTTCCAGACAGTGCCACAAAGTATAGAACCAGAGACAGAGCAAGTTTATTCTGTAGGGAGGCCTTAGGAGTGTGGAAATGGTACATGGACACAGAGGGAGCTGGTTTCCTCCTGAGGCACACACAGGCAACATCTCTGAGGTTACCACAGCACCTCTAACATCCCAGCGTAAAGCTAGGAAATGCCGTGTGCCAAGGGCCAGATCCCAGGCTCAGCCAGATGGCAGCCTCAGAAACCATCCCTCCAGGGAGGGCAGCAGTCTGCACCGACAGGAGCTCTCCTGCCCCTCCCTCTTGAGAAAGCACAGCAGATGCTTCCTATATGATGTCTAGTTACTCCAAGTCATCGTTTTTATGATTAATCAGTTGCATCCACCCAGGCGCATATGTGAGGGGGGTATCCAGGACAACAGAAGACCCTGTAGAGAGGAGAGCTTGTGTCCAGCCTCTGTAACCAATACAGAAACAGAGTAAGTGTATATATTACATAAATATGTCTCTGTGATATTTAAACAAGGGCTAATTTAATCTAAATTCCCTGTGAAACAAGTCTATATTTAAAATCTACAGGTCATGGAATGAACAAAGAAGATGTGGTGCATATACACAATGGAATACTATTCAGCCATAAGAAGAAAACAAATCCTACTGTTTGCAACAACATGGATGGAACTAGAGGGTATTATGCTCAGTGAAATAAGCCAGGCCGAGAAAGACAAGTATTGACTGATTTCACTCATATGTGGAGTATAAGAACAAAGAAAAAACTGAAGGAACAAAACATCAGCAGACTCACAGAACCCAAGAATGGACTAACAGTTACCAAAGGGAAAGGGACTGGGGAGGATGGGTGGGAAGGGAGGGATAAGGGGGAAAAAGGGGCATCACCATTCACACGTATAATGTAGTGGGGGGGGGCACGGGGAAGGCAGTATAACAGAGAGAAGACAAGTAGTGACTCTATAGCATCTCACTACGCTGATGGACAGTGACTGTAATGGGCTATGTGGTGGAGACTTGACAATAGGGGGAGTCTAGTAACAGTAATGTTGTTCATATAATTATACATAAATGATAGCAAAATAAAAAAAAATCTACAGGTCATGGAAATGGAGGGGCAAAGTTGTAAATAATAAATATCCCCTTAACAAAACTCTAATAATGAGCTGGGAGCTTGGAACTGTGATCATCACTCATAAAACTACACCCAATAAATGCAAAATAGCTTTTGCACTTAAAAGGAGTCTTCCAAGAAGGAATCAAGTCAAGCAGCAGTACTCCAATGTAAGGCGGGCTCAAATGTCAACCCCTTCGTGAAGGTTTTTTCTGACCTCTCCAGCAGTATCCGTGATATCTCCTCCAAGCCCCCCAGCACTCATCAGTAAGTAGCCGAATGATTTATCACGGTGCGTCTCTCTGATGATTCTCAGTTTCAGTACATCTCAGCTTCCTTCCCATTCTGGGGCCTTTAAAGAAGATGGAAATATGAAAGAGCAGTAGAGCAGGCAGCTGCTATGCAGCAGGTCTAGGCACAAAGCCCAGGCAATCATTTCTTTAATCCTCTCAATAACCTCAAGGAAGTAGGTTCCAGAAGATGAGGATACAGCGAGAGAGGAGAAGAGATGTGTCCGTGTCACACTGCTAGTAAGTGGGGACAATCAGGATTCTAATACAGGCAACCTGACTCTGCCACCTCCCAGACTGGGGTGAGTTGGCCTGAGAGTCAAAATCCCTCCTCAAGTCTTTATTTGATGCTTTATAGCTGCATTGCCCTGGGATATCACTGAGCACCCTTGGCCTTTGGGATTTCCCTGCAACCCCCACGGGCCAGGTCTCACCCACACTGAGGGCAGAACAGCAATGCCAGCTAGCAGGGCGTCTCACCACTGAGCACAGCCTGTGGCTGCAGGATCAGCACTTGAGCCAAAGGTTTTTGATGCAAAAGATGATGCTGGATGGATTTCCTGGGGCGTCATTGCTTTCTGGGTGTCTTTACTCATCTCACAGATGGATTAAAGTAGCTCTCGAAGACCTACGCAGGCACTGGGTTAAGTGTTGGGAGATAGCAACGATTAGCAAACAGTTCCTGCAGGCCAGGAACCGAGAGCCCCAGGATGGCTTCAGACAAGAATGCCAGGTCTCCAGGTTAGCGGTCCAGAGGCCTGCGGCACTCGCTCTCCCATCCTGCCCCAGCACAGTCCCCCAGACAGGAGCGGCTCATCCTGCCTTCCGCTCCATCGCCCCTTTCCTTATAGCTCCTACACGCATTCTGTGTCCCAGGGACCATCTCTCTTTATGGGTGAGTGACTTGGGGACATCTTATAATTTCCAGACTGACCTTTCTGAAACATTATGCAGTGACAAACTAATCGTGTCCTGTGCACTCAGAGGAATTACAATTTGAAATTCAATGTTTTTGGTACAGTAGGCCGACAGCCCAAATGGAACCAGGGCGCTTGTTCCTCTCAGCTGCTACCTTTGGATATGAGGCCCGAGCGACCTGTGTTTTCTTAAAAACCTATAGTGACATACAGTTGTAATGGTTTAAAAGAAAAATCTTGACAGGCTTTCGCTGATAGGAAACGCCATAATTCTGACACCCCAGATTGGTTACCACCAACCAGAACGAGGGAAAGAGCCTGTATCCATAGCAGAGAATGGAAAACGGCACCATCTCCATGACGGTTCCTCCCTCAGGCACTGGGCCCCCCACTCGTAAAGGACATTCCTGCTCTCAGGCTCGGTGACCTGCATGCCTTATCCTGTGCGTCCTTTCCTTCCTCTCACCAGGGTCCACAGGTAAGGCCAGAAATGTCAAATAGTCAAGCAAAGATTAAAAGGAAGCCTTTTTTGGGGGATCTGTCATATGTCTCTACATCTTCCTCGCTGACCTGACTGCCTGCTGTACTCCCCAGACTGAGGCAGGTTATGCTGTACTGACTAGCCTCCCTTCCCCTGACCCGTGGGCCCTCCCTGACCGCACAGAGAGCCGAAAGGAGAAGGAGAGTTGTTTGTCCCCTTCTTTACCATAGGCTCCTCGTCTTGCGGGTCCCACCTGGGAACGGAGGCATGCACTCTGCTCCCCTGGTGACTAGGATGTGAGGCCCCAGCAGTGATCATGAAGACCCCAGCCATGCACAAGGTGTCCTGAGCCTCAAGGCAGCATCTGTCGTCTCGGAGAAGGAGGAAGCCTCTGCCTTTTCACTGCTTGAAATGTTGGCCCCCAACAACGTTTCTACAATGCATTCCAAATATATTAAACACGGCAGCTATATATTTAAGGGATTTGGGGTTGTAGAGAAGGAAGCCCCAAATTCCATTAGAGTACATTAAAGAAAATGAAATTAGCTTAGGATTGCAAACACACATCAAGCCATTAAATAATTCAAAAAGCACTTAGTGTGGCGTGGAGCCATTCAAGTACAGGCCCTCTTAAACTGCTTGGGTTGTACTGACCTGAAATGTTTGGCAAGATTAAACTTGGAGGCTGATCCTAAAAACCAGTAACTCTATAGGAAGCACTCTCTTGTGAAGTACAGTGGGAACAAATTTTAACGAGGGTAATATTCTGGTCACTGATGCCATGGGAAATTATGCGTGTGGCCGGCACTGCCAGCTGCCCAGGCAATATTCACCTCCCCTTCTTCCTTCCTAATAGAACCTCAACTTTGTCCAAGCTATGATATGCCCAACAAAATATGGCATTTCTCATCCTTCCTGGAAGCTAGAAGCAACCATTCGATACAGTCCTGGTCAATAATGTATAAGCAGAAATCGGCTGGGAATTTCTGGGAGAGTCTAATTTCCTGAGAGAAATGCTATCCCTCCTCTCTTCTCACTTCCTCTCCTTTTCTCTGTTGAGAAGGTAGTTGGGAAATTGGAAATGGAATAGCTGGTTTGCAAACTTCCAAGAGAAAGGACACAACCACAGCAGAGGAGAGAGACAGAAGGAGCCTGGCATGTTGGTGCCATCAACTGTTGTGCCAACCCTGAACTGTGACCTCTGAACTTTCTAGGTGGGGAGATACACTCCTGTTGACTAAGCTGCTGTGGCTGAGTCTCTATTTCATGAAGCTGGAGGCAACTGTTAACCAATAGAGTGAGTTAACACAGACAAAAGAGTTCCCTGTCCAAGACACTCTGGAACTGGTAGGGAAAACAGTCCTGGGTACAGGATCTTTCCCAACCATTTATATCCTAGATGCCTGATGACACTTTGAGGGGAGGGGAGAATACAACACCTCCCAAATCCTCTATACCATGGAAACTTTTATTTCATCTTACAGTTCTTGAGAATAGAGTTCTACCGGATATACTTTGGGAAATGGTTCTCCAGGTACACTGCCACCCCACCTCCCACTGCCACTCGCTCACCACCACCTCCTGGACTGAGGAAATGACATGCCTTTCTAGGGCATGCAAGTATAAATTCTTAGAAAAGTTAAAACATAAAATCATTAGAACTTGGCATACTGCACTGAAGAGTGTTTCCCAAAACTTTGTGTCCAAGTAGAACCTGTGAGTGTGACCTTATTTAGAAATAAGGTCTTTGCAGAAAGTTCAGGTGAAGTCATCATGGATTAGGATGGCCCCTAAATCCAGTGGTAAGGGTCTTTACAAGGAGATGCAGATTTGGCCATATGGAGGACAGAGGACACACAGAGGAGGCTGCATGACAGTGGAGGCAGAGACTGGAGTGACGAAGCTGCACGCCGGGAACACCACGGACTTGTGGCCACCACCGAGAGGAAGTGGGGCAAGGAAGGTTCTTCCTCAGGGCCTTCGGAGGGAGCCCGGCCTGGCTAACACCTTGATTCCAGACATCTGCCCTCCAGAACTATGGGAGAATAAACCTGTTGTTTGAAGCCACCCGGTTTGTAGTACTTTGCTAAGGCAACCCTAGGAAACTAATATACTCGTTTAAATTGTGTGGCATTTTTTTTCAATGTCCACGGATGAGAATGAAAGGTCAACATGGAGGCCTGGCCATGTAGGCAGCCGGCAGCAACCCCACCCGTCTCCCCTTCTAAGGAACTTAGAGTCTTTCTGTCTCTTTTCCTTGAAATCAAATAGCATCCTGAAAACTCCAACATTAAAAAAAGGAGACACTGACATTTGGAAAGAAATGCCCTGAAGAACAGCTCCTCAGAAACCCAGATTTGCCCTATGATTACAGCCTTGCCGTAGGTCCAGAGCCTTGTCTTCCCTCGGCTTCATGTGCCTGGTCCCTGTATCTTGGGGGGTGGACTGGGAGATGTCTATGGTCCCTTCCACTTGACATGCTGGAATTCCAGTGGGAATGCTTCACCCATGTGACATGTGACACGTTACTCAGAAACATAAAGACAGGCAGGCCCTTGCCAATGGTTAGGGCTCTTTTGAGCTTTTCTGAGTTCATTTATACATAAGAATGTTCACAGGATATTTCTTTGAACTGACCTAGAGAAAGGGGCGCAGTGTTACACTTGGCGCTCTGTCTGCCTTGGCATATCTAAAGTTCTAAAAGAGAAAATGGATTCTTTATAGAGAAAGGTGTAATGGAAATTACTAGTGATGCTGGGGTTCTTGTTCACAGAGTCGAAGAATGAACTTCACAAAACTTGAAGTAGAAGAGCAAGTGAAAGGCTTTTATTTAGAGATAAAGTAAGAGGAAAAAGCTCCTGGCTTGCACCGGGAGGGAACAAGGGTCCAGGGTGGTGTGCTGTCTAGGGGATTTACAGGTGGTTGAGAGACAAAGGGCTAGGGATGCAGACCTGCCAGATGGTCCCGAAATGTTTATTTTTGAAGAGATACTAAGTTTCTTATCAGTGGGTTATTTTGCAAAGTTAGCTTAACACAAGAAATTTACTGCTCTGATTCTTTTTTAGAATAGCTACTTTTTGATCTGGAAGCATATCAGTTAAGACTGCCTGCCTTGTTTCCAAGACGGGCTGAGTTATTTGTTTGATTACAATGCAATCTTAGCTTTAAGATAGAATTCTTCCGAAATAAGCTGGGCCTTTGAGCAGGCTAAAGTAAACCTTACAATGGTATGTTCTAATTGACACAGTGAAAACATAGGCTATGCTGAAATACTTTTATTTGGGGAGTATTCTCACTGAAAATACTTATATTCCTAGTTTGACATTTTTACTTTAGAGAATTAATGTGACTCTGGCTTTGCTTAATTGTTTAACATGGGGTTTTGGTAGGGGTCTTTTTCCGGAGGCCCTCGCCCTACTCTGTCTAAACCCACGGTCCCTATCTCACTAGGACAAGGGTGAATGCGTGTCTCCTGCTCCCACCTTTAAAAGAAACTCAACACTTACAAAACCAAGTAAATTATTCACATTACAAAAGCTGTCTTTATTTTATGAACGAGTTTACTAAAGATTTCCTTTAAAATAAAACACAGCAAAGTACTGGCTCACCCTGCTCTTCTCTGATGTAAACAATCCCAGATCCTTTTGACTTTCCTCATATGAACTACTTTCCACCTACTAGGCCATGGAGGTTGCTTGAACCCTAAGCACTTCTCATATTTTCTAAGTGCAAATAACCTACCCAGAGCACAATACTCTCAAAATTGATCAGCACAAAGGAAATTAAGGAAAGGAATACATCTTGGCTCTTGAAGGTCATTTTCTCAATGTAGCCCACAGGTTACAACAAATGCAGGAATGGAAATAAAGGAATCCCTGCTCTTAGCAAGGACACGAGACACAATGTCTCTGTAGGCACATCGTGATATTGTGGTTATCAGGCATAAATATTTTTAATGTTTTAAATGCACATAGCCTTTGCCAAAACTGGTTTGAGAAAGCCAAAGAGGCTATAAATTCTGAACATGCACAACCTTTAGGCATTTGCCTGTGCACATATGCAATTTAATTTGTGCTTAGCAAGGACACAAAAACCTTAAAGTAAGATACTGTTTCCCTAATTCTCTGTGTCTATCAATCGCACTATTGATGATTATATTTACAACAAAAGAGAAAAATAAACCAAAACAATGAATTAGGCTTAAAAATCATCAACGGCAGGCCCTATAATTAGATAACACATGGTTATCTAATTATAAGGTTTTTTCATCCAAAAATTAGGTTAGTAACACCATCTACCTTATAGGGTTATCATGATCAGAGTGCTAATACCTATAAATATAAATGCACAGCACTGTCTTAGTCAGCTTGGGCTATTTTTACAATACCACAGCCTGGATATCTTATAAACAATGGAAATTAATTTCTTATAGTTCTGCAGGCTGAGAAGTTCAAGTTGAAGGTACCAGCATATTCAGTGTCTGGTGAGGGCCGACATCCTGGTTCCCAGAAAGCCATCTTTTCTCTCTGGTCTCACAGAAGAGTGAGGGAGCTCTCTGAGGTCCTTCTCAGAAGAGCTCTAATCCCATTCTTGAGGGCTCCACCCTCATGACCTAATCGCCCCCCAAAGGCCCCACCTCCAAATACCATCACATTAGGGATTAGGCTTCAACACAGGAAGTTTGGAGGGACACGTTCCGTCTACAGCAATCATTATCACAGCGTGGCAATAGAGTACTCAATCAATGGCAGCCGCTACTATTATTATGGAGCCAAGTGGAAAGATCTGAGATACGTTTTGGAGGATTGAGCCAGTAGGGTTTGCTGATGGGTGGGATGGGAAAATAAAGAAAAGAGGGAAACCAAGGACAATTTCAAGACTTTGGGCGTGAGCAACTATGAGGATGACGTAACAGATAAAAGTGGGTTAGAGCAAAGGAATCAAGAACTCTAATAGGGTCATGTGAGGTCTGGTCAGCGATACTGTAAGATGTACACGTGCAAATGTCAAGGAGGCAGCTGGCTGTACAAGTCTGTAGACTTACCACTCAACGATGCTCAAAATAAGCTCTTAGGATCAGCGCATCACATCAGCTGGGAGCTTACTGGAAATGCAGAATCTTAGGCCCCACCTCAGACCAACGGAATCAGAATCTGCATTTTAATAAGACCCCTAGATGGTCCCTATGCACAGTATAGTTTCAGAAATGCTAACTTCTGGGGAGACAGAGACTTTGGACTCATCAGCGTATATAAGGAGTCTAAAGCTAAGGCCTGAATGAGCTCCCTTAGGAAGAGCATGTAGGGAAGTCTAGGCAGCCCAGGGTAGAGCCATGGGGCTCTTGCACATTTAGAGGCCTGCTGGACATGAAGAGAACCTCACAGAGGAAGAGGTCATGAATGATCATCACAAAACTAGTCTCTGTAGCAGAGAGAGGACAGAAGGCCAAGTGCAGGCAGTGGGGAAGAGGAAGGGAGACAGAGAGCAAGGCAACTCTTAACAGAGACACGGTGAGAACAGAGAGAAGGGGGGTGGTAGCTGAGATGCTTCGGCAGAAGACACTAGGGCATGCCTGACCACCAGGGTGAGGCTGCACCTGAAAGTCAGGGACAGCAAGAGAGAAGGGAGAGAGAGAAAGGGAGAAGAGACAGAGACAGAGAATGTGACGATGCAGAAAAGACCAAGACAGATTACTGGAGCGATGGTTTTGAGAAGGTGAGAGGGAAGGAAGGGCCCAGAGTCCAGAGAAAGGACAGCCCCTGAGAGAAGCAGGGCCACTCATTACTTCTGTTCCTTGATGAAGCTAGGGACACCCAGCAAAGTGGGTGAGGATGGGAATGGAAGGAGATTTTAAAAGAGGAGGAGTGATAAGATATTTTGCAGAGAGGGGAAGTAAACACCTCCAGATTGCCAGGTAGTGTGGGCTGCATTTTTGAGATTTGTGGCCATGCATTTAAGAAACCCACCCTTTCTTGTAACATGCTTCATTCCTCCCAGCGGGGCCTGTCCTGCTGCATGAGCCATGAATTATGAGAAAGCACATGTTCTCCATCAATCCTCGTTATTCCCGTTAGCAGTTTATTACATTAAAGGTCACCATCAGCAGAGCAAGGCTAGACAAGGGAGTCATCGCAGAGCCATAGCAAGATGGTGATACAAAAGGACAGAAGCCTCTGTCCCCCTCCATGAGATTTATGGCTGGGGGTGACACAGAAATTAATGACATGAAAACACAAGATGCCTCAAGAAAGGAAGTTTTTCCTTCTCACAATTCACAAGAACTGCTAGGAGATCTCTCACGAGACCAGTGCCTTGGTAAACAACACCAGAGACTGTTAATTGCCTTTAATTGAGTTTTGAACAAACCCAAAGTCAATAATGCCTCCTTGGTTACCTTCCTTCTTGCCTGAAAACCAATCTCACTGAACAATCGCACAGTTCTTTACAGCATTCCGCAATCCGGCTACACGAAGCCCATTTCTGTAATCCAAAAAGCAAGTCTAAAGTCTGACTCTCCCCTTGAGTTCATGCTCTCTCCCAACACCCACCGCACATGCCCAGAGCCCAGGCACAGTGGGGAGAGCCTCCTTCTGCCCTGCAGCCACCTCCATCTATTTCCACCGCTGCGTCAACCCCACTGCCTTGGGAGTCTTCCAACTAGATCCCCGTGCCCTCACCCCTCCTTGTGGCTGTCCTCCACCGCCCACCCCTCATTCACTGATGACCTCACCACCTTCCCTCCATCACTCTCATCCTTTCTCATTCCCGGTGACTTCAATGTTCACTCCAGGCAGCGCTCCACCCACCACCCAGCCTCACATTTCCTCAGCCTCTAATGTCACTCATCTCCCCTTCCACCCGTCTCAGCCACCCACTCCGATGGTCATATAATCTAGATATCTTACCATCACCAAAAAGATCACCACCTCCAACCTCTGGATTTCATATCCTACTCCTTGATCATCCAGCCCACCTACTCAGATATTCCCCCTCTAGCAATTCTCCAACGTCTCATAGAACTTCTACCCACTTTTTCACCATCTATCCCCAAATCTTACTCTTCACACCCCCTCCTTATGTATCCTAAGTGAACTAGTCCAGCTGGGTAACAACTCCCTTGCAAAACACCTCTCAGCTCCTCTGTACCTGTCTCCTGCACTGCTCTCACCCTGGAGTGCCTCGCCTTTAGTTAAAAAGCATGCGCCTGAGCAGCTGACCCTTGAACACAATTATGTGCACTGGACTCATTTCAAAATTCCCTCCACACCTTTCAAATGATGTATTATTATTACTGCCAGCCAACCTGTCCTTCCTTGGTAGAGGCTCGCTAAGAGGATGGTTTCCCACTTTCTCATCTCTCCTGGAATCCCCTTTCCCGTACACTCTCACAGCCAATGATACGGTCCCAAAGAGTGTAAGAACATGCCTGCAGCCAGCCAACACTAACTCACCCTGTGACCCAGTCCCTAATCCGCCTGTGTCAGCTCTGTGCCGCCTCCCCAGAGAGGCCTTCCCTAGCCACTCCAGCTAAGGCAGCCTCCTCCGACCGCTCTCTTGTTAACTGAATTATCTTCTGCATAGCAAGTATCAGTGCTGGACGCCGTTCATGTGTTTGTGTTTCTGGCATCTCTCTCTCCTTACTAGAGTGTGACCTGGCTCATCGCAGCATCCCCAGCACCTGTAGTAGTAGCTGCACAGGGAGGGTGTTTGTCGACTGACGGACTGACATTCATAGTCAAACCATGCAGACTTACCTACTGTTATGACAAATTACTCATGGTTGCTAGTATATTTTGATCACATTAAAAAAAATCATTGCTGTAAAATACACATAATATAAAATTTACCATTTTATTCATTTTAAGTGTACAGTTCAGTGGTATTAAATACATGCAACCTTCACCACCATCTATCTCCATAACTTTTCATCTTATAAAACTGAAGCTGTGTCTCTGACTGCTCTAAGTACCTCCCATAAGTGGAATCAGACCACGTTCGCCTTTCTGTGACCAGCTTATTTCTTTTAGTGCATATCCTCAAGGTGCATCCATGTCACAGTATCTGCCAGAATTTCCTTCCTATTTAAACCTGAATGTTCTTCTACTATATGGATACACCACGTTTTTGAGTTGCTTTCACGTTTTAGCTGTTGTGAATAATGCTGCTACAAACACGGGTGTACAAATATCTCTTTGAATCCCCACATCAATCAAATTTAAATGCACATTTTCTTGAATATCTTTTATGTAACCTTCCCTTCCTCTCTCCTTAAGAATTAAACAGTACCGGTTGTCTGGGCCAAACCTACCTATTTTAAAGAGATATTTACTGAACTCTAAAAGTATGTAAAGACCAGAACTTGGAATAAACAAATCAAAAACAGTATCAGTATTACAGGTGTCTTCCACCTCCCCGCCCTCCTTCCTTTCCTGAGGGAGCAGCCCCTCTTAATACAAACCACGAAACACTCCAGAGAGGAGCCCCCAAAGCAGCCTGCGCAGGACGGAGGAGTCAGATACCCCAGCTCCTGCCTTCACCCCCCCTGACATCACCTTCCCCCTAGGCCACTCTCCCCCCAGCCCTCCCAGAGGCTCCCCGCCTTATGCTTCAGCTCCTCCTTTGAGACTAAAGAAACATCTCTCCCCTGTTGGCCGTAGGATGAGAGGGGCTTGCTGACATTTAAAAGACAAGAGACAACCACTGAAGAGATACGGTGGCATTCAAACTCACGCAAAGTTGCTCAGTCTCATTGATCATTAGGGAATTGCAAATTAAAACCACAATGAGATACTACCCCACACCTAACATGATGGCTAAGATTAGGAAAAAAAAAAAAAAAAAAAATGAACAATACCAAGTCCAAAGCAAGTAGAACTCCCTTAAATTGCTGGTGGGAATGAAAAATGGTGCAGTCATTTTGGAGACAGTTTGGCCATTTCTTATAAAGCATACTTTTCCCACACCACGTGGCAATCCCACTCCTAGGTATTTACCCAAGAAAACTAAAATCTTGTGTTCACACAAAACCCATATGTCAATATATACAGTGGCTTTATTCATAATCTCCAAAAACTGGAACAACCCAAACGTCCTTTAATGGGTGAAGAGCTAAATAAACTGTGGTACAGCCATCCAAGGGCACTACTAGTAGTCATAACATAGAAAAAAAATCTCAAAAACAGTATGCAAAGTGAATGAAGTCAGACACAAAAAAGGCTACACGGTATGACCCCATTTCCATGACATTCTGGAAAAGGCATAACCAAAAACAGATGGGCGACTGTCTGTGGGTAAACAGAGATTCACTACAAAGGGGCATGAAGGAACTTTCTACCTTGAATGTGGTGGTGTTTACGTGACTCTATATATTTGTCAAAATTCACAGAACTATACATTTAAGGAAGGTGAATTTTACACCGTGTATTTCATTAAGCTTGACGTAAAAACAGTGGCCTTCTATGTAATACTGAGGGACACAACAGTAAATAATGCCAGTGACACAAATGTACCAGAACATATCATTTTTAAAGAACTGGTTTCTGATCCCACAGTAGGAGCACCGTAGCCTTGGAAGAACATGCATAAGGATATGGTACCTTGCCCTGCACTTCCAGGATCCTTTTCAGGTCATCTGGAAGCTGGGCCGTCTTCCATCTCAGCCCTCCTTGAACAGGACACAAAAGACCTCCCTCCAAATCCACAGCCACTTGGGCCGTCTGATCTGCAGAAACAAAACGACTGACATACTGAAAGGCAGAGCCACCCTCGCTGCTTTGTCCAAGCGCCTGAACCACACCGTCTTACAAGCGCAGCCACAGGAACACCACTAAAGCGTGCGGGACATACCATGGGAATTACAAAGCAGGAATGAAGACTTTCTTTCTCAAAATCTGACTCACCGAAAGAATATTTAGCAGACAAAAGGTAATGGAGAGACACCGAGATAGCTGCAGATCAGCACATGGCCTTGCTCTGCAAATAGAAACCCTGCTTTCTGGGCCTGGCTCCTCATTTTCCAGCAGGCTGGATCTTTCTGAGGATTCCTCCACCCATCTGTGAAATCCTGATGAACCCAATTCACAGCAATGAAAACAAGACTCCTTTGCATAACTGAAGCTATAGATCTGCTTTATAACACTGTCTACTTAATTAAGTATTGCCTCCTTGATGTCCCAGTTGCAGAATCTATGGATTTTTGTCCATTACTATAAATCAACTTAATAGATTTGTCCTTGAACAATATTCTCTAGCTGTTTTCATGTTTGAAGACTGTTTCGTGATGTTAGGCTGATGTTTGACATCATGGTTAAGATGAGGGCTCCAATTTTAATAAAACTGCAAACAGTACAAAACAGTAGACATTACTTAATTGTGGAAAATTTTGAAAATATACAAAATTAGAAAGCATGCTCTAATGAACCTTAAGTCCCACTCACCTAGCCTCAGTGTAGATTGCAGTTTGTCCGAGAATCCAGGTTATGTCTCTTGTTCCAATGTAATTATTAATAGCGCCTCCTTTCAACTCTAAAAACTGCCAGGTTAGATGATAGATTATACCCAGCCTCAACAATGATCAACTCATGGTCTATTTTAATTCACCTCCAACCCCCTTTATCCCCTGATAAAAAAAGAGATTATTTTGAGACAAGCCCTGGACACTGTATCATTTCATCCACAAATATAATAGACTTTGGAAAGGAGATTTTAATTCTTTGACATTCTTAATCTCGATATACCTAGAGTTCAGAACTAAATATAACAAGTACAGGCTTCAAAGCTGGTAAAGCAGTTTTGTTTGTAACTTTAACAGAGTCAGACATATAAAGCAGGTTCCCAAAACCTGTTCTCAGTCTTAATGATCATTGCTAAGGCCGCCAAAGGAAGCGGTCATCTCCAGATTTGATGGAAACATAGAGGTAGCTGAAACTTCTTATAACTCCAGAGTCACTTCCTGAACCAAGATTTACTTTCTGAACCTTGGCACCCACAGATTCCTGCTTCTCATCCAGGTGATAAAAGCCAGCAGCCCCTCCCCCTCTGAGCATACGCTGTTGGTTTGTTTTCTCTCAGTTTCTTACTTTCTGAATCTAAATCAAGTATTGGCAGCTCTGACAAATGATCTTCTGTAGCACCTGGCAATTACTGTAACCCACAGTCCTAGAAGTTTTCATCTTCTCTGAATCCTCATTTTTATCCGAATCTCTTTTAGACTAGTAGCTAAATTCTTCTTTTAAATTTGCCACTTCTACTTCTCTGGAGTCTGAAGAGAAACAACTGAGCTTGTTAGAATTGAATGTAAGCTAGAAGTCAATCACCTTTGAGTGAGGTAGAAGAATGTATCAATATTTCTGGACTGTTCTAAGTGGCAAAAGATACTGGAATTGCACTGATAGGTACTGCATCTCTTTGAAAGTATCTTCACAAGAAAGAAAAACAAAACTGCTTTGCTTTGAATTCAAAGCGTGGCCATGCCAATAAACGGACCCTTGAATGACGGAGTGGTTGAGAAGCCCAAACCCACGCACAGTCAAAAAAGTCTGCATAACTTTTGACCCCTCTTAACTACTCGTAGCCTACAGTTAACAGGAGGCCTTACCAATAACATAAACAGTCAATTAACACATATGTGTATGTTATTATATACTGTATTCTTACAATAAAGTAAGCTAAAGAAAAGGTTTTTTTAATGGTTGCAAATCTCCAAAAATTCTTCCTGTATTTATTGAAAATAATCCATGTGTAAGTAGACCCGCATAGTTCAAACCCACATTGTTTGAGGGTCAGTGATAGTATGTTTTATCACTACTGTGCATGGCTTGATTGAAAATTAATGTCCTTGGCTTCTAATTCAAGATGGCAGGCCTAAGCCCACCTATACCTATGTTTCTCTTCTCTTTAGACTCCATTAAGTTGATCACAAGGGAATAAAAATAAATAATCCCATAATGACAAAGTGTAAGCAGGTCTTTACCAGAGGAGAGATTTCAAAGGTTTCTGGAGGAAAAAAGGCAGGTGGGGAACCAGTGACCAATGTTTGAAGGCAGAAGAAACCTCAGCCTAGATTTTAGGCAGAGGACGCTGGAGCCAAGGAGGCAGATGATCTGTCTGGCAGAGCCCTAAAGATGTCCTGGACTCTGAGATGGCAGGTGTTGGGGAGGGCAGGAAGAAAAAGGGAGTCTGAACACCCAGGCAGACTGGCAGGTCTCTGTAAGGAGCTTCCCATCTCCTGTCCCACGTACAGTGGTCTCCAGCCAGGCAACTCAGCAGCAGTTACCTCTGTATCTCAAAACAGTGTGCCTGCACTGTACCGCTCTTTCTGAATTTATCAACTTAATCATTGGATGGGACTTCTTAGGGAAACTGCGCACACTACAGGGGGCCTACGAGAGCAGCTAGGACAGCGCTGGTGCCCCCAGTGTAACAGAATCCATTTGAACTTTGCCCTGGGAGCATTTTCCACTTAGGAGCCCAAGGTTTGAGATACTGAGCCCCTGAGAAGGATATGAAATCCTTGCATGTTGCTTATTGTGCAGTGAACAATATCAACCCAGGCAGATATTAAACACTGTTTTCAGCTTCTGGAATTACCATAATTATAGACAAATCATAGAAACCAAAAAGGCTATGGAACAGAGTGAATATTTTATCAACTTTGATAACGCAAAAGTAAATGGACAGCAACAGGGTAGGAGGAAGCAGGCAAGGAAGTAGTTTGCAAACTACATCCTTGACTTTCACAGCAGAAAGTCATTAGGTGATGATCGAAGTTGGCAAATTCAGAAACAGCAGAATATGCATATTATTTTGAGATATAGAAGTTACTACAGCAGAACAGAAAACACAGCTAAAAGTGGTTTGCCTATGGATAAAGGATCTGGGGTGGGGCAAGGATTGCTGCTTTCTGTTAGAAGCCCTTCAATTCTATTTGATTTAGTAACTATGCAAATGCATTGCTTTAAAAATGATAAAAATTGAGGGACAGGCAAAGAAGGAAGAAAAGCAATGGCACATTTTATGAAATAGAAGAAAGGAAGTCTCATGTGCATTCGTAGGGAACAGACATGGAATGGGTTAAGCTGGATACCGCATAACTATGGTAACAGATGTAGCTAATTCAGGACACAGATGAGGGTGTTGGAAGGATCTAAGAGAAATGTGGTGCTAAGAGGGAAGGAGAATAAATTCTAAATAAAGGAATGCTGAGATAATCAGTATGGATGCTCTGCCATCTGACACAAGTAAAGGCAGAAAGAACTGAATCCACTCTCCCTTCTCTGATGTCTTTTCACCATAGATTTTTTTTTTCCACCATAGATTTTTAGAAGCAAAAGCCAAGAGATTCTTATATGGGCTCCAGGCTAAGTAAAGAAAGCAAACATGATGAAATTCATACTCAATAAAGTAATACAGGTGGAAAATCATGTCCATTGTTAAATGAAATTCTGTCTTCATCAAGTCCCCATGCATTCCAAAGTTTAATAACTTCATTTGTTCTTTGAGAAAACAATTTATAAATGATGTTCAAATGCATATGCATTTATTTTCCCTTCAATAAAGTGATTTGCCATTGAGCTACCCCTTTCAAAAATCCATAGAAAATTACCAGAATATAAAAATAGGAATATATCTGCATCACTTCTGGTTACCAGGAAGGCTGCCATCAATTGACATGTTTGCAACATTGATTCTTCCCATCCAGGAACATGACATTCAATTTCTGGAGTAAGTATTGGAAGTTCTTATTTTCTGTGCAACTGTCCATTTCATCAAGATTTTTACATATGTTAGGATACAATAATGCATAGTGTTATGATTTCAAATATCTTCTCCCTTCTGTTTGATATGTTATTTCTAGTATTGTTAATTTTTTTCTTATTTAGGCAGCTAGAAGTTTGTCAATTTGCTGAGCCTTCTAAAAGAACCAACCCGCCAAACAAAAAGTAGGGGGAGGGCATATAAGGTGGAGGAAAGAGTCTGAGAAAGGTGTTGATCTCTCAGAGAGGTGGGGACAGGGGACTTGTCCAGAAAGATGGTGGTTTGGCCCACCCAGGGGTAGAGTGTGAAGGAAGAAGATGTAAAGCGTTCAAAGTAGGTGACTTTATCTTGAGGATGGAAGAATGACAAGGTTCGATTTTTGTTTTGCAAAGATTGCTGTGGATGGACGGAGGGAGGTCAGGTTTGATGGAAGGAAGAAAAGTGGAAGGCTCTGTAGTAGTCCGGAGTTCTAGCCCAGAGCAGTGTGGCTGCACGAAACAGAAACCTGAGCAAACTAGCCCTGGGAGGATGGAGGGTAATCTCACCAACACAGGGACCAAAAGTCTAGATGGGCCTCATAGAAGCTACTAGAATTGGAATCACTATGGACACCTCCAGGAAGCCAAGCAGCTTCTTCTCTAAATTGGCAAGGGGAGTAGGGGGATGACCCATGATGTCCCTCATGCTTGTATTTTTCAATTTTTACTTTTTGGTCACCTCACCCTGACCCCGCTCCCATTTGGCCTAATACAGCCACCAGCCCTGAGAATCCAAGTCCTCACAGGTCCACGACTGGTACAATTAGCTGTCTGTACATGTGTGGGAGGAGAGCATAGAAGGTATCAAATGGTCCTTAGAACTGCCTCTCATAGAAGCTAGGGGGATTTGCTACTTGGCTCAGTAAATTCTTTCTACCTATTTCAAGGCTGGGCCCAGGGAAGACCATTCCAGATACCAACTGAAGCACTGAAATTTGTTTTCTGGAAACCACATCCTAAATTCCCTGGCCTCCAGGCCCTGCCTGGGTTGCTTGTGAAGTAAGGTCCTGTGTCAGATCAAGGTTGCCAAGCTGCATTTACGCACTTGCTTATGTATCTATACTTCTAGCTGCAGCTATTGTGGGGATCAAAACTGCCCTGGTTTGAAGCAGGCTGTTAAAGCTCCACTTTACTGCTGGGTCCCTCAGCCTATGTCAAGATTGCGGGTCCAGTCACTCAAGGTGGAAGGTGCTAAAAGAGTTCCCACAGCCCTTTGATTTATACCCCCAGACTTCCCCGACTATGCCACAGACACCAAGAGGCACTGAGCCTGACAATTACTCTAGGACTCAGCTGGGAGAACAGGCCTCCCTGTTCTCTACAACTAAAAGAATCTATCTTCCCTTGCCTGGCACTGTCTCGGTTTTATCATGGAAAGTCTTCCATCCCAGGCAACCTGGGCCCTAAATAACACAGCATCAAATATAACTCTGTGTGTGTGTGTGTGTGTGTGTGTGTGTGTGTGTGTGTGTATGTGTGTGTGTGTGTATTTGGGCATTATATATATGCATATGTCTATGATGTGTATATATCAAAAGGAAAGCTATCAAAAATACTTTTGGGATTCCAGTGGGAGACATATATTTCCTGTAATCTTTGGCAGATTACTTAGTACAAAGGAAATTTAAAAACAGATTTAAACGATATATATAATAAACTTGTTTCAATCCATACATCAAACATTGCACTCTACAGAGAATAGATTTTCTTTTCACCTAATTCAATAACATTGGCAAACCTTTCATATGTACTTTACCTTGGAAGATAGGCAAAGAGGAATCTTGGTGGGAAGCTTGCCATTCCACAGGTGCTCTTTGAGTCTGAGGGACTTTGCTGTCATTGAAGACAGAGGCAGGTTTCGGTACTACTGCCTTAAAACTTTTTCAGGCTAAGACTGTGGCAGTAAAAGTATATTGAGTCAAATATTGGGGCTGCAATCTCTGTTCCAGAGATTCAAAATTCTATATCAAGAACCTTAGATGTGTCCTTGTACATAATTCAAAATGCAAAAGTATATAGAAATCCCTTTTGAAAAAAAAAATTCTCATGGACCCAGGGCTGACCTAAGTCACTTTTATTAAAATGTAACTTAAATGATGTACTCTCATAAAGACCAATTCTAAACACCTATGCATTATAGCATTTATATATCTAAAATACCAAAACAAATGCACAGATAAATAAAATTAATTTACTGCAACAGATAATACTGTTTTGCTGAAATTCAAACGCCATTTTGAGTTTAATGATAGATATAGCCTCAGGTTTAGTTACTACATGTTATCATTGTATGAATTTTGACTTCAACAATACTAATGCAGACAACTCATAAAGCATGTGTGCAAAACAATATTCATAAACTCGAAAATGTATACAACCTGTTGTACACCTGAAATCGATATATTACTATCAACTGTACTTCAATTTTAAAAAGTTTTTTAAATTTCTGAAAACTAAATAACCTCAAAAACATGTTTACTCTTTGCAGATAACTAGATATTGTAATTAAAAATTCTGTTATCGAACCACCCCAAAATGCCTACATAAATGAGGTGCCATTCCATACTAAAAAATAGTAACAATAGCTAACATTTATTGAACCTATCTGCTTCAAGTCTTTCACATGTAATAACTCTAATTCTTGCAATATCACTATGAAATCAATACCACATATTTATCCCATATTATCATTAGAAGAAACTGAGGAACAGAGAGGTTGAGTAACTTGCCCAAAGTCTCACAGCCAGTAAAAATGAACTTCAAGTCAGGTAGCCTGGCTTCACTTAACCATTATACCAAATAACCTCTCGTTGCTTTGAACATAAGGTAGTTAGTTATCAGGGAGTTTCTAAATCTGCATTAAATGGAGATCTAATCCAATTATTGCTGAAACCAGCAATAGCACCTTTGTCCTTGTGTTTTTACCACAACACCTGCTGCTAAGAAATTGGTGCAACTTGGTCCATACACAGACAGAACTAGCATGAGAGCATCATTCCTTGCCGATATAGCAGTGGTGGCTGGGAGCTGTTCTTCATGAGTTTGGCATGCCTGTGCCCTGAGCAGATTCACCTCTCTGCCTTCACATACTTCTGTGTAATAAACTCCTCTCCCTCGTGCCCCAAGCCACCAGGCCTGCCCTTAGCTCACACAGGAAGAGACAGAGCCAAACACAGACCCCAGCATCAGTTTTCTGGTTGCTGGCAAGATGATACAGAACACATTTTTATTACTAATTACTTAAGATTATCATTGAAATAAAACCACTAATTTTAGAGAAAACACAGATCCCTCAAAATTCTACATCCTCAGAACCCCAGGGATTCGTGGGCTCACACTGAAGGACACTAATAAACAGCTGTACGAGACCATCCTTGTGTCTGCCAAGGACATGACTGAAGCCATCGTTTCAAATACTCTACCATATTTGAACAAAGTTCTTTTCTGCTCTTAGGATCAAGAAATGTGCTTCTCTTAAGAAGTTTTTATTTTTTGTTTTTATATTCTGGACATGTGACATTTGTGTTTCATGCTTTCCCTGCACAGCTCTTAGTACAATTTGTAATTATATATTCATTTGAGGCATTTCTTCATGAAGGTCAGTTTCTTGCATTCATCTGTAAGTGCCACCAAGGCAGAGACCATGTCTGTCTGTCTCATGCCTTTGTTCCCACACCTCTCACAGAACCCGGCATGTAGTAGGTCCTCACTGAATGTTGAGTGAACGAGGGAATGAGGCAATGAATAAATAAAATGCACATGAGCCATGGCCTGGCCAATTTCCCTTTTTGCATGAGCTGCTAGAGAGTTTACAGCTGGGACAAGCTCTAGACAAGGTAGGTGATAAATATCTTTTAAAAATCTTAACACTAAACTCTCTCAAGAAACATACTTGATCACATTTAAACTCTTAAGAAGAACTAGGATTTGCTAATTCTAGCACCATACTAATATTTAAAGCAATTTCAACCCAAAGGTAGAAACCACATGTGGCAGCATATCATTTTAGGCAGTGTGGCGTATTTTGTACGTTAACAGGCACATTTCTAACAGGCTGGGCAACTGGGTAGACAAGAAAGAACATGAGACGTGCTACAAAAATGTTATGGACATTGGATCAAAGAATGACTTATCTTTAGTGGGTCTCAAAAATGTATTGACATCATACCAATTATGAGAGGTTTGTTTTTACAGTGCCTTATTGTGGGGAAGGGATGGAGAGTGGGGGGGAGGGTTAGGCAAAATCCTGGTCCACAGGCATTGAGAAAAATCTCATCAGTTTACAAAATGTAGGTAGAACATTATAAAGTAAAAGTATTAAATTAAATTAAATTTTAAACAGCCTAAACCCCTTTTTAAAAAATCTCTAACGTACATTATTCATATGCTACTGGGAGGAGTGACTTGCAAGTCTGAAACTTCAGCTATCTTCTCTGGTCTTATTCATTTAAAGCACTTTCACTTCAAATGTTGACCATTTTTCCCTTAAAATGAAACGTAATGTTCACGTCCCATTAATGAGGACACCCCTCATTACACAAGTTAAACATCTTGTTACCTCAACCAGACCCACACTCTAGATGTGAGAGGTGACTCCACCCTCTCCAACCGTTTGCAACCACCAGGATGTCTGACCAACCCCCTTTTGGGCTTCGTCAGAAAGCACAAAATGTCCATTTAGAAAACTGAGATTTGATTTCTATTATTTACAAGGCTCGGTTGCAATTCAATCTTAGACAACAGATTGCTAGAGGGAAGAGTGGGTGTAAAGAAACAGATGGGAAATAACCGTGTGTCACAGATAAATGACAATTTTTAAAATAATTTGATAAGGTGTGGGCTGGGGCTTTTGTTTTTCTCCCTCTGCTCTTTCTTTCCTCCTTTCTCTCTCCTCCTCTTCCTCTCCCTTTCTTCGGCAGGGGGTGGAGATTACAGAAGAAAAGGAAGGGGGAGAAAAGGCAAGACAATAGGCTAGACCCGAGCGTCTGATCCGCATCCTTAAGCAGTCTTCCCCTCCCACCCCTCCCCCAACACCAGGTAGCCTGCGGTCGCGATTTCAAAACAAGCTGGCCCCTGCCTACCAGACTGAGGGTGGCCTCCTCCCCGCGTGCAGGAGGCGAAGGGAGCCAGCAGCAGATGGGAAGGTTAGATGGAAGCTAAGAGATGAGCAGACTGGCAAGACCTTTTCCCCTCTAAAGTGGTGGAGGCGCATACAAATCCAGACCCACCCGGGCCCGCTCACGTGCCAGCTCCCTTGCTCAAAGCCTGGCCGGCTGCCGACGCCGCACCTGCCGGCCCCGCAGCTGCGACAGAGCGCGGCGCCACCAGCAGTGGCGAGGCCCGGAGGAGCGCGCCCCGCGCGGTTCCCCGGAGGGCGGCGGCCGAGCGGGAAGGGAAGGGAAGGGAGGGGCGGCCCGCCCGGACCGAGAAGAAAGCCCCATCTGCCGGGCGTTAAGCTCACGGCGAGGAGGTGAGACCGTGTCCACGCAAAGGCCAGCGCTCGGAAGCCCCGCTTTCCAAAGAACCTCCAATGTCACATCGTCAACGAAATCTTTAGACAAAAAACACAGCCGCGAGCAAGGGCTGCATCGCAGACGCACTCGCCGACAGACACTCACCGAGCAGGACAACCCGCCCCTGCACAGAGGAAGGGGCTGAGGCGGGGGGGGTCTCTCACGTTCCATTAAAATAAACAAAACCAAGGCAAGCCCACGGTGCCACTCCCCAGTCGGGCTTACCTCTTCGGCATCGTAGCCTTCTCGGGTCTTCCAGTGTGGGTTGTTGTTTTGTTTGTTTTGCTGTTTCCTCTTTGGGGGATCTGCTTAATGAATGCACCCAGCTAACCTGCAGAGCAGTGTTTTCTACCCATCCTTCAGCCCGCACTTGTCAGAGCTGCCTGCCAATCCGCCAGCAGTGCAGCACCTCCGCGTCGGTGGTAATCACGGACACCAGGGGCGGCTACTCCTTGACAAAAGGCTTCCGCTGCTGCCGCGCGTGCCTCACAGCCCAGCCGTCAAAATTAAATCCGTCTCTCGCACGAGGATGGGAGGAAATGCGAGCTCTCCTGGCCGCGCGCGCTGACAAAAGGACGCCGGCGGAGCCCACAGCGCCCCCTCCAGCGGGCGCGGCCGCCAGCCCCTGGGCCCGGAGCTGCAGTGCTCCCGCCCGCCCGCGCTGCCGCAGTCCCGCGCAAGGCCCTCGGCCCACGGCCACCCCGGCCCCGCAACTGCCCGGAAGAGCCAAGAGCTGAGATGAAAATTTTGTGACTAGGAAGAAAAGCTGAAAGGTGAGCTCCGTTAGAAGATGTAACCTTCCTGGCATTCAAAAAGCAAAAAAGTCTCACACTTGGGATATGGTTTGGGAAGGACATGTGCCTTAGAAAATTACTCTGTTAATGATTTTAATAGCTATTGATTGACCATTTGAAGTCCGAGCGAAGATTATCCCTAATTCTGACTCCATTTTTAATTAACGTTAAATTTTTGTTGTTGCCCTGCTCTCTGGGCTGTGGCCACAGCTCCCTCCAGTTCTCACTCCTTCTTTCACCCCTCTGCCTCCCCCAGTCTCCTAGAGAGAATATGTGTGTAGTGGGGAACTGAACAAAGAACCACAATACTTGGTTACAGTCTCAGACCTGCCATTAATGAGCTGTGCTTCCTTGACAAAGTCACTTAACCTTCCTGGGCTTTACTGGCTTACTCTGTAAATTGACAGTGTACCTAACGCATCTTCCACTTTTACTTTCTGAGAGTGTATCTCAATACGTGGCCCTCAAAGGGTAAGGATGTCAAGTAGTAG
The DNA here is from genome assembly GCA_029783875.1 of Phataginus tricuspis. NCBI lineage: Eukaryota > Metazoa > Chordata > Mammalia > Pholidota > Manidae > Phataginus > Phataginus tricuspis. Next base: position 61,321,911 of record JAQQAC010020896.1, read on the forward strand.
CTTGGGACTTTGGACCCCCATAATCTCCACCAGCTCCCCAAAGCTGCGATATAATGAGTCATAAGAAATACATATTTGACCATTCAGATGACCAAATAAATATTTCCCAGGTATATCTGGTCTCCATCCACAGTTCTGGAAAACACTGCAGAGTCTTAAAGGTGAAATGGGTGTTGTCATGTTAATGAGAGACCTTTGGACCCCACCAAGGGCAGGGGCTGGAGGTTGAATCAGCTTGGAGAATTGCTTGGTGTTATGTGTGGCAAGACCCCCTCCCACACACATTGGAATGGGGTCTGGGAACCCAAAAGGAGTTACACTACTATTACTGTTGTGTGTAATACTATTATTGTTGTCGTATATGAAAGAACACATAACACTCCCCTAAATTAACACTCACTCTGTGTTTCAGAGCCAGTACAGCTTCCAGAAAAAAACCCTGGTCACTGCCTCCAACCTGATCATGGCCCCTGCTCCTTCTGGTTCTGGGGCACCCCAGGTCTTAGGCAGCCCCATAAAAATATCACCAGGCCCCATCACAGTGCTGCTTCAGAATCAGAATCTCTGGGATCAGACCCAGGAATCTGTATTTTAAACAAGCATCTCTAGTGATTCTTCTGCACACTAACCTTTAAGAAATGCCACTCTATGTAAGCTACTGTTGACGTAGAAAAAGAGAACGTGGCCAACACAACAACTCTAAGACAACTGGCAGGCATGACTAGGTGACTTCATGGCTTGGATGCTTTGATTAAGCAGTCATTTGGGGGAGACATACATGACAAGAAAATGACGGCAACATCTTGCCAAAGGCCAGCTAGAAACTGAGGACATCAGTCCGAAAGCCCTAGAGAAAATGAATTCTGCCTTCCACCACGTAAGCCAGGAAGCAGATTTTTCCCCAGCCTAGCCTTCAGCTGATACCCCAGCCCAAAGCCACACTGTGGTTTCTGCCTTGAGAGAGACTTTGAAGCAGAGGACCCAGCTAATCCACAGCTACTGAAATAAGTGTATTAAGTTGGCAAGTGCAGTAATATGTTACACAGTAATACATAACTAATGCAGTGCCTTAGCACTTTCCAGGCTTGGACATACTTATCAACAGTCTTCCCCAGGGCATGCTGGTGGTGCTAGAGGAATCCACAACCCAGGAGATCAGCTCCCAACCAATGGCCATCAGGAGTTAGTGGATAAACAGCCCAGCTCCCTCCCCCCTAAATGTATGGAGGACATCTCTGATGCTAGGACTCCAGGGTAGCAGCACCTGCCCTGTTACTGGCTGAAATATGTACCCCCTCCCCCACCCCCACAAATTCCTATGTTGGAGTCCTAACCTCTGAGTACATAAGCTTCCCAGAGTGCCACAGCAGGACTGGGCCACAGCTGCCCACAGCAGGAACCTGCTCAGCATCCTGGCTTCTCTTCCCTCTATCACTTTCCCACTCCCCCATTGGTGTTTCCTGGGCTTGTCTCCCAATAAACCAGAAATCATGGCCTAATTTCAACGGAATCAAATTTAAGACAGGAGATGGGGTTAAAGACAGTGCTCTCAAAGCCAGGCCAATGATAAACTCTAAGTCTAGACCTCCTGAAGACAAGTACGAAAGGAAATTCAGCCAACCTTGTGGCTGCAGCTGGCTGTGCAGAGAACTGACCTTGGAGTTTAAGGCCTGGGGCTGCAGTATTGGGCCCAGGGACTATGTGGCCTCCAGAAAGACTCTGACCCCAGGGGTAGCAGCCCCTGCCCTCTGTTACTGGCTGAATTATGTACTCCCCACCCCTGCAAATTGCTATGTTGGAGTCCTAACCCCCAGTACTTCAGAATATGACTGTATTTGGCAAGAGGGTCTACAAAGAGATAATGAGGCAAAGTGAGACCATTAAGAGATTGAAAAATTAGGTCATGTGGATGGGCCCTCTAAATAGGGTGGGTGTCCTTACAAGAGGAGGAAATGTGGATAGACACCCACATAGAGGGAAGAGCCTGTGAAGACACAGTGAGAAAACAGCCACCCCCAGGCAAGGAGAGAGGCAGCAGACAAAGCCAGTTCTGCCGATCTCAGAGAAATTTCTGTTGTTCAAGCCACCTAGTCGGTGATACTTTGTTATGGTAGCCCTAGAAAACTAAGAGTCTCCTACCACCCAGGGTTTTCATGTAGACAAAAAGGGACACCCAGTGAAAGGGCTTATAGTCTTATCACTGCTGGTTAAAACGAGACATGCAGCAACGGCAAGCTTAGCCGTATGAGGAGAGAACCACGCAGGGCAGTGGGGCACCATGCCTCGCTGTTGCAGAGGAAAGAGAACCCTTGTTATAAAGTAGCAGAGAACTTGGCAAAATTATGTCCTAGTGTTTTGTAGAAGGTAGAACTTGCAAGTGATGAAATTAGATATTTAGCAGAGGAGATTTCTAAGCAAAATATTGAAAATGCAACTAGGGTCCTCTTTATTGCTCATAATAAGTTGCAAGAGGAGAGAGGAATTAAAGGAAGAATTGTTAAACAAAAAGGAAGCAGAACTAGATTTGGGAAATTCTTAGCCTATCTATATTGTAAAAACTAAGTTTGTTCTGAAGAGGGCACAAAGGCCCTAGGTGAGCAACTGTTTTGATAAAGAGCCCAGGGGTGCACCTCACAGATTTAGTCAACCATCTCAGCAGAGGCGAGGAATAGGTAGGATTACTCCATCAAAACCACTGCCTGTTTGAACTAAGGGGGACGGAGAAAGCAGAACAAAGGCAGGCCGTCAAACTTCTCAGATTCTACAGCACTGGCCCAGAGAGCTATTTAGGTGCAAACGTGCTCTTTTCTCCAGGAAAGGGAAGAATGACCCCAAAGGTGATTCTGAGATCGGGGTGCCACTCCTCCAGCCAAAGGCCCAGAGGGAAGTCAGTTTCCTGCTGGTTTCAGAGGGCGGAGCCACCGCAGAGAGCTGTGGGCAGTGATGTGGCCATTCCAGTGGGCCTGCAACATGGGACACTGAGCCAGGCGATTCTTTTGAAGCCTTAAGATAAAGCAGAATTTGCCTCGCTAGGTTTGGGGCTCACTTGGGACCCATCACCTCCTTCCTTCTTTCCAATTTCTCCGTTCTGGAATGGGAATGTCTATCCTATGCCTATTCACCTCTGTAATTTGGAAGCACATAACTTCTCTGATTTCACAGGATCACAGTTTTGAGAGGAATTTTGCCTTAGGATGAATCATATCTTGAGTGTCACCCATATGTATTTAGATGATATTTAATAAGACTTTGGATTTCAGATTTTAGAAATGATACTGGAACAAGACTTTTGGAATGGAGTGAATTTTGCGTAAGGACATGAATTTGGGGGAGTTGGGCAGAATGCTATGGCCTGAATTGTCCCTCCAAAATTGTACCTTGAAGCCTTACCACCCTGTATGTATATTAAGAGACAGGTAGGAAGTCATCAAGGTTAAATGAGGTCAGAAGTGTGGGGCCTTAATCTGCCAGTGTCCTTATTAAGACGAGAAAGAGAGACCAGAGTTTGCTCACTCACACACAGGCTCGCTCTCTCCATCATGTGAAGCCACAGAGAGAGAAGGCAGCCTTCTGCAAGCCACATAAAGCAATCTCACCAGAAAGCAAACCCTTCAGTCCTTGGTCTTGCACTTCCCAGCCTCCAGAACTTCAAGAAATAAATTTGTTGTTTAAACCACCCAGTCGGTGGTTTGTGTTTTGGCAGCCTAAGTGGACAATACATTGTCTGTGCCTTGGGTTCTGCATCTGTCAAGCAGGGTTGATCATGCCTGTCTCACAGGACTGGTATGAGAACAGGTTAACATATGTGAAGTATGGGGAACAGACCCAAAATATATTAAGTGCTGTGTCTCTGTGAGCTATTGTTAGAAAGATGGAGACTGCCTCTGTGCTCCAAGCGCTTGGGTGTCTAGCTGGGAAAGGTGCCGAATGGCCTTAGCAGGGCACTTGGATAGCCTTGGAAACCCTCACGCCCCACGGCCAATGCTTGCCACTCTGCTCTTTTAGCTTAAATCTGTATTCCTATTAAGGGCTGATTTCCTCAGGAAGGAACACGCACTCCTCCTCAAGTGATGAAAACAGATGGAATGAAATATATTACGTGTAGTCTTGAGAGGAGGATGGAAACCTCTTCGGGGTTGAGAGAGAAGAGTGAAGGCTGAAGGCCCTGAAGCCTGCTTCTTCAAAGCATGAAATTAAGGAGAAAGTAGAATTGAGTCAATTTGTGACGGGCAAGGCCATTTAAAGGGTAACTGTTAAACTGTGAATTATCACACAATGTTGCTAAAAGCTAAAAAAGGAGACTCCAAAATTTTCAAGAACTGCATTTATTGGTCTCTACAAAGTAGCCCTGGGCCAGCCTTTTTCACTTTTCATACTTGGCGCCTAAAACAGAGAAAAGAGTCGTTGTAAATGTCTAAAGGATAGGAACAGTTCGCGAAAGAAATATGTAAAAAAAAATTCATTTCATTAGTAATCAAGATTTTTAAATTTAAAGATAAAATTCTAATGGACAAAAATAGTGTCATATTAATGGATCCCATTGTTGGTGTCCAAGGATATGATGAAATGAGCACTCTTACATAGCTGAATGTAGTGTAAATCGGCACCACACACCAAGTCACAGATTATACCTACCTGTGACTCAGGAGTTCTACTTCTGGGAATCTACCCTAAAAAAAAAATGCAGAGAACTCAGCCATAAGAAAGGAACAAATTCTACAATTTGCAGCAACAGGGATGGAGCTAGAGGGTATTATGCTCAGTGAAATAAGCCAGGTGGAGAAAGACAAGTACCAAATGATTTCCCTCATTTGTTGAGTATAAAAACGAAGCAAAACTGAAGAAACAAAACAACAACAGACTCACAGACTCCAAGAAGGAACTAGTGGTTACCTAAGGGGAGGGTGGGGGAGGGCAGGTGGGGAGGGAGGGAGAAGGGGATTGAGGGATATTATGGTTGGTACTCAGGGTGTGAGGGGGAATCAGGGGGAAGACAGTGTAGCACAGAGAAGGCAAAGAGTGAATCTGTGGCATCTTACTACACTGATGGGCAGTGACTGCAATGGGGTATGGGGGGGACATGATAACAGGGGTGAACGTAGTAACCACATTGTTTTTTCATGTGAAACCTTCATAAGAGTGTGTATCAGTAATACCTTAATAAAATAAATAGATAAGTAAATAAATAATGCAGAAAGAGCTAAACACATCTGGTTATTTGCCAAGTTTATGAGAACAAAAACTCCCAATTTAAATGTCCAACAATTAGAAAATTGCCCCATTTAATGAACCATTAAAATTTGTTATAAACACTATATAGTGACCTCTGAACATGATAGTAAAAGGACAAACAGGACACACAATGCTATATACCCTATGATAATTCATAATTCAGTTGTACAGGACACATTTTGGAAGCATTTAAGCATATTTGCATTAGTGGTTTTACAAAGATGGTGAAGATCATTTGGGGTCTTCTCATTTTTCTGAAATCTCAACTTGAAGAAAAAACAAATCCATTACTAAAAAACAAAGTCACTCAAATCATGGTCAGGCAGTTCAGATATCAGAACCCAGGTGTATAATCACTGTGGGCAATAAAATACTGCAATCAAATGCTTTAATTTAGCTTAAAAAAATATTTCTCTATATGCTAGTCCACTCTCATTTACTCTCAAGGGTGACTTTTGTTAGATGAAAGGGAGCTACTACCCACTGCCCAACTCCACCCTACACTGACTCTCTGGATATCGGACAAGTTACTTAACTTCTGAGCCTTAGTTTCCTAATACATAAAATGGACATAATTATTTGTACATCACAGAGTGGTTATGAAGATTAAATAGGTTAGTATGTATAAACCACTAGGAATAGTGCCTGGCACAAAATAAGTATCAATAACTACATTTTTCTGATCTTGGTCAAGTCTTTATACTATACATGTGATCAAGTTTTCTTTGAGTTCATATTTAGCTTTAGAAGTTTTATTTAAGATTTTTTTTAACCTTTTACATATCCAAAATGCTTTACACCTGAGAGAAAAACTCATGCATTGCCACGTTTACACGAAGGATTTAAGGATAATTTAATCCTATCAGCCTATAGTCTATTTTAGATCATTGCCTTAGTATCAGAATATGAAAACTTCCTGAAGTTTATCAGTGTCTTATTCTCACAATTCATTTAAAAATGCCCGTTGGTCTTGCCTCCTCTAAGTCAAGGAACTGAAGGTCCAAGTAGAAGGTGCCTGAGGAACAGAAACCCAGTTTGCTGCTCGGCCCCTCTAATAAGGCAGGCACGCTCCTGCTACGGGCTGTGGAGATGGGTAGCTTGACACATTATCCAATGCACCCCCCCACCCACCGAGCCAAGGCTTGGTGGGGGTGTGGGGAACGGGTAGATAGGTAGCGACAGGAAGTCCTCACTCACTCGGCTTTAGATCTCAGTTCCCAGCTTAACAAAGCAAGGCTCTCACTTGAAAGAAGCAGACTTAGTTGAAAGGGAAAATAACAAACAAGTGGGTTCTGGTGGGCCGGGGCTCAGACGGCCACACATCACACATCACGTAGTCACAGGGCAGGGAGGAGGCAAGACACATTGTGTGAAAGACTTCCTACAACCAAAAATGGAGATGAAAGTTGACGCAGCAGGAAAGTTACTCAGAAGGGATGGAACTAGTGTATAAAAGCTACCTGACCCCTGGGAAGGGCCCCCGTACCATGCCACCGTGGGCCCAAACCAGGAATAAGAAAGAGTTACATAAGGAATAGAACCCAAGAAAGATAAAGTAGTATCTCAAGAAAGCAAGGATTTGCATCCACTTCTCGGGACGTAGTTTCTCGCGGGAGTTTAGTGATCACATGGCTGGGGGACATCATCGGGTATGTGAGCCCAAGGGCAGCCACGTAGTCCGGGGAGACCAGAAGAAGCCTGGGCTCAGAATTAGAAAGCCTGTCAGGCCTGGCCTGGAGAGGAGAAGCCACAGTGGGGCCATGGACATCCACAGCAGATGTCAGCTCAACAACGCCCAAGACTGGAGGCCAGAGGACTAGCTGGGTCAGAGGTGGGGCAACACACAGGAGAGCTCCTGTTCCAGCCCCAACAGGGCAGACACCCCTCACCGCACCTGGAGGAGGACAAGGGATGGGGAGACCACTTAAAAGGCAAAGAGCCCCCAGAGGGATTCTGAACATTGAAGCGGTTCAGTATTTACTCAAAGAAAGAAGACCTTAATGGGGCAAGATTAAGACTTTTCCCACCACCTGAGTTATAAGGGTCTCACTGGCTTCTCAACAAGTACAGTGTAGAAAGATATATACCTTCCCATCTAAACTGGGCTCATAATTGTCAGTCCTGCTTCAGTGCATGGAAGTCCAACCATAACCCAGAGATCAGAACCCAGTGTGCTGGCCACAGCCTCACTGTCTCATGTCTAGAAGGAGATCCGTACACATGATCTTGCAGCAAATGAAGCTCCTTCAAAATGACCAGGGCTTTGCCTACTAAGCTCCATGTGGTCTGTCACTTTCCTTGGGGACCTGACTGAAATCATATGACGCAAGAGGACTCTCCCCCTTGGTTCCTCTCACCTCAGAGCACCCCGATGAGGCAGGTGCCCCAGGCCATTTTCTACGCTGGAGTTGCTAGAAGGACACATTCCCAGAGGTAAACGTCTTCTAAAAGGGAGGTGAGTGATCCAAAGAGAATTCCTAAAAGCAATCAAGTTGTACTTACAATCCCTTTACCTCCTACTGGAAAATTACTTTTAACATTGTGTCTTTAAAGTCCATTTTATCCCTGATGTTTTAGAAAACCCAGGGATTAAAATAAAGGGAGAGGGTGGAAGGTAGGAAGACACACTGACCTCAGGGGCTAGCTTATGTGGTCCTCGCATCTGGCAGTTTTCTGCTAACCCAGAGAGCCATCTGTCCCAAAGGAGGTCGGCAGCATATCACAGAAGTCCTGCCTCTCCCTTGGAAAGAACCTTCCGTTCAATGTGTGCCGTTATCCATTTGGGACCAGCGAGATAGGCCTTTTATAAAACTCGTAAGTATTCCCTCAAGAAATCCACCAGAATAGATGAGGACTTACTTCAATTAATCTAACCACCAGACCCATTATACGGCAGAGAAAGAGAAGGAACTATTGGCTTTCTCAGATTGTGCTCAGCTCACTGACAGAGTTAAGAGCACAAACCAGGTAGAGATCTTGTCAAACACACTGAACTCCACGGGCGGGCACACACAGACACACTCTCACACACACACTAAACCCACTGCCTTGATTGAGTCAATCTTTTGTCTCCACAGAAAAATCAGGGTCCCAACAAAAGAAATCTCCCTTTCATTTTCAGAAAGAAATAGAAATTCATCCTCCCACCAACATTTTCTTATCTTGATCAGATTGGGCCGTCCTTGTGTGCTGCTTGGATCTCCTCCTGAGTAGCTACAGCCTGGAGAACCCTCCACCAGTGGTGGCGTCAGTCCAAGGTCAAATGGATCCTGCATGCCCCAGATCCAGAGGGAACCACCAGCGTCCATGGCCTCACAGCCCCAAACCCTAAAGCCCCAAAGCTTAGAAGATGCAGTAACTTCCCAAGCCAGATGCAACCACTGCAGACAGTCTTCCCTCCAGTGCCAGCACCCTTGGTTCAGGGCTGCAAAGTAAAATGCCTAAACTGGTGACATAACAAGGGATGGTGGGGAATGACAAACTAGAGAGCACCTACCCCATCAACAGGGAAGTTCAAGTTTTTCAAACATCTAGCTGGCTAAACTCATCAGCACAGGCCCCCGAAGCCACCAGGGAACAAACAAACATGCTTTCCAGAGGAACGCCTAGACCCGCCACACCACTGCCGCGCGAGTCCTGCAGTCACACACGGCCACTACTTGGGGTGGCATGAGATGGAAGGCAAGAAGACAGACGCTTCAGGGAGTTCCAAGGGTGGTAATTCATCCCCATTGGCTGGACCATCTCAGTCCAGAGCTTAAAATGGGATGAGAAGAAATGTCTCCAGTGATTGATTAAATGCCCAGATGACCACAACCTGCAGGGGGCAGAGTGGAACTCTACTACCCACAAACTCCTCTTTCTCTCAGAAACTCTCCAGGGAGCACTCCCATGGCAGGCCAAAATTCAGAAGTGTATGAGCCTGGCATGTCCAGGCTCCACATCCATATATCCCTTTGCAGAGCCCCTCTGACCCCAGCACAAGTGGCATCTCACTCCAACACTGAGGGTGGTCTTCGTCCAGGGACACAGACTCTACAGGATCACAGGCAACTGAACAAAATCAAAATCCTTACACGAAGTCAAATGCCACAGCATGGGTGACAAATAGAAGGAATAAACGATGGTAGGTTAGTGGACATCTTGTCACCCAGCAACACCCAATCCCCAAACAGCAAAACCCTACACTTTGAAAGTCTATTTCTAAACAAGCCTTTCCTGGACCTTGACACGACTCCTGTCCCCCCAAAGCCAGAGGTTCACGGCTCAGGGCCTTCTCCGTCCACACATATACTTGCTGAGTCAGTCCCCAAGTGACCCTGCTCTGGCCTGGGCAGTTACTCTCCACCCCTGCCATCAGCAGACTCTTATGAACTTCATTTGGGATTTTGCCGCTCAGGCATGTTGATGATCTTGCACAGCCTGTTCTGACCCCATCCCCAAATCCCCCAAAATGCCCTCTCTGCCAGCAAGTCTCAGATCCTCTCCAAGCAGGAAGAAGACTAGCCACTCCCACATACTGAAGCTGATGGGGGAAGACGGGGCATGGGATATGCCTCGCAAATCCTCAGCCCCTTTGTACACAGGCGTTTCAGTCCACGAGCCATATCAGCTGTCCCCAGCTCTCCATTAGGGTGTCCGGCCAGGATCCCAAAACCCTATGTAGTCACCCTTTCAGGTAAACTGGGCTGAACTCTTAAGAAGATCATGTGGCAAATAAAGGCCAGCCTGAGCTTTGTGTCCTTGGTCCCTTTATCTTGCTCCATCCTGGTTCCTGACTAAGATGCAAGCTTCTATAAAATTAGTAAAAGTGATACTACATAACTGTCCAAGCCACATGCAAATAAGGATCTCAGAGTTAAATCTATTAACAAAGAGAAAATCAGCCAGAAGAATAGTCACACAGTAGGCACTTGAAAGAAAAAAGATTTCCCCTTCCTGAACAATTCAGCCCTAATGACAGTAGTGCACAGTGAGGTCGGGAGCCTGGAGTGAAGCGTTGCAGGCTGAGGGCAAGGACCGCATTCAAACACATTGGCAGCCCAGCACAACACAGACCTACAAGATGAAAGAGGTCGCACGGCGGGGGGGAGCCCTGTGCAAATTAGTAAAGCCCAAGCCCAGTCAGGGTGGAGGGTAGCCGAGCATGGGGGGTCAGCTCCAAGCAGGGTAAGGAGGGCATGAGGAGGGTGTCCAGGCAGATGGGCGGCACAGCATGGGGAAGAGAAGCCCAAGCCGAGTAAGACAGGCATCCATGTGTGCAGGCCACCCGCCACGGGGACCCCAAGCAGGTAAGGAGCACCTGTGTGTGGGGTGAGGGTGAATGTCAGAGCCGGAGAGAGGGTTCTTAAGGAGAGGCAGCTTGTCATAGGTATTGAGGGGGTCAGAACTGTGTCCCCCAAAAATTAATTTATTGAATCCCTAACCCCCAGCACCTGAGAAAGTGCCAGTTTGGAGAAAGGGAATAGAAAGGAATGATTAAGTGAAAATGAGGCCATTAGACTGGGCACCAGTATGACTACTGTCCTTAGAATAGGAAATCTGGACACACAGACACCAGGGCCACACACACAGGGGAAAAGCCACCCACAAGGCAAGGAGAGAGGCCGCAGGAGAAGCCAGACTTGCTGACGGCCTCGTAGACTGTCAGCCTCTAGAACTGCGAGAAATAAGTCTCTATGGTTTAAGCCGCTCCGTCTGTGTATGTTGTTACAGCAGCACTTGTAAGCTAATACAGGTGCTACAGCCCAAAATGGGTGAGGCGAAGAGCCATGGAGGGGAGATGGCACGAGATGGAAAGTCAGCCACACACAGGGTCACCTTGATGAAAGGCTCATTTCAGGCCTGGGGGTGGGAGAGTACAAGATGCTTGAGCTCAGAACATCTTTTTACCAGAAAGGAAGTGATCAAAACACGATGGAGACATGTCAACCACAAAGCCCCACTTGAAGGGGCTTTTTCCAGCCCCAATGAGGACAATTTGAGTAACAAAATAAATCATGAAATATATATATATATATATATAATATGACAATATAACAATCTACTGAATTAAACAGAAAACCATGTGTCTATAATATAAAAAATGAATATAGAAACAACTAAAGTGTTCTGTAATAAGTATATGGCTCAGTGTAGTACATCCATCCCATGGTTAATGTTTAGCAGTAAGAGGAACAGACCATTGATACAATAGCTGGGATGATTTCAGGGGCTCTATGCTAAGTGACACAAGCCAGTCTCTAAGGATTCCATGTAGTATATGCCGTTCTCAAGATGGGAAATCAAAGAGATGGAGAACAGATTAGTGGCTGTCAGGGGTGGGTGGATGTGACTATGAAAGGGTAGCATGCAGGAGAGCTTTCTGGTGATGAAACAGCACTGAATCCTGATTGCAGTGCTTGGTTTTCCACAGATCTACACATGTGATAAAATGAGGTGAAACCATATACATGTAGTAGTGATATCGATTTTCTGGTCAGTATTGTACTATAGTTACAGAAGAAGCAGCCATTGGGGGAAACCAAGTTAAGGGTACATAGGGCTTCTCTGCATTATCTTTACAACTTCTTGTGAATCTATCATTATTTCAAAATAGAAAGGTTAATAAATGTAGAATGTTTGATGAGCAGTAAGATATCTAGATAGTTTCAAAAATCTCTGCACGAAATACAAAAGAAAAAGGCTAACTCTAAAGTAGAGAGGTCTGGTGTTGACCACACCGAGTAAGCGAATATCCTTAGTAATGGGATGTCTCACGATCTGTCCCATCTCCGAGGATACAACTCATAGGAAACTGCACCACTTCTGTGACATTCCTGCCAAAGATGCATTCTGAATCCAACCAGGGGGAAACAGACAAAGTTGAATCAAGAAACATTCTCCAAAACAGCTAGCCTGTAATGTTCAAATGTGTCAAGGTCATTAAAGAAATAATCATCAAGGACCAAGGAATTATACCAAGTGGAAGGAAGCCAAAGAGACATGACAACTAAACACAGCTCGTGATTCTCAGCTGGTCCCTTTGCCGGAAAGGGCATTATTAAGACTGTTGGTGAGACCTGAGCAGGGCCTGAGGATGTGCGGCAATGATGCCATGAACTTACTGACTTGGATGGCTGCACCGCGGTCGTGCCAGAGACTGTCCCACTGGAAGGAACTCACATGAAAGTAATTAGGGGCAATGGAGCATCACGTTGGCAACTGACTGTCAAATGGGTCAGGAGAAAAAGTTCTTTGTACTGTACTTGCAATCTTTCTATAAGCTGATTATTGTTTCAGAATAAATGTTGTTTACTTTAAAAATGAATTCTTTGAATGCCAGTGAGAAACCATTGACAAAACTGATGGAAATCTAGAATACTTGTGCAAAAATGGCACTCTTTACCTTCGAGCCTGGAAAGTCACGCTTGCCAGAAGTTACATGCTAAAAGAAGTTACACTGAGATAAAAATCTCAAATATGTGATTCATTCTTTGTTCATTCTAAGAATTAGCACACTCTTCCAATTAACAACTTAACCTTGGTCAGCTAAAAGACTAAAAATTTAGTGTCTTGCTCCTTTTTAAAAATAAAGTTCCAGTCAGAACTTTTCTGTTTCTTGATAGAAAATGTTGGTCTGCCCACTTTAAATCTGCTTACTGTAAATGGCCTATTTCCAGGATCAACTATCCCGGGAAAACAAGGACCTCCTGTACACAGCTGTTGCTGCGGCTTTTGCAAAGTGTATGCCTGCTCTGCTACCAGCCCAGGTCTAACAGTATTGGCCAGAAGGAGTCAGGTAGCTCATCACAAGAATGGCATGGTGATACCTATCTGATAAGAATCAGGGATTATTAAAGGCAACTAAGATTCTTGCCTTAATACCTAGTACATATTAAAACTAACATTTATGGAAGCATTACTAACTTAGATAGGCAAGGTGAAGGTTCAGCTTCATTTTTTCTGTTGTTCTCAGTCACCCCCTGTCAGCTCACATAGCATCAATAGGAATTCTGTCCCCTAATGGTTGGCTGGCAAGGGAAGGTTTCTATTTCAAGTACCCAGAATGTGAAATCGAGACTGAGCATGTGCACAAGTGGAATTCTTGGAAGACAGCAATCAAGTCAGAAATGGGAGCCAAGGCTAGCCAGTCAGCAGGAGGCCCGGTGGACCTCAAAGCAGAGTGGTGCATGGGTGAGAACCAAGCGAGAAAACCCAGAACACCTGCTACAAACTGAGCTGGAATGCCTGCACTATACTGCTGATTGCTCACCAGTCAATATTGACGCTTCATGGTGAGTCAAACAGGTTTAATAATGTACATCCACTAGGATTAAAGATGGCGGTGTGAGAGGTGAGACACAGGCTTCCTCCTAAAACCGCATATAATATGAAAATATAATTAATGTAACTAATCCTGAAAGAGCAACAGGAAAGAAGACTGCACCAGTCTGCATACACCTGGGGGAAATAGCAGCCCTCACAGAACAGGGTAACGTAGCAAAGCTGTGGCCCAGCAAGACCCAAGCCCTTCCCCCACCCCAGCTCACCAGTGGGAGGAAGAGAAATGGAGCAGAGAGGGAGTAGAGATCTGGGACTGCTGAATACCTAACTCCGGAGATCTGCTCTGGGAGCACAAACCTACATTTCATGGTGCTTGCATGATACTCTCATGATTACGGGGTTGAAAAGCTAAGACAGGCAGAATTCCTGGAGAGACTGAGAGTCCAGTCACTTGTGGAAAGCAGGGATCCATATCCGGCTGCTCTGGGACAAAAGTAAGGTGGGCAGTCTGAGAGACTTCCTAACAAGGAAGCCCTTAGCAAGAGGGCTGCTAAAGGGGCAAGGATTGCACAGAGCTCACTGCTCAGGAGAGAAGACAGGTAGACAAAATTGTCCGGGTGCACTCTGCCCAGCAGGTTGGGAGCTTTGCCATATAGATTCTCATATTTAAGAAGGAAAAAGAAATCTTCCTCCATAGACGATCGTCAGGTGCTCCAGCTCCCTGGCTGGCTACACAGCTCCAAGGACCCCCTCTGTGATATACAGCCTACTGTGCCTTTCTCCCTGCCAGCCCCACCTGGCTCGCAAACCAGCAAACCCTACCCTGGCATTAGACCAGCCAGAGGGAAGATCTGTCTACAGCAACTACAAAAGCAAAGCATAGAGGCTTATACCTGTGTGCTTGGCCCACTGGTTCAGGCAGCGGAGACAGGCATAGGAGCCGGGAAGTAGGAAACAGCTCTTTCCTCCCCCCAGGCACCAATACCACTCCCCTGTGATCCCCGACATTGTTTCAGGGGCTGAGCAGCTCGAGAGTAGAGCTTCTGGGCACTAGAGGGCACCATATACAAATATGAAGCACCAAAGGAACCTGGTTCAGAGTAAAATTATTAATAAAACTCCTAAGAAAGATTTAAATGACATCAACCTAATGAATCTTCCTGAAAGGGAGTTCAAAATAAATATCATTAACATTCTCATAGAGGTATGGAAAGATATTCAAGAACTCAGGAATGAATTCTGGTCAGAGATCCAATCATTGAGGAGCACAATGGAGGGTATTAAAAGCAGATGGGATACAGTGGAGGAGAAAATAAATGAAATAGAAACTAGAGAAGAGGAATAAAAAGAAGCTGAGGCACAGAGAGAAAAAAGGATCTCTAAGAATGAAAGAATATTGAGAGAACTGGGTGACCAATCCAAACAGAACAATATTGGCATTATAGGGGTACCAGAAGAAGAAGAGAGAGAAAAAGGGATAGAAAGTGTCTTTGAGGAGGTAATTGCTGAAAAATTCCCCAATCTGGGGAAGGAGATAGTCTCTCAGGCCACGGAGATGCACAGATCTCCCAACACAAGGGACCCAAGGAAGACAACACCAAGGTATATAGTAATTAAAATGGCAAAGATCAAGGTTAAGGACAGACTATTAAAAGCAGCCAGAGAGAGAAATAAGATCACATTACAAAGGAAAGCCCATCAGGCTATCATCAGGCTTCTCAACAGAAACCTTACAGGCCAGAAGGGAGTGGCATGATGTATTTAATGCAATGAAGCAGAAGGGCCTTGAACCAAGAATACTTTATCTGGCAAGATTATCATTTAAATTTGAAGGAGGGATTAAACAATTTCCAGATAAGCAAAAGCTGAGAGAATTTACCTCCCCAAACCATCTCTACAGTGTATTTTGGAGGGACTGCTATAGATGGAAGTGTTCCTAAGGTTTAATAGCTATCACCAGAGGTAATAAAACCACAGTAAAGAAAGTAGAACAGCTAATTACTAAGCAAATGCAAAATTATATTAACTATCCCCAAAGTCAATCAAGGGATAGACAAAGAGTACAGAATATGATATCTAATATATAAAGAATGGAGGAGGAAGAAAAAGGACGAAGAAAAAAAAAGAACCTTTAGGTTGTGTTTGTAATGGCATATTAGGTAAGTTAAGTTAGATTCTTAGATAGTAAGGAAGTTAACCTTGAACCTTTGGTAACTAAATCTGAAGCCTGCAATGCCAATAAGTACATACCTACTGATAATCACCCTAAATGTAAATGGACTGAATGCACCAATCAAAAGACATAGAGTCACTGAATGGATAAAAAAACAAGACCCATCTACATGCTGCCTACAAGAGACTCACTTTAAACCCAAAGACATACACAGACTAAAAGTGAAGGGATGGAAAAAGATATTTCATGCAACTAATAGGGAGAAAAAATCAGGAGTTGCAGTACTTGTATCAGACAAAATAGACTACAAAACAAAGAAAGGCGCAAGAGACAAAGAAGGACATTACATAATGATAAAAGGGTCAATCCAACAAGAAGATATAACCATTATAAATATCTATGCGCCCAACACAGGAGCACCTACATATATGAAACAAATACTAACAGAATTAAAAGGAGAAATAGAATGCAATGCATTCATTCTAGGAGACTTCAACACTCCACTCACTCTGAAGGACAGACCAACCAGACAGAAAATAAGTAAGGAGACAGAGGCACTGAACGACACAATAGAACAGATGGACCTAACAGACATCTACAGAACTCTTCACCCAAAAGCAGCAGAATACACATTCTTCTTGAGTGCACATTGAACATTTTGAAGAATAGATCATATCCTAGGCCACAAAAAGAGCCTCAGTAAATTTAAAAAGATTGAAATTGTACCAACCAGTTTTTCAGACCACAAAGGTATGAAACTAGAAATAAATTACACAAAGAAAATGAAAAATCCCATCAACACATGGAGGCTTCACAACATGCTCCTAAATAACCAATGGATCAATGACCAAATAAAAACAAAAATCAAGCAATATATGGAGACAAATGACAACAATAATTCAACACTGCAAAATCTGTGGGACGCAGCGAAGGCCATGCTAAGAGGAAAGAATATTGCAACACAGGCCTACCTGAGGAAAGAAGGACAATCCCATATGAGCAGTCTAAACTCACAATTAACAAAACTAGAAAAAGAAGAACAAATGAGGCCCAAAGTCAGTAGAAGGAGGGACATAATAAAGATTAGAGCAGAAATAAATAAAATCGAGAAGAATAAAACAATAGAAAGAATCAATGAAAGCAAGAGCTTGTTCTTTGAGAAAATAAAATAGATAAACCCCTAGCCAGACTTATCAAGAAAAAAAGAGAGTCTACCCACATAAACAGAAACAGAAAAGAGAAAGGAAAAATCAATATGGACATCACAGAAATTCAAATAATTATTAGAGAACACTATGAAAAATTATATGGTAACAAACTGGACAACCTAGAAGAAATGCACAACTTTCTAGAAAAATACCACCTTCCAAGGCTGACCCAGAAAGAAACAGAAAATCTGAACAGACCAATTACCAGCAACAAAACTGAACTGGTAATCAAAAACCTACCTAAGAACAAAACCCCTGGACAGATGGCTTCACTGCTGAATTTTATCAAACATTTAGTGAAGACCTAATACCCATCCTCCTTAAAGTTTTCCAAAGAGTAGAAGAAGAGGGAATACTTCCAAACTCATTCTATGAAGCCAGCATCACTCTAACACCAAAACAAGGCAAAGACACCACAAAAAGAGAAAATTACAGACCAATATCCCTGATGAACACAGATATAAAAAAAACTCAACAAAATATTAGCAAACCAAATTCAAAAATGCATCAAAAAGATCATCCATCATGATCAAGTAGGATTTATTCCAGGGATGCAAGGATGGTACAATATTAGAAAATCTGTCAACATCATCTACTACATCAACAAAAAGAAGGACAAAAACCACATAATCATCTCCATAGATGCTGAAAAAGCATTTGACAAAATTCAACATGCATTCATGATAAAACTCTCAACAAAATGGGTATAGAGGGCAAGTACCTCAACATAATAAAGGCCATATATGACAAACCCACAGCCAATACTATACTTAACAGTGAGAAGCTGAAAGCTTTTCCTTTAAGATCGGGAACAAGACAAGGATGCTCACTCCCCCAACTCCTTTTCAACATAGTACTGGAGGTCCTAGCCATGGCAATCAGACAACACAAAGAAATAAAAGGCATCCAGATTGGCAAGGAAGAATCCCTGCTTGCAGATGACATGATATTGTACATAAAAAACCCTAAAGAATCTACTCCAAACTACTAGATCTAATATCTGAATTCAGCAAAGTTGCGGGATACAAAATTAATACACAGACATCTGTGGCATTCGTATATACTAACGAAGAACTAGCAGAGAGAGAAATCAGGAAAACAATTCCATTCACAGTTGCATCAAAAAGAACAAAATACCTAGGAATAAACCTAACCAAAGAAGTGAAAGACCTATACTCTGAAAACTACAAGACATTCATGAGAGAAATTAAAGAAGATACCACTAAATGGAAACACATCCCGTGCTCAGGGATAAGAAGAATTAATATTGTCCAAAAGGCCATCCTGCCTAAAGCAATCTACAGATTCAATACAATTCCTATCAAAATACCAACAGCATTCTTCAACGAACTAAAGAAAACCATTCTAAAATTCCTATGGAATGTCAAAAGACCCCAAATAGCCAAAGCAATCCTGAGAAGGAAGAATAAAGCTGGGAGGATTATGCTTCCCAACTTCAAGCTCTACTACAAAGCCACAGTAATCAAGACGGTTTGGTGCTGGCACAAGAACAGACTCAAAGACCAATGGAACAGGCTAAAGAGCCCTGATACAAACCCAACCATATATGGTCAATTAATATACAGTAAAGGAGCCATGGACATAAAATGGGGAAGTAACAGCCTCTTCAACAGCTCGTGTTGGCAAAACTGGACAGCTATATGCAAGAAAATGAAACTGGGTTATTGTTTAACCCCATACACAAAAGTAAACTCAAAATGGATCAAGGACCTGAATGTAAGTCATGAAACCATAAAACTCTTAGAAGACAACATAGGCAAAAATCTCCTGAATATAAACATGAGCAACTTCTTCTTGAACGCACCTCCTCAAGCAAGGGAAACAAAAGCAAAAATGAACTCATGGGACTACATCAAACTAAAAAGTTTCTGTACAGCAAAGGATACCATCAACAGAACAAAAAGGCATCCTACAGTATGGGAGAATATATTTGTAAATGATATATCCAACAAGGAGTTAACATCCCAAATATATAAAGAACTTACAAGCCTCAACACCCAAAAAGCAAAGAACCTGATTAAAAAATGGGCAGAGTGTGGGGATCTACCTTTGAATCTCAGCCGCGCCACAAAAATGGCCGCTGAGAACCATTTGAATCTCAGCCACGCCACAAAAATGGCCGCTGAGAACCCCTTGAGTTTCAGCTGCGCCACAGTTCTCACTCCAGTCCACCTCTTACGTCAGAGACAACTGCGCATGCGCACAACTCTGTGTGTGATTGGAAATTTGAAAGTCGCCTTGTTAGCATAAGGTGTAACCAATCAGAAGGGACCACACCCTATATATTCCGTGTTCTGAGCTGCAATAAACGAGTTCCTGCTTCGACTGAGCTCCCTGTCACGTCTGATTGTCTCCGGGGACGGCGGACGGCGGAGGCTGCGGAACGGGCAGACAGTTGGCTCTTGCCTCCCTTGCTTCGCCTTGTCGGGGTGTGCCTCTCCCTCCCTTCCTTTCCCTCCGCTGGTTCGGAGGGTCACAGAAAGAGCTTGTAACAGAAAGAGCTTGTAACAGAAAGAGCTCGTAATCCTGACGGCAAGCAGGACCGGCGGAAGAGAGGCTAGAAACCCCGACAGCAGAGGATATGAAGAGACAGTTGTCCAAAGAAGAAATTCAGGTGGCCAACAGACACATGAAAAGATGCTCCCCATCACTAATCATCAGAGAAATGCAAATTAAAACCACGATGAGATATCACCTCACACCAGTAAGGATGGCCAGTATCAAAGACTGAGAACAACAAATTCTGGTGAGGATGTGGAGAAAGGGGAACCCTCCTACACTGCTGGTGGGAATGTAAACTAGTTCAACCATTGTGGAAAGCTGTATGGAGGTTCCTCAAAAAACTCAAAATAGAATTACCATTCGACCCAGGAATCCCACTCCTTAGGAATTTACCCTAAGAATGCAGCAGCCCAGTTTCAAAAAGACAGATGCACCCCTATGTTTATTGCAGCACTGTTTACAATAGCCAAGAAATGGAAGCAACCTAAGTGTCCATCAGTAGATGAATGGATAAAGAAGATGTGGTACATATACACAATGGAATATTATTCAGCCATAAGAAGAAAACAAATCCTACCATTTGCAACAAAATGGATGGAGCTAGAGGGTGTTATGCTCAGTGAAATAAGCCAAGCAGAAAAAGACAAGTATCAAATGATTTCACTCATATGTGGAGTATAAGAACAAAGAAAAAAAACACTGGAAGAACAAAACAGCAGCAGACTCACAGAACCCCAGAATGGACTAACAGTTACCAAAGAGAAAGGGACTGGAGAGGATGGGTGGGAAGGCAGGGACAAGGGGGGAAAAGGGACATTACAATTAGCAGACATAATGTTAGGGGGACAAGGGGAGGGCTGTACAACTCAGAGAAGACAAGTAGTGATTCTACAGCATCTCACTATGCTGATGGACAGTGACTGTAATGGGGTTGGTAGGGGGGACCTGATCAAGTGGGGAGTTTAATAAACATAATGTTGCACATGCAATTGTAGATTAATGATACCAAAAAAAAACAAATCCTACCATTTGCAACAACATGGATGGAGCTGGAGGATATTATGCTCAGTGAAATAAGCCAGGCGGAGAAAGACAAGTGCAAAATGATTTCCCTCATTTGTGGAGTATAACAATGAAGCAAAACTGAAGGAACAAAATAGCAGCAGACTCAGAGACTCCAAGAAGGAACCAGTGGTTACCAAAGGGGAGGGTGTGGGAGGGTGGGTGGGGAGGGAGGGAGAAGGGGATTGAGGGGTATTACGTTTAGTACACATGGTGGGGGGGATCACGGGGAAAACAGTGTAGCTCAGAGAAGACAAATAGTGAATCTGTGGCACCTTCCTACACTGATGGACAGTGACTGCATTGGGGTATGGGTGGGGACTTGATAATATGGGTAAATGTAGTAACCACATTGCTTTTTCATGTGAAGCCTTCATAAGAGTGTATATCAATAATACCTTAATAAAAAAAAATAATGTATGCCCAAGGGGACACTGAATGCCAGATACTGCGCTAGACCCTTGACCAATGATGTCATTTGAACCTCATAGTTACCTTATGTACAAAGTAGGCACAATTATCATTTTCATTCTCTAGACACAGAAACTAAGGATTAGAGATTCAAGAGCCCACCCAGAGTCACACAGCTAGCGAGTGGTAAAACCAGCATTTAAACCTCAAAATTCTGTCTCAAGAGCCTGCACTCAACTGCTATTCTAAACTGCTGCCCACCAACCACTGTTTGTTACTCCACGGTCCTACTGTCCCTTCCGTCACAGTAAGCAGCTTGCTTGTTACAGTATGCCTGGTTCCAGACTCCTACAAGCCTTTCTTGCTCCAGTAGCTGTCACGCTGCAGGATGTAGCACAGGGGTCTCACTTGCGTAGCCCTGAGACACAGCAAGGGCAAAAAGTCCACTTTCTAGACTTGGAGAAACAGGCTGCTACTTCTAGCAGTTTCATCAGCTTGGAAAAGTAATGAGCTGTTAAATAAACTCCTTTGCTATTATTTAGAAAATGCTGCCTTCCTACAAGGCCAACTCAAGAAAAACAAAAACGTGTGCGGGCATATATGGTATCACCATGCATCAGTATGTATGACATGCTGCTTTCTTTTTCTGGAGACCTCAGAAACAGAAAAACTTTTGCTGTATTAATTGTTATTAAAATTATCAGTATTTTACTTACATCATATAATTATGGTATCTTGTTATTAATAAAAAATATGCTCAGCTCTGTATTTAGGTGACTCTGGAGGGCCTGCCTTTCCCTGGAGCTGCTTACCAATTAATTTGGGAACATAAGAGATTTTCCAAACTAGCAAACTCTATCTCCCCACCTAGGTGCTTTCATAAAATGATCTTGTTTCAATCATGTATTAGCAATGGAAAATGTCATACACCTCAAGGAATATATTCTGAGTTTTTGACATCTATAAAAAAAAAGAAACTCTTTTACCAGACTCCTGGTTGGGGAGATAACTCCAGTTGCAGACATCACACTCTGGCGACAAGTGTAGGCTGACTCACCACTGCTACCATCTGCCCAGGGCCCTTCCTCCTCATTCTTCAAGCCCACAGCACAGCTGGCATGTTGGGTGATGTGTCTCGATAGCTCTCTGGCCAAGGATATATGTGGTTCAGAAATATTGCTGCTATAGTTCTGGTGATCTGGATCTTGTTTCTGGAAACCATATTTAGTGGTCAAACAGTGTTATATGACAGTCAGACTCTGAACATTTAAATCAATATATTTCAACGTTTTGACTGAAGACGTTTCATTTAAGTGATAAGGGCAATGCTTACATTATCATGGAAAGGAAACCATTGCTCAATTGTTCTGCATTGGCAACTGCATCAAAAAGATTATAGCCTGGAACAGATCCTATATTTTATAATGAATGCAGCACCAAACAAAGCACTCCTGTTATTACATAATTAACCTGCAAAGAAAAACTAAGACAGTCGCCTGCACGTGTGCAGACACTCTGACCAGGCCCCTAGCTGGCCAACCCATCTGGCTGACAGGAAAACCCACTCCCACCATTGCAGAAGGCGACCTCCCCGTAGTCACCTAAGTAGGACTAGCAGATAAGGAGAAAACCCTAAAAGGACCACGACACACCCAGCTATTTCTCCCTAAGTTTCTAGGATCAGGTTTCTCTAGTCTTTAGTGTCTGCCCTTCTCTTCAGTCCCTGAACATGGTCACACTGTTACTTAGAAAAGACCTTCACAGATCTAACAGCTTTTCTTTTATTCCTTTGAACCTTCTTTCCAGTCTCAGACTTCCAGACTGAATGCACTTGAAATTTGCCATTTCTCTTTACTTGAACCCCAGAACTACATCTCAACGTCCTATGAGCTGACTTCGAGCCCACTCCTATTCCACATCTCAAAGGCTGAGCCAGGTGCTCCTCCCTGGCCTCTCGGTAGCCTTTCACACCACTGCCCATCCTCAGAGCCCCACAGTTCTCCCCTGCCTGACTTAGGACCCCATCTTGCTTCTCTACCTTCTCCTCTCTGATGGCTCTTCCTTCTTGTCAAGTGTCACGTAGGGCTCGTTTCTGTCTTCATCTCTTACCTCGTCTGATAACTCATCTGCTCTCAGGCCTCCAGGGTTTGCCTCTCCAGGCAATGACCCATAACACCACCTCAAACCTTCCACTGCTAATGGACACCTCTGAGCTGTGCATGCTGATAATGCTGGTGACACCACGAGGCTTCAGTTTGCAAAGCAGCCTCATTCATGTCCTCCCACTGAATGGTCACAAAACCCCATGAGACGGACATCATCAGGCCATTGCTGAGCTCTCCAGTAGGGTTGGCCCTCAGGGAGGGCCTCTCCCAGGGGAGGACCTTCTGGGCCCCAATGTGCACCCTGCTGAAGGGAAACCACCACCACAGAATGGCTTTAGGAAGCCTCCTCTCGTGCCCCGCTGTCAAAGACTATTAAAGATTAGGAGCTAGGTGCTCTCAACACTGACAGGAGGTAAGTGCATGGATGGCCGAGACCTTGGCTCCAAAGCTCACACAAGCCTGGATTCAAACCCCAGTCCTGACATTTTTTAGCTACATGGCCTTTACCTGTATTTCGGCTTTCTCCTCTGTAAACCGAGTCTCATAAATAGCTCAGAGGATTGTTATAAACTAATTGGAAGGTCTATACAAACTGGCACATAAAAGGGGTTCAATAAATAGTGGATATCATTGTTCTAAACTTTTCAACCTTTACCTCAGAGTCTTTGGCTCCTTCCAAAACATCACTGAGAACTTGTATGTACTCAGTTGCACCTTTCAGGATATCAACTTTGCTAGGCTTCCTGCTTTGGGGGAGAAATGGCACAAGTGCCTTCAGTTTGGCAAAACCACGGTTGAGATTTTTTATCTGGAAAGCAAAAAAGCACAGTGACACACAGAGAAGCTAATTTGTACAGACAGCCCCCAAACCACAGAAGGGTTTGTGAGGACTCGTTTCCACGGCTCTCTTGTCCCGATAGTGAACGTGAACAGGCACCGGCCGCAGTCCCCGCTCCGGGGCAGTGCAGCTCCGGCACAGACTCAGCACTGGGGGTGGGCGGGCTGCAAGGAGCACCCGAGTCCACGCTGACCTCCCTCCTCTTCCTCCAAGAGCACACCCATTGCACTGTAATGTCGAGGCAGTGGGTAGTGGGCAAAAGCTCTAAGTTGATATATCACGATTTAAAACCCAGATCCACCCTTTACTAGCTTTACAACAGTACGTATGATACTTCATACTGCCAAGCCTTGGTTTATCTGCAAAGTGGAAAACACCCTCCTCATGGCTCTTTTGTAGTGATTAGGAGACATAATTACACAAACATTTCTTCCTGACCTGGCACGTGGAAAGTCCCCAATAAGTGGTACTGATGATAATTAATAAAATGTACAAACACCTGTCTGCTCAAGCACTGTGCCATCAAGCCTTCAACCTCTTTCCCAGCTGAACTGAGAGTCAAGTTGTGGAGTCCAAGTAGTTTGTATGTTGGTGAAATTTGAAAAGTGGAATAAGGCTCGTCATTTTTTTTTTTAATTCTTTAGGGCCTAATCCCTCAGAAAACCTGGAATTCTGATGACTACCACCCTGGGGGACACAGGTCCTGAAAAAACTGGCTCCCACTACATCATAAAGCCAATATACTCACTTATATTTATTGAGAGTCCCCTCCTATCCCAGATCACAGTGGACAATGGGTATAGCCCATTACAGCAGAATACAATGACCAATAAATAGGTAAAAATACTGAACTTTAATAAAAGAGCTACACATTAAAACAGAAATTAGATATCGTTTTTCATGTACCAAGCTGGTATCATTTTGTTTTGTTAATCATACCCAGCACTGGGGATGGACAAACAGAATAGTTCCTATATCCTATAAGGGATAAAAATTTCTTGAAAGCAATTAGGCAACTTGTAGCAAGTCATGAGATTGTATATGTCTTATGTCCCAGTAATTCCACTTCTAGCATAAATTTTATGCTAAAGCAATTATCAGACAAACACACAGATTTATGTATCAGGAAAAAGCTGCAAAACTCATACATGCCCAACAATAGGAGGCTGGATAAGTTATGGTCCACTTATAGGCAGACCATGTAGTCAAAAGCTTGTTCTTTGAAAGAATGCTTAAGAATGAGGAAATGCTTTTGATAATATTAGTGAAAAACATTACAAAGTTATTCTAGATCACGATTTTATAAAAATATATATAGGTACACACATAACTAGAAAAAAGACTGGGAGGACATAAGAACGATACTTCATGGTAGATATACCTGTTATGG
This sequence comes from Phataginus tricuspis, assembly GCA_029783875.1. Taxonomy (NCBI): domain Eukaryota; kingdom Metazoa; phylum Chordata; class Mammalia; order Pholidota; family Manidae; genus Phataginus; species Phataginus tricuspis. The sequence goes on from JAQQAC010020896.1 coordinate 61,347,118, forward strand.
ACGTTTTGTTTGCCGGTCATTTCTATGTTTTCCAGAGACATCAATTTTATCATAAAGGCCATTAGTTTTAAAATAGTGGTAAAACCAGGACCAATTCTCCGCAGAAAGCAATTCTTTTCTGGTGAGAAGGCCTTGACATCAGATTCCGGGTTATTTTCATAAAAACCCTGCTTCTCCACTCCCGCGGTTATCCCAACTTGTTGCCCTTAAGTCTTCTACGCTTGGGCCTTTCTCTCCACACCCTTTCCCAAACAAAGCTCCTGATTCACTGGGGCTCCACTTCTAAAAGACCCCGGCCGTGGAGGAACAGCGCCCCAAGGAAAGGCCTCAAGTCTCAGGCCCAAAGGGGCTCCCCTGTCTCTTCCACCCCCTATTCTTCCCTCTGTAGGGCCGCCTCTGCTGCCACCGAACCAAAGACTGCGCCGGGCAGAAAGGAGCCCAGATCCGACACGCTCGGGGCTCGAGCCTAGTTAGAAATACTAAAAGGCACCAGCAGATGCCGCTCCGACTACGGCCCACAGGGCCATGCCGGTTTGCGATTTACCGCGGAGCCCGCCTGTCTGCGAAAGCCACTTTCTCCTCACAGGGAGTGGAGTGGGAGTCTGGGCGCCCCCCGGGGCACTGCGTTTCCTTACTTTAAAAAAGAAAAGAGTAATTCCATGGGGTCCCCTCACCCTAGTCTCGCTTCCAGGCAGAGATGCAGAGGTTCAGGAAAACGGGTGGTGGGAGCCCTTTGCACTCCAAGCACCCACCCAGCACTTTCGGTTGGGAGACGGAAGCGCAACTCCTGTGCGCCAAGCTTTTTAAAAGCACCTGCCACGGGGAGGCATTTGTGAAGTTGGGGCCTCCTCCGTCTCCACTGCCCCCCTCAGACCGGGTCCCTGAACAGGTCCCCGAGGGCTCGCAGGTGAGAGGGCCATCCCAGCGAGGGTGGAGGGCGACACGGCCACTGTCCCCCTCCCAAGGCAGAGACACGAGGGGCTAAGGAGGTCCAAGTGCTCCGGGTCCCGCCCGGGGTTTGGTGGTGGGTGGCGGGTATGGGGCGGGAGGGGAGAAGTCAGCCTGGCCCAGGGCAGGGTCGTGGGGCCGCCAAGCCCAGGTGGCCCGGGGGGCCCTCGCGGGGCACGGCGCTTACCCGCTCGCGCTCCTTGGCGTTGGCCACGCGCCGCCGCTCCAGCACCAACCGGAGGTCCTCGGTAGAAGAGTAGCCGCCCGAGGGCAGCCGCTTGAGCCGGCAGATGGCGGCCAGGTGCGGCAGCGGCCCGAACTGCTCCCGCAGCACGTCCTCCAGCGCCTCGGCCTGCGGGGCGCGCAGGAGGGCGGGCACAGCGTCCATGGCGGCGCGCACGCCAGCCGGCCGCCGGGCCTTTCATCGCCCGCACCTGGGGCCGCTCGGGGCCCGCGGGGGCGTGAGGGGCGTGGGGAGCGTGCGGGGCGTCCGGGCGCATCGCAAACCGGGTCCCAATCTCCGGAAGCCGGTCTGGGAATCTGTTTAACACGCGCCATAGGTGATTCAGATGAACAGTGAATCACGGAAGGCACCGGTTCTCAAATTTGGCTGCACACTGGAAACACCTAGGAAGTTTTAGTTTTAATCCACAGACCTGGGTCCCAATCACCAAAATTCTGATTCGATCAATCTGGGTTGGGGCCTGAGCTTCAGGATATATGTATATATCCATGTATGCAAACATATTTGTGTAGATATATACACTTACCAGAAAAATGTGATGGATACATACAAAACTTTTTGAAAATTCATTTTCAAATAAGAAAAATTTAGAAGAGCAGTAACTTAGAGGTCCTCTATCCCCTTCGCCTACAGACTCCACTTGTTAACTTTTTTCACATTTGCTACATCACCCTCTCTATAAATATCCTCATTTTTCTTTTTCTAAAGCACTTCTTCAGTCTTGCCCTGTCTCCATGACTGTCATGATTTCAAAGAGAAGAAGTCCTTCATTCTGAAGGCTGTCCCTCTACCTGGGTCTGTCCAGTGTTTCTTTATGCCCAGTTCCAGGTCGCGCCTTCCCGGCAGAGGCCCCATGAAATGGTGCTCAGTTTTTCTCACCTTGTCATATCGGGAGGTACATGATGTTGGCCCGCCCCACCGCTGGTGATATTAACCTTGATCACTGGGTCAAGGTGTTGTCTGCCAGGTTCCTTCACCATGAGTTAATGAATTTTTCCTTTTAACTGACAAATATTTTGTGAGGCGATATCCTTAGCCTCCTTGCTGACTCCTACCTAAATTAACCACTACTCCTCTAACCAAATGGTTGACATCCTAGTAAGGGGAAGAGCTTTCCCTTTTCCATTTATTTATTCATTTTGTATTTATGTCAGAATGAGTTCATGGATTTCTATTTTATTCAACAAGATGTAATTCATTCATATCATTATTTATTTGGTGCTCAGATTATCCCAGATCTGGCGTGTGGGAGCCCTTTCAGGCCGGCTCCTCTGTCCTTTTGTTCTGATCCCTTATCATCCTTTGATTGCTTTCTGACTTGTGCCAAAAAAGCACATGTTCCAGTGTCATCTTGAATTTTCCCTGCCCCAACCCTGGAATCAGTCAATTCTTTTAGTGGAAAATGGGATTTAGAAGCCAAGATCTGGACGCTTCGTTCCTTTTGGAATGTCATTGCTTCTAAGCTCTTTTTGCAGACAGGAAATACACATATGTACAGACACAAGTGCACGCACTTATATAGCTATATCCATAGCTGTGGGTATATAATGGATTTAAAAAGCATGAGTTCACCTCCAGTTCCAATCCAACACCTCAGATTCCTCTCAAGTTTCCCCCTTTCCATATTTAGAACTCCCTTCTCCAACAGTGAGAAACTTGACTCCTAATATCCTCAGTATATTTATTTGCCCAGTTCCCATATATAACCCATTTCCTAGCCACAGAAGCCAGCTCCCTGGCCCCAACTCCTTCTCAGTTCCTGACATGGCACTTCTCCAAGGGAAGGACAGGGGAAGAGAAGAGGACACCCCCAAATATTTAACGGGGTCCCTGAGCAGTGGACCTGAGAATGAGATATGATCTGTGCATCATATCTTCTGTATTGCTTGCATTTTTCACAATAAGCATGAGTCATATCTATAATTTAAAATTTTTATTTTTCAGAAGGAAAATTTTGTTTGCTCTAAGTTCATTTGGTATTGTCTGCTAGCAGGCATATAGAAGGCAACAAGTGCCAACTGTATGGAAATAAAGCTTCAAATGGAGAGAGTTTACCCATTTTGTTTCCTTGAGCATCAAAAAGGACAGTATTGACATTATTCTATTTTATTCCCAGTCCCTTGAGTGGACAAGCTGGTGTGCATATTAGTGTGAGAACTCCAGACAATTCTTTTATACGTGCGCCCTCCATCAACTCCAGCTATAACTTTCTGGCCTCTTGACAGTGAAAGTCCTGCCTTGAGCCATGTGCTCTGAAGGAGAGCAATCACGTGAACTAATTTGAGCTAAAGTGTCACACCTGATAGTGACTTCATGCTGGTATCTTGCCACCACCCGATACTGTGACAGCCTAATGAACAAAAAGGTTACCTCTCCCTGCTCTGGCAGTGTGAAAGGTGTAGGTCAGCGGTGCTTCTCTGCTCCTCATCGCTGAGGGACCTAGGCTCCTTCCGGTCATTGCTCCTGGGTGTCATTTCCGGAAACAGAGCTGTCTGTTACCAGCTTCTGCCATCACCAGGACCAGGCAGGGATCAGGCCTCCCAGCAGCAAAGTCCTCACAACATTCATCCCAGACGAGGTTCAGAGCAGGGTCATAACCTCTTCTAGGAATTCCAAGCAGATGCCAGAGGACTTCCTTCAGGGGTGTAGGTGCTTACACAATCTCTGGGAGGGCTCGAGGAGCATGAGGAGCTCTGAGTTCAGAACACGCACCAAAGCTGTAGTCCAGGGAGCAGGACGCCCCTGTCCCTACAACTGCCACCCGGCCCCCAGGACTGAGGAAAGGGCCCGAACACAGCTGCAGAGAAATGCTGCTCCCTGGCTTGTCCGCAGGAAGGAGACGAAAGGACAGGGAGTGAGCTCTGCCTCTGGTCCACGCTCTCAGTCTCACAAAACTGTTCCTAATGAAATCCTCTTAACTGGCATCCAGAACCCAGGGAATGGGGGGTTCTGGGAAAATGGGGCTTTGGCCTTCCTGCTTCTGCAGTGCAGAAAGGCACCGGGAAGAGGGAGGGAGGATGGGGGTCGAGGGTGCTGATCCACATTATATCTTCCACCTCAAGACCCAGAAAACGTGCCTCTTGCTTCATCTTGTGCCCCAGCAGATCCCTCTCGTGAGTCTTCCCTGTTCCTTACTCTGCCTCATCTGCATGTGCCTGTGCCCCTGGCGGCCCCCATCACACAGACCAGATCGTGGATCAGACACGGCGGCGCTGAGCTCCTTAGCTCAGTCAAGACATGAAAGAGCTGCTAAAAAAGTTTAATAAGGGAAGGCAAAGAATGACATTTTATAAAAAGGTCAAAAACTATAAAGAGTCAGGTCTACATTGCCCAGAATTCCTATCCAAATCAACTTGGAAATTGCACACTATTATTCATATTCACATAAATTCATATTATGATTTTTGCATACTATTTATTACATAGTACATATTATTTTTATCTCACCACATTCCTGGGAGCTAGACTTTATTCCCATTGTACAGATGAGAAAATCAGTGCCAGAAAAGAGGAGTCACGCTGCTGGTCAGTGGCCAAGCTGAGCCTGGAACTCATGTTTCCAGCCCCACTGATCTGATAGCCTCTATCCTGAGGTCATAGGGCCCAGGCTGACCTGGCCCACCGGCACACAGACCCTGCTCCTCTCTCGAGGCCCTGCTTGCCATGCCCCACACTTTACTTCCCTGGAAGCCCCTCCTCCTCCACCCACAGTGGAATGACCTGGGGTTAATATCTTGTCCACATCACCAGCAGGGTTAATGTGGGTTAGAAGTGTTTCTCCGCCAAGAATGGAGAAGAACAGACTCACAGGCTTTGTTCCCAGGAAGCTAGCGAAAGGTCATTTCCTCACAAGGACCTTCAGCCCGGGGGCCTGTCATTTCTGCCGGTGTGCTCCAGCAGCAGCCAGTAGCCTCAAGCTCCAGCAAGACGCAGAAAGATGCCTGGCAGCCTCTCAGAGGGGGAGATGGAAGCCTGGATGCCTGGAGGCCAGGGTGGCCTCACAGAAGAGCTGAGACTTGAGCAGGGCTGGAGGGTTAGTCACGGGTGAGAGGGGAGGAGCTTCTGCAGCGCAGGGGTTATAGGATGGCTGGGCAAGTCATTCAAACTCTCTAGGCATCATCTTGCTGTCTATGAAGCAGAGGTTATAACAGAACATTCCTCCTACTGAGGAGTCAGGCCTTTGGCGTGACACAAACAGCCAATGCTGTGCAGCGGGGGGTCCACAGCCATGCACTGTCACAAGCTCATGCTAGGCATTAATTTCCTAATTCACACAGCAGGCTCATATACTTCAATTTTTTCATAAAAAGGGAAATTGAGACACAAAAGTCAAAGAGTTGGCCTTCCCAGCTAGAAAGGGGCAAAGCTAGGATTGGACCCAGTCTGGTCCCAGAGCCTGGGTCTATAACCACCAATATCTCCTACCTCACATAATTCCCATTACATTGTGAACGATGGTTGCAATAGCAATGATGATTTATGAACCAGATAGAATGTCCAGAAACTCAGCTGTTGTACAGAAAAATGCCTGAGTGACCCAGGCAGAGGGTGTTGTGAGCAACAGTGCAGAAGCTGTAATCAGAGCTAGTTAAGGGGACACTCAGCCACTGGTCTCGGTTCCAGTGACCCAGCAGCAGAGATGTCATGAAAGACTCATTGAGCCACCTTGAAGAGGGCCTGGCATCCTGGTCCTGGGACAGACACGGCTGGGAGTGGGAAGTGCTGTCGGATCCAAGGAGGGTAAGGTAGCTGCAAAAGCAGGACTTTGAGGAGAGTCAAGAGGAAGCAGGATGCAGGCTGCAGGAGTGGGCAGGACGGAGAGAGCTAAGGGGCAGACCTGTGCCATGGATACTGTGGTCTGTGGGGCCTTGTCCTGCAGGCAGAAGCCTTCTGGATGCCCAGCTGGCTGGCCCCACTTCTATCCTAAATCACCCCTCCCAAAACCAGGGCAGGTTCCTCACTTTTCCATGACCCTCACTGGAGTCTGGGACGTTCATTGGTGGAGGGGTCCCTAAGGTTGGTGGGCTTTGAGCCACAGGACTTGCTAGCAGCAGAAAGAAGTAGAGGTACTTAAAGGTGGCCTTTGTAAGAGCAATACAAAGGGAGAGGGTCTTTCCCTTAGGCATGGTGTAGACATATAGGGGGTTGATTGGGCCAAGGCCCTGACCCAGTTCTGGGTATGTGGGAGCAAGTGTTACAAGAATTCTGGAGCATAGAGGGTTAGGGCATTAGCTGGCAGAAGATACTCAGAGTTGCTGACTATACACACAGGTACATTTTCCTCTAAACTAGTGACTTCTGTCATCCTCAAAATGCTGTGACATCTTACAGAATGTGTTCACTGTCCTAAGAAATTGTTCCCTGCCCCTAGAAAATCAGGTCTGGGAGCTCATTTAATTAACCAAAAAGCCTATGCCACCTTCCTCCTATGCTAGAGTCAGGCTCTCCCCTAAATCACAATGTCTAGACCCCAGCCTCTATCAGGTTGGGTCCTTAAACCCAGAAAGACTGGAAACGGCAGCTCTGGGAGAAAAGGCTGTGGGCACCAGGCTGCCAACGGCACCCCTAGGTGGTGGCGATTGTCTCTCACAGCCTGCTATTGCCACCCACGCAAGCCAGGGTCACCGGGAGGGGCGGTTTGCAGGGTGGGGCAGACACTCCAGGGTGACAAGCTGACCACTTCCTCCCAGGACAGCTGGGACTTCACTCTCTCTCCACAGATGGCTCCACTCAGTCTGTGAGGAACTTAATTCCTCTGCCTTTCTGACTCTGTCTGGGGGAAACTGCAGCTTTCAGAACCTCCTCTGGAGGAGGGGGGGGCCAGCCCAGGCATGGGAACTGACCCCGGAGTGTGAACAGGAGAGGGTCCTGCATGCTCACCTGTTGCTGTTCTGCTAGCTCCAGACCCCAGGCCATGGTGGGCTGGTGAGGCTGAAGAGCTGGCTGCCCCAGGATGTCACCACCCGATCTTTCAAGCTCCACAGGCCTCCTTCCTGCGGCTGTGAGAAGGGGCTGGATGTCCTAACTACCTCTCCTCCCTCCTAGAGCATGGGCTTCATGAGGGCTGGGATTTTTATCTGTTTGGTTCACTGTTGAATCCCGAAAACCTAGAGGAGTGTTTGGTACATAGTAGAGGTACAATAAATATTCTTTGACGGAATGAATATTGATAAAAAGTAAAATTCTTTAAGTATATTTAATGGTGATGAATCTTTAGACATTAAACAAAGCACCATTGACATAAATAAATCAAAAGCTATTAGAAAAATTGTGGCAAAGTGGTAACATAGAGAAATATTAAATAGGAGAGAATTTTTAAAATCCTCTTAGAGAAATTGACAGGTTGAGTAGATAAAACTTAAATGATGATATGAAATATCTGAATAATGAAAATTTCAAGCTTACTCTAATAAATAAGCCTATGAAACATCTATAAAAAGTGAGCATATGCTAGGCCACAAAGAAAATCTCAGAAAATTCCAAAAAAGTAGGACATCTAAACACTGGCTCCTACTTCTTTTTAGTATAATCTAGGAAAAGTCTAAAACAAAGAATAGAAACACATACAAAGAAAACAATAAGCCCATCTCTATATATCTATGTTGATACAAGGAATATCAAGGAATAAACTAACAGGAAATCAAACCCAGCAACATATGTAAATCTAAAAAATAAAACTATAGAGGTACTACAAGAAATGTAGCAATCCTACAGTATGAGAGAATATATTCATAAATGACGTATCTGATAAGGGGTTGACATCCAAAATATATAAAGAGCTCACGCACCTTAACAAACAAAAAGCAAATAATCCAATTACGAAATGGGCAGAGGACATGAATAGACACTTCTCTAAAGAAGAAATTCAGATGGCCAACAGGCACATGAAAAGATGCTCCACATCGCTAATCATCAGAGAAGTGCAGATTAAAACCACAATGAGACATCACCTCACACCAGTGAGGATGGCCAACATCCAAAACACAAACAACAACAAATGTTGGGAAGGATGTGGAGAAAAGGGAACCCTCCTACACTGCTGGTGGGAATGCAAATTAGTTCAACCATTGTGGAAAGCAGTATGGAGGTCCCTCAAAAAACTCAAAATAGAAATACCATTTGACCCAGGAATTCCACTCGTAGGAATTTACCCTAAGAATGTAGCAGCCCAGTTTGAAAAAGACATATGCACCCCTATGTTTATTGCAGCACTGTTTACAATAGCCAAGAAATGGAAGCAACCTAAGTGTCCATCAGCAGATGAATGGATAAAGAAGAGGTGGTACATATACACAATTGAATATTATTCAGCCATAAGAAGAAAACAAATCCTACCATTTGCAACAACATGGATGGAGCTAGAGGGTATTATGCTCAGTGAAATAAGCCAAGCCGAAAAAGACAAGTATCAAATGATTTCACTCACATGTGGAGTATAAGAACAAAGAAAAAAAAAACTGAAGGAACAAAACAGCAGCAGACTCACAGAACCCAAGAACGGACTAATAGTTACCAAAGGGAAAGGGACTGGGGAAGATGGGTGGGAAGGGAGGGATAAGAGGGAAAAAGGGGCATTACGATTAGCAGATGTAATGTTGGGGGGGCACGGGGAGGGCTGTACAACTCAGAGAAGACAAGTAGTGATTCTATAGCATCTCACTATGCTGAGACTGTGACTGTAATGGGGTTGCTGGGGGGGACCCGATGAAGGGGGTAGTTTAATCACCATAATATTGCACATGTAATTGTAGATTAATGATACCAAAATAAATTATTAAAAAAAAGAAATATAGCAAAATGGTATTTCACTTCTGGGATAGAGAAGGAATGTCTAAGACTGATAAAAGGTAAGAAGCCATAAAAGAAACAGCCAAAAGGAAAACATGAATACAAACAGATTAAAGTCCTGGTCAACCAAAGATAACAGAAAATATTATTTCTGGTTATAATAGAGTAACTGGACCAGTCTTTTCGCTGTAAGGAACTAGGAAACTGGGCAAAATACATGAAATAATTGTTTTCAGACATTGGACGACAGGCAGAGAAAAACTGTGATCATAGTTCCTGGGTAGGGAAGCTGACTGGTTGAGCGCACTAGCCCCATGGGTCTCCCGCAGACCACAGTGCAGGGAGGAGAGTCCCACACAGGGCATGACCTTCTCACTAAGCTGGAGAGACAAAGATGGAAGTTTGGGGAGACTGAGCACGCTGGAGTTTGCGGAGGATATGAAGGGCGAAGAAACAGTTCAGAAATCTGCACAGGATTCCCTGTGCATGCATAGGATGGGACTCCGCAAGGCAAAGCAAACAACTGCTCTAGAATTCTCATTCTAAATTGAGCTGGCTGAAAGCTGAGTCCCTGGAGGGGTGAATGGAGCCACAAGAAAAGGCTGAAACCAGACATAAGGTTCTGAGAGTTAACAGTCTAAAGACGAGATGGTGCCAGTCAGAGGAGACACATCAGTTTTTGGAGTAGTTCAAAGGCCTGGAAAAATCCAGCTCCAGCCCCATCTGCAACAGAGGAACAGCTGGGAAGGGTTCTAACTTCCTGGGAATTGTACCCCCTACCATGTCCCTGTAGTTTGTGTTAAACCTGTGCTGTTCTGTGAATGAACAAATGTTTCTAGCTGTAAAACCCTTAAAGAAAGATGTGCTTGTTGCAGGGCAGAAGGAACAATAAAGGAGAACCAGTTCAGGAGGAAGAGGGCATGGCTGTCGCAGAGATAAGCACAAAGCTGCCGTGCATCCGGCTGAGTATGTACTGAGGACCTGCTGCCTGGCGGGCCGTGCTGGGTGCTGGGGGGACTCAGAGGCACGGGGATGCTCTCGCACCGAGGAGCCCTGGATCCTACTGGGTCCTATGAATACATGTGTTCAAAGAGTTAAATAAAAGCACAGAGCAGACAAGAAAGGCCAGGTGGAAGGCCCCAGAGAATGCGCTGGGCTCAGAGGCTCACAAGGCTTCCTGATGGAGAGGGCCCACCACCGGCAGCAGCCCCGGCCCCTCGGCCCCGGCCCGCCTCAGGCCACCCCTGGTCAATGGGCTTCTTGTAGACCCAGTGATATGGGGGGTCACAGGACATGTCATTCCACTGCTGCTGAACGTGGACAGTCTTCAGTCTGCCCGTTCTTGTGCTGCCAGTTATCCGGCTGATTCCTGTCCCAAAACCTGGAGACAAGAGGGCTTTATTCTGCAGCAGGAAGGAGCTGTCTCTTTCCCCCACCAGGGTGTAGGAAGCTGAAGTGACATGGGTCCCTCACCCCTGGTGGCCTCAGGATAGGGGTAGAGCTGGGGCCAGGGGAGCCCTTGAGGAAGGCTTTGCTGAGGTTGTCCTTAGTTACTGAGAATCGAGGCATAGTAAGAGTATCTGAAGCTTCGAGCCTCCACCCCAGAGTTCACATTCAGATACCTTCTGATGAGGCAGGACCTCTTGGGACCAGGCCTATGGAAGGGATACGATACACAAAACACAAAAAATAGGAAGACCTACTCATTGAGACTCACTCATGCCAGCCCCAGGACCTGTCCTGTTCAATGCCCCTCTGTAGAGAGGTCCAGGTGAGGATCACAGCTATGCCTGAGTGTCCACACACAGCCACACACATCATACACACCACATGCACACCCCATACACACATCACACACAGCCATCATACATGATTATGTCACACATGCAAATGCACACAACACTAACACCGGCTGGGCAGGGATACACACAAGACAGGGACACACAGGAGCCTCTAGCCAGGCCTGCCCAAGACAGTGCCCGGAACAGCACCAGACGGTGGCTGGACTCACGCTCTGATCTGGGCATTACTGAATGGTGTCCCATCCACCCAGCGCCAGGAGCCCTCTGTGCCCCTGTTGGTAAGGCCAATCCAGTGGTAAGAGGTGCTTGTGGTCTCTGTCAGAAATGCCTGTAGAGAAAAGGTGGTGTTGTTTGACCCTGTGTGGGGAGCTGTTCCCCTGGCCGCATGGAGGAAGAGTCCAGCTCATCCCCTCCCTGGGCCTGGAGGCATGAAGCCCACCCTGCAGGAGCTGCCCCCCCCCCCCCCACGTTTGCCCATGGTTTGTCCAGGACTGAGGGCAACAGCCAGGTCCCCACAGAGGAAGTCCAGGTCTTCCCATGTTGACTTGATGAGGAGGGTGGCTTTACTGGGACAGAGCTAGACCTGGCCACAGTTTACTAAGATGTGTTTTAAAAATAGCATGTCCTTGGACAGACACACAAGAACAGTCTCAGGAGAACCACAAGAGATGGGCAGTTCCTTGGGCTGGACTGGACCAAACCTATTGTGGCCTTCTGTCAATAACCCTAATAAACTCTAATAATGACCTTCTGCAATGGGCCGCCCAGGGACTATTATATTGCCTTTGGTGGAACTCAAACTCCTAGTATGTGTCTGGCCTTCCCAAGAAGTCTGGGTCCCCTGCGTATGGGCCTTCTATGGCCACTGGATTAGCTGACTTTAAAACCAAGACTTTCAACTAGAAAGGAGGAGGGAGAAATGAGGCGATGGAGAGGGAAATATGCCCCCATTACTCTGAGGGCAGCCACCTGGTGCTACCTTCCTCCCTGCTGACATCTATGAGCCTCTGGATGTCTCCCCCATTCATTCAGGACACTGGGGTTTGCTGTCAGTGCCTTTGCCCCTGGTGTAAGATGCTCATGGGAACTCATTAAATATTTGCTCCCTGGCCAGCAGAGGAGACATGAAGATCTCTGCCCCACCTGCTCCGAGAGGAAGAAAGCCAAACTCCAAAGTCCCTTCCCCGCATCCACCCCACCAGTACCACTCCAGGCCCACAGCTCTCACCTGCTCCTCCTCAGAGGTCACTGAGGCCAGGTGAGCTCCCTGGGACACGCAGAACTTCTTGACATGAGAAAAGTAATACAGGTTCTTGCTGTAGACCTTCCAGCCTTGCAGGATCAGCTGGAGAAGTTGATCTGGAGCAAAGGTTGGGGAGGAGAGAGAACCAGGGGCTGGCAATGGATGTCCAGGAGCTGGCCTTCCTGACCTCTCCAGAGACAGGACACTGAGGGTCTCACGCCAATGTAATGCTTGACCCCAGTGCTCTGGGGACAAGGCCTGGGAGGTTGCACCCCCAGCCCACCGCCCAATGTGCCGGGAAGCAGCAGTTCGGGACACCTGGCACCATCACCCCAGGGATCCTCACACAGCTTTGCTACCCAGACAACACTCTCTTCCCAGACCCCTGCTTTCTGGCACTGACCTCTTTCCCAACTCATTGCTATGTCCTGACAGGGCCCTGCCCCTCAATTCCTGTCATCTCCCTGGGAGATTATACAGCCAGCCCATAGTGTCACTCATTTCCTTGAATTCATCTCCATCCACTTCAGCTGTCACACCCAGAACCATCCCTTGGACTTGGTCTGCCCAACCTCACAACTTCAAAGTCTACTAGCTCCTACCATGAGCACAAAGCCCGAGTCTAGTCTCAGCAATATCATCCCTCCCTACCATGACACTCTGCTCTTTCATATCATCTATACCGCAGCTGTTGGAAATGATACCACAACAGACTCACTTATTCATTCATTTATTCTTTTGCTCAGCATTCCTGGTTCAACGTGCCTTAAATTCTACAAATCAGGGACCGTTATACAAAGATCAATAGACTGTGAGTCATGCCCAGGTAGCTTACTATAGTAAATAAGACAGATATGAAAAAGATGTTGAAGTTGGATTGATTGAAAACCACATGCATGGTAGAATAGGGGTATGAAGGAGGTGTGGCTTTAACCTGGGCTGGAAATGGGGCTCGGGAAGGACACCCTAGGTGAGAAGTCATCTGAGCTGAATCTTAAAAGAATGAGAAAGAGTTTGCCAGACAGTCGTGCCAAGAAGAGCATTGTAGGCAGGGGAAAGAATGGACACAGAAGCCTGAAGACGTGAAACAGAGGCACAGCCTGATCCGTTCAAGCACTTGGTATGGCCGGTGCAAAGGGGTGGGAGATAAGCCTGGGCAAGTTCAGCAGCACTAAATGGTGCATCCCGTGCGAGGGAGTTTGGGTTTTCTACCCTGTGAGCAATGGGAAGCCCTGGAAGGTTTTAGGAAGCATGGTAATATGCTCAGATTTGCACTGTAAAAATGTCAACCAGCGACAGTATGGAAACTGCAGTTCTAATTGGGCCAGAGACACCAACTAGGGCACAGCTGCAAGTGTCCCGGCAACGGATGGGGAGAGCGCGAACCAGGGGTTTTCAAGGACGGTCCCAGGTAGGCGGCGGCAGCATTGGTGTCACGCGGGAACTTGGTGGAGATGCAAATCCTCAGACCCGCCCTGGACCAGATGAATCCAAAATGGTTTCAACGATCTGTATTTCAACAAACCCGATCACTCCCAAGTCTGAGAACCAGTCTAGGCCCAAGACTGGCCAACTACAGCCTGCGGCGGCCTCTTTCATGAGGTTTTACTGGATCACAACCAGACCCTTTAGTTTACACGTTGGCTTTGGGTGCCTTAGCACTACAGGAGCAGAGATGTTGCAGCAGAGACCGTTCAGCCAGGAGCCCAAAATAACTAATATTTGGCCCTTCAAGAGAAAGTTAAACTAATGGTTCTCAGCCCTTCCTGCCCATTAGAATCACCTAGGGAGCTTTTGAAAAAAATTCTATGCCCAGGATCCAGCCTAGATTTAAAAAAAGAGTTCTAGAGGTGGGTCCCACGTCAGGATTTGAAAGGTCCTTGGGTGATTCCAGTGTACCCCGAGGTGGAGAAAAACTGGCCCGTGCTGAAGTAGTAACAAGACAGAGGAGAGAGAGATCCCACCTAGTGCCGGCTTCCTCAGGACCGTGTTCCCACATCCACAACCTGGGTGAGCTTCTGTTTCCATACCTCCTGCGCTCCCAGCCTCAGAGGTTCACGTATGGTCCTAACCCTTCGGGGCGATCACTCAGCTGTGCATTTCACGCTCTCGCCCTCCTCTGTCTCTGTCTCCAGCGCCTTCTTTGTCACCCCTGCCCCGCTGCCTCTCTCTGTCTCCCTCTTCCTTCAACCTCCTCTCTCTTTGCCCATGCCTTTCTCTCAGCCTCAGATGGAGTTTATCCTTATCCAGAAAAATACCCTCTCAAGGAAGCTCACCAAAATGTCACAATGGGTTTATATTTTAAAAATACAGAAATTTTCATGGAAATACAAGCGATTATTTTCTTATTTTTCTTTTTCAATGTTTGCCACATTGTCTATAATTAATAGGTGGATTTTATGATGTAACTATTGATGATACGTGTTGTTTAGTAATCCTCCCCTCTGCCACCCCCCACCTCAGCCTCCTCTCTCTCCTTCTCTTTTCAGCCGGGGCCCTTGGTGAGTGTAACACACATAATCCTTCTGAATCACAGTGTAAAATGAGCTTCATGCTGTGGTTACATTCAGAACGGTTTGAAAGCCACACTCCGGCCCTGCCTGCTGTCCTTTCAGGCTGCACCTCATCAACTGCCCCCGTGGCCAAGTCCAGTCAGACAGAAGTGCCTGAAGGTTCCCGAGCCTCATGGCTTCACATCTCCATGCCTGCAAACTGGCGGCTTTCTTACCCCAGTTGTTTGGTAAACACCCACTAATCCTTTAGGACCCAGTTCAAGGGCCATCTTCTCACCAAAGCATCTTTTGATCTTTTTTCCCCAAAAGATTTCTTCCCTGCCCCCCCCCGGGGGGGCCCTTTCTTTTTTCTCCCCCTCATCCCCAGTTCCTAGACCTGCTGTTAACGTGACACCCCTTATGCCTCCCCCCATGTCTTTCATGCGAGGCTGCTCCGCCAGCCTGTACGCTTCCAGGGCAGGCATCCCATCTTAGTCATCTTTGTGCCCCTAACACATTATAGGAACTCAGAAAATTCTGTCAGATGAATGCATGAATGCTGGGTCCATTGTTGCATGCTTCACATGTGTAAACTCATTGCATCCTCACTGTGAGGCAAATATTATTGTCCCCACTTTGCAGATGAGAACAGCAAAGCTCAGAGAAGGTGAGCAACTTGACCAAAAATCAGCCATTTGTGACAGCAGGAAGTCAGAAATAAGGCTGTCTGCCTCTCCTAATGCAATTGTCCTCATTACACACCCTCGCCATGCAGAGTTTGTTTCCCAGGGCTTCATTTTGACACTCTGGCCAGATGCTAAGCGACTTGAGAGCAGGGACTACTCTTATGCCACCTTCCCCACCACCTGGGAGCACGGAACCTATTTGGGTGGGCTCAGCCCCTCTCCAGCACCCATACTCCTTCCCAGGGAGATGAATGCTGAAGTACGCACAAGGCTGAAAGGACAGGGGACTATCCTCCCAAGAGACTGTACCCTCCATGCCCACACCCTCCTCCCACTTACTCTGTGTCCTCTGTAGCTGCTCCTGGGAAGCAAAGGCCTCTCGTAGGGTCTGCAGGCTGCTCTGCTGCTCTTGCATCTTCCTAGTTAGTGTTCTGGTGTTCTCTAATTCCCCCTTTAATCTCTGGATCTCAGCACTGGCCGTCTGCAGATTGCTCTGTTTCCACCCTCCGGGTCTTGGAATTTAAGGCTGCAGCATCCTTCACTCCTTGTTTTAGGGTCTGGATCTCTTTGCTGGCATTTTTCAAATTGCCGTTTAACACCTGCATCTTGGAATTTAAGGTACCGGCAGATTCCAGCTCTGCTTTGAATACTTGGATCTGAGCATCTGTCTGCTCCAGGCGGCCATTCACTATTTGGGTCTGGGCAGTGAGTGTTTCCAAATTTCTTTTTAACAGGTGAGTCTCATTGCTAGGCCTTCCCAAATGACCTCTCAATGACCGGATCTCAGCACTGGTGTTATCTCTTATAAAGGTCTGTGTACGGGAGTTTAAAGCATTTGCATTGTGTAGACTTCCCTTTAACCTCTGGATCTCAGCATTGGCTCCCTCCACACTACTTCTTACAATATGATTCTGGGCCCTTAAATCCTTGATGCTATCCAGATCGCCTCTCAAAGCGTGGATCTGCACGTGAGCATTCTTTGAACTACTGTTTGCCAACTGGGCCCGAGCATTTGCCATGTCCATCCCTGCCTTCAACATCTGGGTTTCAGTGTTGGCATTTTCTAAGCCTGTGCTTACTGTTAGGAGCTCACCACTGGTGTTTCTTAAACTGCTTTTGAAGAAAGTCTGGGCCTGGGAATTTAAAGCATTTGCGTTTTCCAGATCTCCCTTTAGCTTCTGGATCTCAGCACTGGCCCCCTCCAAGTAGCTCTTTAACATCCGGGTCTGGAAACCCAAGGTATTGGCATCCTTCAGAACGTCTCTTACCGTCTGGATGTCAGCACTGGTGTTTTCCAGATTAGCCTCCAGCATCCGGATCTGAGAACTGACAGTGTCCCCTCTGCCCATCAGCATCTGGATCTCCACACTCCAGGTGCTGGAATTCTTCACAAGGCCTTTAAGCGTCTGGATTGCTTCTTGCAACTCTGCCACCCTTCCAAGGTGGTAGGGATCTGGAGGGAAGAAATGGAAAAAGCAGCCAAAAAGGCCCATTTCATACAGAAGCGTTCATTATATGTGCCAACCAAAGTGGACTTAAAATGTCCAAGGGAAATGTCTCCAGCACAGCCCTGAATGCTCCTCAAGCAGCCTCGTGCTCACTGTGACCACCCAGACAAGGCGGATGGGCTGCCTGAGAGTGTGGACCCCAAACTGAAATAAAGGTCTACTTAGCTACCCCACATTAAGAGAGGCAGAAGCATGAAAACACTTGCCTACTGTAAGCTAGCTACCACCAAGAATCATGGGAGCGAGGTTTTTGGATTATTTTGCCATTGTTACTGAACTTGAAAGTATCTTATATCATTTAGAGCTGTCGAGGTTTAATTCCACTGAAATTATAATGTTGGAACATTAGATGGGTCATTATGAAAAAGAAGCTAAGTATGGATAAAGCTCATGTTTAGTCCTGCCTCTATTCGTACACCAAGCATGACGTCTCTTGATTAATCTTTGTTACCTCCTGAGAACTGTATAGACCACAAACATAGAAATTTTCTGATCACAAATTCCCTGGGAAAAGAAAGAAACACAACAAAATAAGTGGCAGAAGCATTCTGTAATCCACAGGGCATCGGTGGCCTTCCAGGTGACCCTGGTGTCTGGAGCTGGAATGGCCTTTTAAAGGTCTGGCACCCCCAGTGTTACATGGGGCAAGGGTGCCTACAGAACAGTTTGAGGATATGCAAGACCTGAGTGAAGGCATTTGGCTGTTGGGGTCATTCAAGGACACTCTGTTGCCCCTTCCGTCTGCATGGCCTTTCCCCACAAACCCACCTGAGCTGCCTCTTCCTACTAGCACCCTTTGCTCACCGCAAGAGCTGATCTCAGACACTTGTGGCCTAAGGCTCCCGATTCCAGCCTCCCCTCAGGAATAGCACGAAGGACCCAAGTAGGGAGGGGCCCCTTTTGGAGGAGCCTGCCCTCCCTTTTCCTCGTGTCCCGCTTAGGTAAATGTATGAGGCCTCAGCCACTGGGCTGGGTCAGGTGGCCTTAAACTGTGTGGGAAATCCAGTCAAATGTTCTGCCTTGTAAAGACAGACAAATAGATCAATGGAACAAAACTCCAGAAATAGAACAGAGACCCAGAAACAGACCCACACATGTAGGGACAATTGATTTGCAACAAAAATACAAAGGCATGGAGCTAGAGGGTATTATGCTCAGTGAAATAAGCCAGGCAGAGAAAGACAAGTATCAAATGATTTCCCTCATTTGTGGAGTGTAACAATGAAGCAAAATTGAAGGAACAAAACGGCAGCAGACTCAGAGACTCCAAGAAGGGACTAGCAGTTGCCAAAGGGGAGGGGTGGGGGAGGGTGGGGAGGGTGAGTGGGGAGGGAAGGAGAAGGGGATTGAGGGGTATTATAATTAGTACACATGGTGTGGCTGTGGGGGGGTGTCACGGGGAAGACAGTGTAGCACAGAGAAGACAAGTAGTGACTCTGTGGCATCTTACTACACTGATGGGCAGTACTTCAATGGGATATTGATAATAGGGATGAATGGGATTTGATAATAGGGATGAGTATAGTAATAACCACAATGTTTCTGATGTGAAACCTTTATAAGAGTGTATATCAATGATACCTTAATAAAAAAAATTTTTTTAAATACAAAGGCAATTCATGGAGAAAGGATAACCCTTTCAACTAATGGTGCTGGAACAATTGTATATCCATATGCAAAAAATATTTTTTAAAAATAACCTCAATCCATACCTCACATCATTATACAAAAAGTTAATTCAAAAGCAATCACAGACCTAAATATAAAACTGTTAAAAACTATAAAATTTCTAGAAGAAAACATAGGAAAATGTCTTGGTGACCCTGGGACAGGCAAATATATTTCAGATCTAAGACCAAAAGCACAATTCATAAAAGAGAAAAGATTGATGAGTTAGACGTTATCAAAATTCAAATCTTGTTAAAAGAATGAAAAGCTACAGGCTCATAGAAAATATTGGCAAATCACGTGACTGAAAAAGGACCAAAAAAAGAATACATACTTTTACATAAAACTCTAGAAAAAGCCAAATAATCTATATTACAATGGGTGAATCAGCAGTTGCCTGGGGATGAAGAGAAAAGTGGGGAGGGAGAGATGACAAAGGGTTCAAGTAAAATTGGGGGGAAGGTTGATGAATATGTTCATTATCTTGATTGTGGTGATGGTTTCACAGATACATACACATGTCAAAACTTACTAGATACATACTTTAAACATGTACTTTATATGTCAATTGTACCTCAATAAAGCAGTTTTGTAGAAATGATCATGCCTTTCTATGAGGAGAGTAGAATCCATTCAGGGGCCTGGAGATTCGGGGGAGAGGCGCATCCTGGGGTCTGGCACCAGGAAGCTCCAGCTCTGTGCTACCCAGCCCCCCTCCTCTGCCGGCTGTTCACTGTGGGGTCCGCAGGGAACTGCTCAGTGGCTGTCTCCCAGAACCATGACTTGAAACTCTTGGAAGGAGGAATGTGCTCCCAGGGCAGGTCTTGAGTTCTGTAGCACTGAGACACCCCGTTCCAGGGTCAGCACAGTACCTCAGCACTGAGCCTGGGGGAACAGAGTGGCCCACCCCCCAGTCAGGGTGCCAGAGGAGGGACAGGGCGCCAGGGGCCCTCAGAGCTTCCCTCACGGGCCTCCGCCCTTAGGAGGCTCTCCTTGGACAGTGGCCTTGCTTGGGTTCTAGGAAAGTTCTGGTTTGGGGGCTGGAGGTGAACTCACCCTCCTGGGAGCAGAAGGTGTGTATCTGGGTCCCTTTGGGGCCTTTATGCAGGAAGGAGAGCGAGTCAGTGGGGTTTGGGTCACCTAGGAGCTTACCCACCACACAGCCACGAGAGGGGAGACAAGGGTTACGGCCGGCCACCGCGGCCTGAACAAGCCTTGGCATCTTGAGGGCTACGGGTGCCACCGCCTCGGGGTCCAGCCCTGCAGGAGAGAAGCAAGAGTCCAAGAGTGCCGTGCGGGCTGGACAGGGCCGGCCCCTTGGGTCCAGGTGGTTGGCCTGTCTGAGGGTGAGTACACCTGCCACCTTACCATAGAGAAGAGAACGAAACTCTCGCTGGAACTAACTGGGGTGTGGTAGCCACACAAAGGCTCGGAGAAGACCGCAGCCCAGAACCCGGAGGAAGGGCACAGGGCCCAGAACCTGGCACCACGGACGAGTGTGATGGAAGCGTGGTTTGAATGAAAGGAGGGGGAGAAGGAGGGGCAGAGGAGCACCCCTGACCTAGGAGCCCCAGAGCCAGTCTTCGCTCAGGACTCCTGGCTGACCAGAGTGGGGCTCGCTGCCCTTTGGGACTCCTGCCTCCCCCCAGAACTGACATGGGCCAGACCTGGAGTTCCCTCTGCTGGGGTCAGAGAGCCCCGTCCCCACTCCCGTGGGTGTCCTAAAAAGAGCTGTGCCTGGTTGTCTGGGGGCTGTTTAGGGATAGAGTGAGCAGGGAAATCCACTCAGAGGTGGAGAAAACACTGGCCTGGAGTCCCTGAGGCCTCATGGGGCCAGCCCACTGTGAGGAGATGGGCTTCAAAACCAGGTCCCTCTGAATTCAAAGTTCATTCTCTTTCTCTTGCCAGGTTGCTGTCCCCAAGGAAAAGAGTCTGGGGAGATCTCCTGCAGAGATGGGGTGTGCCCCAGGCTCTCTGTCCTCACCTCTCTGACCCTCCCCTTGCATGCTCATTCAGTAAGTGGAGACACAATGAGCTGAGTTCTGGCCTGTCAAGGAGAGGCTGAGAAAAATGGCAAAGAGCTGGGGGCCAAGCAGGCCACTTCCTGATGGAGGGTGAGCTGACACCCCTATTTCCTCACCTGGAGGGTGCGGGGAGACGCTCTGGCTGTGTGTGCACAAGTGGACCATCTCTCAGTTCATCTCTGCTTCCTTCTGCCCCCTGCCAGGGCCCCTAAAGCGCTGTCCTATAGCGTCAGGGATGGGAAGTGAAGTCGGCATACCGGCACTTCTATGCTCCCAGCCGGTCCTGAGCACTGCGAGGCTCTGCCTCCCTCCCCTCCGACCCTGAGGAAGAACCCCTGGGGCCCCACCCTGGGGGTCTCAGGTGCCACCCGGGGTCTAGCCCCTTCCTCTCCCCATCAGCACCAGCCCGTGCTCCCGCCTGACTGAGGCCCGAAACCCCAACCCCTGCTCTCCAGCATAGCCCTCAAACACCCGCCTCTGTCCCAAAGTCACAAACACTTTTTCACTGGGCCACTTAGAAAGGGTGGGGAGTTCCTTCTCAGCTTTGCAGAAAAACAGCCTTACCATGCATGGCTGACTCTTAATCCTAGCTCCAGACCCTCTAAGTAACAGGAAGTCAGGTGAGGGAGGGGAAGAGGTCAGTGTAACAGAGGCTTGTTGGTCAAAGGAAGGGCTGGGGTGACTTACTGCCCATTCAGGACCTCACAACTGGCATGACAGGAAAGAGTCTGTGGTAGAATAAAAAAATACATTGTTTCTGGTTCTTGACACAGAGCTCCTGAAACCTTTGGAATTTCCTGAGTAATAGAACTGTCTTTTGTTCCTCATAACAAGCCCCTTTTGAGCATGCCTGAGTTTATAGTTTGCGGGATAGGAGCTAGTCCCAGAAAGACCAAACTCCCACTTTTCAAACCCCACCTTCATCCCTGACTTCCAGGTAGGGGACAGGGCCTGGAGATTAGATTGCAAAAGCTCTTCAAGAGAAATTCAAGAACTTTCAAGGATTTTCCTGGTTGATGAACACGTCCATGTATATGTGCTAGGAGGGTATTGCATCCCTACTCCACAGAGAGTCTCCTGGGCTCTGGACCTTCTAGACCTTGCCCTGGGTACCTCGCTGTCTGACTGTTCGTTTGTATTCTTTATTATAAGCTGTAAGAAGAAGTATAGTGTTTCCCTGAGTTCTGTGAGTCATGCTAGTGAATTACTGAAGCTGAGAGGGACCATAGGAGCCCCTAGGTTTGCAGTCTTACAGGCAGAAGTGTGCGTTACCTAGACACCCCACTTAGAGGTGGTGTCTGAAGTGGGAGTGGTCTTGTGGGACTGAGCCTTTCCCCGGGGGGATCTGTGTTGGCTCCGGGAGTTTGTTTCAGAACTGAATTGTAGGAACCCAGCTGATGCTAGAGAACTGGTTGGTGTCAGAAATAAGGTCAGAAAACACCAATAGGACCCAACTGCTCCAAGACCTCTAGCTGACTGGATCCATGCTCCAGAGTTGATAAAGTTTGGAACTAATGTAAAAACCTGACAGGTAAGCCAATGTGAAAAGCATTTCAGTGAGACTGTAACTTCCAGGAGGAGCAAATACTGCTTCAGGGGCCTCATGCCGTTGGTGGGCCTGGGCTCAGAAGGCAGGGAAGTGACGGGTGTCAGTGGACCTGTGCAAGCCCTCAGTCCCCACCCCTGCTGCAGCGACCAGCTGAACAGAATCGATATTCCCGCTGGCTGGTCAAGGAACCCCTCCCTAAATCCGTTCTGAGGATGATGGCCGATTCTTATTCCTTTGGTCCCCCATTACTTCAGGTGGTTAGAATCTTATCAGAATGGATCACATTTTCTTTAACTCATTAAAATCTAATTACGTATTTGTCCTCTATCTCACCAGCAACGCATTTACAAGATGTGAGTCACAACCTTGCAAATGGCTTGTTCCATCCATACTGTGATGCTCTTTCCTGTTTTCATCCTCAGTGCCTCCGTGTCCTGTTCCCACAGCTTTTTCCCAAATCCTGGAGTCAGCCTCCGATAGGCTCCTGAGCTCTAACTCAGTTGGGCCACACCGGAAGTGCCTCCTCCCGAGGCTGGGCCCGGGAGCAGCCGGGTCTGGGAGGGGCTGTGTCGTGGATGGCCACGGTCAGCTCGGCCCGCAGCTAGCCGAGGGCGCGGCTCATCTGCAGGGCGAGGAAGGGGTGGTTGCTGACTCCCAGTTCATGACGCTAAGGCACTGTGTGTGTGACTCCCAGTTCATGACGCTAAGGCACTGTGTGTGTGTGCACACATGTGTGCATGCAGTGCAGAGCCACCATCTGTCGGCCTGTTTCCTCCTGTCCATGGAAAGCTGGCCTGAGAGGAAGGCACACAGGAGGAAAGTGAAGGTGCCCATTTGGGGAGCAGTCAGCAGCCCTGCCTGAGACCCCAGGAGTGTCCACCAAGCCCCTTCCCTCACGTGGGAGGGATGTTGCTGCAGGTGCCTCCCCACAGGCCTGTAAGAGGCCTGGGGTGGTGACAGAAAAGAAATGGCCTCCTTGGTTTCTATTTGCCCACACATAGGAAGGGCCCAGGCCCGACCCACTCGGTTGATGGTTCCTCCCGGCACCTGAGAAGCTGAGTGAACCTCCAAAGCAGAGCTGGGCCAGGAGAGGGCCATTGTCTTCTAGCGGCAGTGGCCTCAGGCATGGCCAGCCGGACTTCTCCCCTCACCGCCTCTTACTTCGCCCCATCTGTGCCCCAGAGGACCATCTGCCAGCAGGAAAGGAACACCCGGAGGTGGCCACATCCTTGCTGAGAAGTTTCTCTGTTCTCTGGCCAGAAAAAAATCTAATTTTTTTCTGGCATTATCAGGCATTGTATACATTAATACCAGAACCATTCATTGGCCAGGACCTCCCACACACTGGGTTCTCCTGTCCCTAATGAAGGATATAGAGCCATGCGTCTAGGAGGCAGACCCCAAGCTTCAGACAGCCCAGAAGTTCTTCAGTCATCCATATGAACCCCAAACAACAACAGGTAATCAACTGTCCCTCAGGGACTGGCTAGGTCCAGCAGTTTTGACGGAAAGGAGAGACCTGGGGCCTGAAGCTGGGGCTCCGAGCAGCTGAGAGACGACAATCTCTCTTCTTCAGGCATCTCTCTGGGATTCGCCTGAGAACCACCCTTCCCTCATGCTTCCCTCTGTCTGGTCGGGGTGAGGCTGCACCCAGGCCCAATTCCCAGCCCCAGGAAGGAGCTGTGGCTTGATTAACATAACCCGTCTCCCCGAGCTACGTTACTGCTTCAGGGATGAACACATGACCCAATGCTGGATTTTTGTTGAAACTGTTGAAAGAGGAAAGTTCTTGCCTCTGAAGCTACAGAGCCATGAGGCTGTAGGCGTGGAGCTACCAGACCACGCCTCTCGGGCACTAACACCAAACCAGAGGCAGCCAGAGGCAAGGCTGGAGAGAGACAGCTTTCATGGGATGGTGGAGCACCTACCCCTGGCTGCACAAAGGGTCCCGAACTCACGCCCCACGTCAAATCCAACAGCAGCAGCTCCAGTCCCCACCTTGCAGGCCTCCACGCCGGCCACAGTGTCACCCAGCTTTACCTCAGTTCGTTCTGACTGTCCTCCCTGTCTCTAGTCTTGCCGCCTCCCGTCCTGTCACCATGCTGCAGGCATGATGAGCTTTAAAAAAAAAAACTGGATGTATATACACACATCACCTTGATCTCTCAGCCAAGAATAAGCGACAACAACCGACAGCGGCAGCACCCACGGCGCCTGATGCCCTCTCCAAAAGAGGGACCAGGGCTCTTTGGAGAAAAGGCTGATTCAAGGATTGGGGCAGGAAATACACAGTATGAACCTGGAGTATCATGTAGTGGCAGACAGTTAGGAAATGCTGGGTATCCACACTTCCTCTGCCCTTCTTTCTGATTTACAGATAAATCAGATGTTATCAGAAAAAAAAGGTAGGAAACGCTTTAAAAAAATGATGAAGGTATGTCAGAAGGACTCAGGAGCCACCTGAAAGAGCTCCTGATGGCCAAAACTGGGACACTTTGAGCAAGAAAATCCAATCCTGATTTTTTATAGTATAAAATCCATGGATCCATACTAATATAAATAAATTTTGAATAAGAAAATAAATAATACATCTCCCATTTATAAAAACTGCAAATAATTTATGTAGATATTCCATCCTCAAAAAAGTAGAACAAAACTCCCCATTCCTTAAGTGGGGGCTGCACACAGTGACGGCTATGGTCTGTATGTTTATAAGCCCCCAAAATCCATATGTTGAAATCTAAATCCCTAATCTGAGAATATTGGGGTGGGGGGGCTTTAGGAGGTGACTAGGTCGTGAGGGTACAGTTCTCAGGAATGGCATTAGTGCCCTAATAAAAGAGGCCCCAGAAACCTTGCTTGTCTCCTCCACCATGTGGAGACACAACCCAGTCTGTGAGCTGGAAGGGATCCTGCACTCGACCGTGTTAGCACCCTGATCTCAGGCTTCCAGGACCATGAGGAGTAAATCTCTGTGCTTTATAAACTACTCAGTGCGTGGTATTTTGTCATACACGCCCGAATGGACTAAGACAGAGACTTCCTTCCAAGAGGTAACATGGGGAGTGGGGAGAAAAGAGGAAGTTCGCAGTGAATGGGCCTGAACGAACATGACCTCAGCCTGGAGGCCAGCGTCAACAAGAGTCCTGTGTCGTATTGATAGCACGTACTCATCATGAAAATAGCAGTTTATCTCTGAAGTCTTCCTCCCAAAACACATTACAGCAGCCTGATGAAAAGCCCAAATAGAGGGACATTCTACAAAATACCGGACCACCGCTCCTCAAAATTGTCAAGGTCCTCAAAAACAAGAAACGTCTGAGAAACTGTCACAGCCAAGAGGAGCCTAAGAAACATGGTGACTAAATGTGATGTAGGATCTTAAAGGAAACCCTAGGATGGAAAAAGGACATTATGGAAAATGAAGGATATCTGAACAAAGTATAGGCTTTAGCTAGTATAATATATTGATATTAGTTCATTAATTATGACAAATGTACCATATTAATGTAAGATGTTAATAACAGGGGAAATGGGTGGGAGTGTTTGGAAGCTCTTGGTATTATCTTCACGATTAGCTAAAGCTATTCTAAAATTAAAAATTGTTTAAAAAAGATATTATATAGTTTATGGGATCTGAGAAGAGCAGAGAGGCAGTCTTTCTTTGGGGTCTATGCTGTCAGGAAGAATGCTCTGAGAAACACTGAGATCCCTCTAGGAACAGCACTACTACCCCTGCCTGAACCCTCAACAATCACAGGTCTCTCCTGGAGGACTGTGATCGCTGGGGCTTGGATCACTTCCTTACACCTTTCTGCAAGGAAACCTTCAAATGCCGCTTCTGCTTGAGAAGGTGGGACTTGAAATTACCTAAAACAAGAGGCTGCTCAGTGTGAAAGAAGGATCACAAAAGCATGAGAAATGTTGAGAAAAATAAAAAGAAAGAGAAATAGAGAAAAGAGAAGGGAAGAAAAAGTAGGAAGGAAGAAAGAGAAAGCAAAAATAGAATGAAAGAAAGAGAGGAAGGAAGGAAGATAGGGAGGTAGGTAGGTAGATAGACAATAGATAGATAATAGATACAGATGGATAGATAGATGATAGATAGATACATAGATGATAGATTAAGCATAAAACAAAAATAAAATATAGTAAATTCATGTTCACAAGGAGTAGTCAATCAGTAAGAGTGAGTCAAATATTTTTCTATTCTTCTTTTACATTTAAATACAAAAATATAGACTTTAAAAGAACATTTTATCACCACACTGGGAGAGGGAATGCCATGCATTGTTAGCCTGTTGAATCAGAAAAATAAAGTTACGATAATAAAATAAACACATAAGTTGAATGAGGCAAAGTTCTCACCCACCCTGGGTGCCCAGCCTTCCATCTGACAATGGAAAAATTACTGGAATTTCATTTGAAATATATGGTGCGTGTAACCTGAGGAGGTAAATGCCGATGGTGCCCAGGCCGGCCTTGCTACTGGGACTAAGGCCCTGTCGGTGCTGGGACTTCCCGCATCCACAGAGGGCAGGTCCTGCACAGCGGCCCCATCGGAGGCGGAGGCGGGAGCCCTGCAGGTGGGGGTAAGCGAGCCTAGTTAACAAGACAACAGCTGTCCCAGCTTCATGAAGGGAGGAGGCCATGGCAGTGCCATGCTGGCTGGTACAGGATGGGGCACAGACTCCAGGTACAAATATATCCTCACTGACTCAGGCTCTTTTCCTTTGGAAAAAAGCAATGAGTGTGGAGGGCTGGAGGGGCAATTCTTGTCATAGGACCCACATGCATGGGACCCAGAGGGTCAGGAGGCCTGGGCTGGATGAGCAGTGGCGCCAGGACCTAAGCAGCCAGAGCTCGGGGGCCTCTCTGCTGCCTTCCCCTCTGTGTCTCAGCTGCTCTCTCCTCAGCACAATTCTCTTTTCTCTACCAGAAAAGTTCCTCATATGCCTCACTTCCCTGCCTCAGAGCTTCTGCTTATTCCTAGTTTCCGCAGGTCTCCAAGGATGGCCCCCCCAGCTTTCTCTAGCTCAAGGCCTTCCAGCTCAACTACCCTCTGTCACTGCCTCATCCTCTGGGTATTTCTAGGTTCAAATTCCTTCCCAGAGAAGCAATCAGATGATCCCGCTCATCCCTTGCCACCAGGACCAACCAGAGAGCCCTGACCAGCCTTGTTCTTATGGCCTCCTGGTCACCCTAGTGGTGAGTGTCTCAGGCAGTTCCAGCTGCTGAAACACAAGCGCCTGAGGCTAAGAGGCTCACATAAGGGGACTGTCTTCCTCATAGTTCTAGTGGCTGGGAAGTCAAGATCCGGGTGCTGGCAGCTTCGCTCCCAGGGAAGGCTCTCTTCCTGGTTTGCAGATGACCATCTTTTCATTGTAACCTCCCATGGTGGGGAGCAGAGAGACAAAAGCAAACTCTCCTGTCTCCTCTTATAAGGGCACTGATCCCATCATGACCTGATTGCCTCCTGAAGACTCCATCCATCAGTACCACCACAGTGGGATCTAGGGTCGCAGCATAAGAATTCTGAAGGGGGGGATTAAATATGGCGGCATGAGAGGTAAGACAGAGGCTTCCTCCTAAAACCGCATATAATATGAAAATAAAGCTACTACAACTACTCTTGAAAGAGCAACGGGAAAGAGAACTACAATAAACTGCATACACCTGGAGACAAGAGCAGCCCTCACGGAAAACGGTAATGTACTAAAGCTGTGGTCCTGTGGGATCCAAGCCCTTCCCCCACCCCAGCTCACTGGCGGGAGGAACAGGAACGGAGCTGAGAGGGAGTGGGGAACTGGGACTGCTGAATACCTAACTCTGGAGATCTACTCTGGGAGCACAAACCTACATTTCATGGTGCTTGCATGATACTCTTGTAATTAGGAGCTTGGAAAGCTAAGACAGGCGGAGTTGCTGGAGAGACTAAGATCCTGGCTGCTTGTGAGATCAGGGATCCATACCCAGCTTCTCCAGGACGGGGGAGGTGCAGGCAGTCTGAGAGACTTCCTGGCAGGGAGGACCTTGGAAGGAGGCCTGCTGAGGGGGCAAGGACTGCAGGGAGCTTGCTGCTCGGGAGAAAGGACAGGTGGACAGGATTGTCCGGGTGTACTCTGCCCAGCAGATTGGGGGTTTTCTGATCTTCAGGTATGCCAGCTCCCTGGCTGCCTGCACGGCTCCAGGAACCCCTTCTGTGACAGGCAGACTAGTGCACCTTTCACCTGGCCAGCCCCACCGGGCTTGAAAACCTGGAAGCCCTTCCCTGGTGTTGGGCCAAACGGAGGGAGGATCTGTCTACAGCAACTTAAAAGGCAAAGCACAGAGGCTTATACCTGTGTGCTCAGCCACCATTTCAGACAGTGGAGACAGGCATAGCAGCCAGGAACCAGGAATCAGCCCTTTCCTCCCCCAAGGCACCAATACCACTCCCCTACAATCCCTAACATTGCTTCAGGGGCTGAGCAGCTCCAGAGAGTAGAGCTTCTGGGCACTAGAGGGCTCCATACACAAATATGAAACGCCAAAGGAACCTGGTCCAGAGTAAAATTATGAACACAACTCCTGAGAAAGATTTTAATGATATGGACCTTATGACTCTCCCTGAAAGGGAGTTCAAAATAAAAATCATTCACATGCTCATGGAGGTAC
>JAQQAC010020896.1:61380723-61399636 GCA_029783875.1 Phataginus tricuspis
TCTATAGCATCTCACTACGCTGAGACAGTGACTGTAATGGGGTTGGTGGGGGGGACCTGATGAAGGGGGTAGTTTAATCACCCTAATATTGTACATGTAACTGTAGATTAATGATACCAAAATAAATTGTAAAAAGAAAAAAAAAAGAATTCTGAAAGGGCACAAACATTCAGTCCCCAGCAACGAGGGAAGGACGTCCTGCACTGAGTAGCACAAGATGTCCAAACACATGACATCTGACACTGAACAGATGAGACTGGTGGCAGTGTACTAGTCACATATACTCCCAGTCCAGAGGGGCAGGACACAATATAGCATGCAGGGCCATCCCCAGGTGACACCCGGGAGCAAAGGGAACCGGCAAGGGCTGTGCTAGGCAGGCTTTGTAGTAACAAGAGATAGGGTGGCTCTGGTTCCCACGGGAGAATGTGGCTGGCTTGCTTGAATAATTTCCTGGGCTGGGGAGTTAGTGGAACCCGTTAGGTTGAAACCTAGGTGGAGTGCAGCTGTATCTAGCTGGCAGGACAACTAGCCAGGCTGGGGGACACATCTGGTGAGAGCAGGGGAACACAGGGTTAGACTTTTGGGGTCCTGAGAGGCTCAAAGATGTCGCACATGAAAATTTAAGTCTTGCAATACAAGCCTCCTAATCGGCTGCCCTGGTGACAAGTGCCCACCTAGGGAGGAAGGCGGAGTGTAGAGCAGAGCCACGTGCCACCCAACATGGCAGCCCAGACACCATGACTAACATGTCGAGTGTGACAGCCAATGGAGAGCAGCGTGATGCCCGGGGAAACAATGAGACGGCTCCCCAGGGGCAGCTCTGAGAGTTCCCGTAACTTGTATTTAATTTCTACCTTAACTTATGCTCAACCAGAAAGATGACTCTGGGAAGAAATAAAATTCTCCCATAATTTGCTACTTTGAATTATGAAGAGTAGGAACAACACAGTACTTCTTAGTGAAGGGTTAGAAAAATCCTTTCAGGCTCCAAGCAGCTCACAGCGGGCTTGCCCACCTCCCCCTCCTCGGCCCCTCCCCGGCCTCAGTGCTCTCTGGGATTAGCCTGCCAATGCCCCGGTGTGGGGGCGGTTGCTGACGGCCTGCCCCTTGTCCATCACCATGCTGTAAAGGCCCCATTTGTCCTGTGCTCCTTCAAGCTTCCTTCTAATAGCCTCAGTACTCACCCCTTTGCACCCAGAACACCATGCTCCTGTCACAATCATTGAAGGAAAACGTTCTGTCCCAAGGACCCTAATGAGGGCAGGGCTGCTCCGCTGAGCCCACCCTCTGCTCACACCTCACTCCTACCTGCTCCCTTCCTCCCCCACCCCCACCACCATCTGGGGCAGCTGCATCCCTACCTCAGCCCCTGCGCCTGGGATTTGACCTGAGGCCCACGAGCAGGGTCTCTGTGAAGGTGGGGAGCCTGACAGTTCTCCCCACCAGGAGTAAAGCAAGAGAGGAGATGGTCAGTGAGCATCCGACAGCAAGGCCGCCAAGGCTGGGCACCGCAGGCCTCCCTCTCCTTCATTCCAAGTTGGTGCTGTTTACATTTTGTGGCATTTCCCAGGCTGGAACTTCCCTATTCTTTGTTATTTTTGACACCCTGGAACTTCATGTCCAGAAGAGCACACGGACACCCTCACATTCACCTGGACACCCAGGAATAAAACACGCACACAGAGGGCCTTTACCCAGGCAGCATTTATTCCAGTGAAGCTCTAGAAACCAATGGCTACTTCCTCTGCACAGGGCTTGGAAGAGAGAAAATGCAGAAGGAAGAGGAGGTGCAGGAAAGAGACAGAGGGGCTGGGCAGGGGATGGAGAAAGATAGAGCTGAGCCACAGAGTTCACCAAGGGACATGGACGCTGGTCCAGCTCGGAAAAAGACACACTTCCATGTTGGTCCCTGATCCAAACCAGCTGAACCCAACCCTAGGAAGAAGGAACTCAGACCTCAGAAGATGCGGCTGGAGAGGGCGACGGGGACATGGCCCGGGCAGGGCCACCAATAGCAGAGCTCTTCCCATTGAGAGCACTGCGGAGGCCAGCTCCACAATCCAGCTGAACCTGAACCTGAGAGGGGTGGATGGGAGATTAAGAAGACACAGAAATAGATACAAAAAAGACACAGAAACCAAGTTGGGATCAGGAAGTTCGCTGATCGCTGGTGGCAGAACAGTGACACAGTTTTATTTTTGAGCACAGCTTGTATACAGGCTCTAATGATATCACTTCCAGACCGATCTCATATCCGGTGATCTCAGTTCTGATGATATCTCTTTTGGATCTGGGGATTTCACTTCCGGCCATCCACATCTCCCCATTTTTTCTTTATTAAAAACAATTTTAGGTGGATAGATAGATATAATAAAAATCGTAGCAAATAGAAAGTCTCTAGTAGAAAGTTTTTTTAACATAGCCCGTCCCTTAATTCCCTGTAGTACAAGATAAAACAGAGCCCTTCCCTTAATTTCCCATAATGCAGGATAAAAGCGGTAAATAGATTTCAGAGAAATGCAAATTAAAACCACAGTGAGATATCACCTCACACCAGTTAGGATGGCCAACATCCAAAAGACAAACAACAACAAATGTTGGTGAGGATGTGGAGAAAGGGGAACCCTCCTACACTGCTGGTGGGAATGCAAATTAGTTTAACCATTGTGGAAAGCAGTATGGAGGTTCCTCAAAAAACTCAAAATAGATATACCATTTGACCCAAAAATCCACTCCTAGGAATTTACCCTAGAATGCAGCAGCCCAGTTTGAAAAGGACATATGTACCCCTATGTTTATTGCAGCGCTATTTACAATAGCCAAGATATGGAAGCAACCTAAGTGTCCATCAGTAGATGAATGGATAAAGAAGATGTGGTACATATACACAATGGGATATTATTCAGCCATAAGAAGAAAACAAATCCTACCATTTGCAACAACATGGATGGAGCTAGAGGGTATTATGCTCCGTGAAATAAGCCAGGCAGAGAAAGACAAGTACCAAATGATTTCCCTCATTTGTGGAGTGTAATAATGAAGCAAAACTGAAGGAACAAAACAGCAGCAGACTCAGAGACTCCAAGAAGGGACTAGTGGTTACCAAAGGGGGGGGAGAGGGGGGACGGAGGGAGAAGGGGATTGAGGGTATTATGATTAGTACACATGGTGTGTGTGTGGGGGGGTGTCACGGGGAAGGCAGTGTAGCACAGAGAAGACAAGTAGTGACTGTGGCATCTTAACTACACTGATGGACAGTGACTGTAATGGGGTATGTGGTGGGGACTTGATAATGGGAGGAGTCTAGTAACCATAATGTTGTTCATGTAATTGTACATTAATGATACCAAAAAACAAATAGATTTCAGTGCAATGAGGGTCCATAGCTTGGGTTTTGATCTGAGTTGAGTGCGGGCAGCATAACAGCTGTGGGAGGAGGAGACCTCTCTCAGAGATGGTGAAAGTTCAGGCCTCTGCAAGGTTGGGGGGTGAGGGTCTGTGCCCCACCTCTGTTGGCCCCCATGTTCTCTCCTGATGGCCCCCCTGCGACTATGCTTGTCTTAGGTTGTTCCTCCCTTGAGGAATCTTACCCATCTCTGGCTAACCAGTCATCCTCCAGGACCAAGCAGGGTGATGCGAGGCATGCGAGAGAGAAGCTGCGTCCTTTAAGAGGGTCAGTTCTCTGTCTCCTTGGTGGTTTATGCCCCCATGGCTTTCATGCTCAGCACCTGCTGGGGTTCCCTTGCCAGCCAGCGGGATCCTGGCTTTTGGATTACAGTAGACAATGGAAAATGGCCTCCGTGTTGTATGTAGCAGGGAGATTTAAAAAAGGGCTTTGTTCGAGAAAGAAAGAGAGAGATATCGGAACCATCAAACAGAAAAGGCGGTGAAAAGATTGGAAAAATCTCCAGCTCAAGGCAAAGCTGGGAGCTCTCACCCCTCCCGGAGCTCTCTTTTCCGTTTCTTTAGTTGAAGCTGTAGATGATGTAGGTTCAATCGGTCTGCACAGATTCTTTTCTTGAGGGCTCGCCAACCAACTAATAATAGTCAAAATAAAAGGATTATTAGAGACACTAAAGCAATCAGGTACCACAGAGTATGTTTCAGCATATTGAAAAGATTGAAGACTTTAAGATGTTCCACGACCTGCTTTGCCATGTCTTGGGGGTTTATTATATGTAATCGAGCATTTTGAATGTCTAATATCTCGTGATGCAAGTTATGTAGATCAAGGCTAAGGTGCCATAGTCCTAGGAGATAGCTACGAATTTCGTTCCATTCCACTGAGAACTATTACAAGGTGCACTGGTAACACAGACACTCCTTTATGCAGCACAGCATTGAAGCCATAACTGCCATTGGAGGGTTTCCACCTCATCGCTTGTAGCTGTCACTGTACTTTCCAAGGCGGCAAGTTGCTCTCTATCTTTATATCAATGTCTTCCTGAGTTTTTAGAGCTTGAGAGGTGTTCTGAGCCAACTGATTAACATATTGGGCAGTGCGTATGGACTGTGAAAGAGCCACAGCTGCAGTACCAGCGGTGATGAGAATAGAAATAGCAGCCACTAATCCAGCAACTATGAGTCCAATAGCTCTCCACCTTCTGGAGAGGTCATTCTTCATTTCTGCAGGGCTTGTGTTCCCAGGTCATCACACCATGGTCCAAACAGATTGGAGGGCAGCATAATATATGGTGGTTGGGAAAGGACTGAGACGTTCCTCCCTTTGTTCCAGGTAGACACACATGTGGTTAGGTTGCAGTTTATGCAGGTAATGTTTTACAAATTTCCCTGGAAAGAGACAGTAAAAGGCCCTACAAGCAGCACATATGGGAGTCGTACGCAGCTTTGTGCCCCATAAGGATGCATAAGATGTGAGGCAGTCGAGGAGGGGGAGGAAAAGTTAACATAGTCTGTGGCAGCCCAAATATGTCACAACTTGCGTTGCATCTTATGTCGTGAGGTGGTAAAAATGGGTGATATATATCCTCCAGGCGTCATCCCATCTCAGACAGATCCAGTTAAGCGATGGGACCAGTCGAACACTAATTCTGAGGAATGACTAAGTTTGTGTCGGGCAGCCAGAGGGTGAGCACAGTCTACCCAACGGACTAATTTTTCCAATTCTACGTTGGTGGTGTTTGCACAGTAAGGTAAAGGAGGATGAGTTGGGGCCACACCAATAGTGGTGGCGGCTAGCCCTACAAAAGAGACAGTGGATATGTATTTGTCAAGGTCCCAGGGCCCAGAAATGGTAGCTACCTGGGCCCCTCCTGCAGCAGTTTTAGTTACATGCCCCAGCAGTAGGCATCCATCCATGGGTTGGTGGACTCCACATAAAGGAGGATCCACCGCCTGTCCAGAATAATTAAATAGCCCTGAGTGCTGCCAGCATGGCCCATCGGGTCCTGCATGCCCTCCTGGGACCTGGGAGTCATTAATAGATACTGGGACCAATTCATCACCCCGGGTAACTGGGTGTAACACTGGGGGATTCGGATAAAAGGTCCAGTAGGTCTCTCCTTGTACTAATCCCACCTGGACTGTGAGGATGGTGAGCATCGCTAGGAACAGCTTACCTGGGGTCAGAGTCAGATCTTGTCTGATCACTGCCTTTCTCTCCTGAGTCAGCCTGTGGGGCTGTCCGCACGTCGGAGGATGGGCTCTCCACGTTTGCTGTGATGTCAGGCGTCAGACTTCTGGGGAGGTTCTCATCCTCACCTCAAGAGTCGACCGCTGTATGATGATGCTGGACCAGTCGCTCGGGAGCCAGCGAGGACCTGCAACAGACTGAGGAAACACGAGCATGGCCACTCCCCCAGATAAGTACCGGGACAGGTCCTTGCCAAAGACCCGTGAGGGGGGTCTTTCCATTTGATTAATGCAAATTTGTTGTTCCCAAAATCTGTCTGCTGCTGTGAGGCCTTGCTCATCCACTGAAAGAAAACTTAATGTAAATAAAGCAAGGTTTAGTTTGTTTGAGGGGGAGGTCCCATATTTTCCCCCTTTCTGTTTAAAGAATTGATTTTTAAATGTGGGGTGGGCTCGTTCCACCATATTTTGGCCTTGAGGGTTGTAAGGAATTCCTGTTGTGTGTTGAATTTGAAAAGTGGAACAGAGACATTGGAAGGCTTGACCCATGTATCCAAGACCGTTATCAGTTTTAATAATTTTAGGAATACCTATGATGGAGAAAGTGTATAGATAATGAAAAATAACATGCTTACTGGCATCTCCTATACGAGGGGAAGCACATATAAAGCCAGAGTAAGTGTCGAGGGAAATGTGAATAAAAGGTGTATTTTTAAAGGATGGGATGTGGGTAATGTCCATTTGCCAGATTTGGTTTGGAACCAGGTCTCAAGTGTTGACACCAAGAGGTGCCATAGGCAATAGAGTGACAAGTTTGGCATGAGCGAGCAAGCTGTCTAGCCTATTTTTGAGTAACCCCAAACTGTTTCTTAAGAGTCCAGGAATTTTGATGAAATAGCTGATGAGGCTGTTGAGTGGCTGAGAGCGGAGATTCCGAGATTAAAGTTACACCCCGAAGAGGGAACTGGAGGCGGCGGCACCAGCAGCTGCACTGCCAGCAGTCAGAGGTCCTGGAAGACTGGTCTGTGCACAAAGACATCCATCATACATCGGATAGGTTCTCTATCTAAGAGCTACCTGAACTTTATGAAAAAGATGAAAGATTTCTTCAGTAGTGGCATGAGAAATAACGGCTGTTTCCACAGTATGAAATACTGTGAATACATATTTACTATCAGTGTAGATGTTAAGGGATTGTTCTGGGTGTAACTCTGAGCGCCCAAAGCACAGCTTCCAGCTCCACCCTTTGGGCGGGGCAGTGGTGAGTGCAACGAGAGCAAGTGCTGTCAGGAGTGCGAATAGCGGCGGTACCTGAACGGTATCCATCCGTATAAATGGTGATTGCATTGGGGATAGGTGCACAGCGCATACTTCTGGGAAAGGTCAGAGGAGTGTCCTTAAGAAACTGCAAAAGCTTGTTAGACGGATAGTGGCATCAATTTTCCCAGGAAAATTTGCAAAACCCAGCTGCCATTCCTCTGAAGTGGCCCATAACCAAGCCTGTTGCTGGGCATTATAAGGAACAATAATGGAGGTTCAGCAGCCATAAGCTGCCAAAGCCGAGCCCTGGCTTTACAAACCACATCACACACTAAGACGTGATAAGGAGTAAGATGTTGAGGGGGGGAATTTGGGAGATGAACCCATTCAAGTGGACCCATGGGTTGCCATAAAGCATCAGTAGGATTTGGGCTAGTAGTACAAACAATAACAGAGTCAGGTGCCTGGGGATCCAGGCGAAGCACCTGAGCACACTGAACAGCATCTTTAACAAGTTTTAAAGCATTTTTGGTTTCAGGTGTTAAATATCTAGAAGAGGAAGGGCCGGGGTCACCCTGAAGAATTGGAAAAAGAGGTTGCAATTGTCCCGTAGTAAGTTTTAGAAAAGGTCGTAGCCAATTAATGTTCCAAGTAATTTTTGGAAATCGTTCAGAGTATGTAACTGCCTAGTTCTTATTTCTACCTTTTGTGGCTGAACGATCCTCTGTAAAATACGAGTTCTTAAATAGGAGAAAGGATCTTGCGTTTGTGCCTTTTCAGGAGCAATGTGGAGTCCATGCGCATCCAGCTGTATTTTAAGCAGTCCATAAAGCTGAGACAAAACTGTGGGGTTAGCGTGGGAACAGAGAATGTCATTCATACAATGGATGATGTATGCTTCTGGATCTTTGTCACATACCACTTGAATGGCCTGTGCTACAAATATGTGACACAAGGTGGGGCTGTTAGCCATTCCTTGTGGTTAACTGAAGGAAGCTAAAGGCAAAGTGTTCTCTGTCCTCTGGGTGTAAAGGGATAAAGAAAAAAGTCTTTCAAATCAATAACAATGAGGGAGTGTTTCCAAGGGATCATGGTGGGGAAGCGCAGTCCTGGTTGGGATGCTCCCATTGTAACCATAACGGCATTAATTTTGTGGAGGTCCTGTAGGAGCCTCCAGTGACCAGATTGTTTCTTTTTTAACACAAAGATGGGAGCATTCCAAGGACTAAGAGATTTCTTAATATGTCCAGGTTCTGATTGTTTGAATACAAGCTGTTGAGTAATTTGCAGTTTCTCCTGAGTCAGGGGTCGTTGGTCCACCCAGATAGGCCCGTCAGTTAACCATTGTATTTTAGAGGCCGTCAGTGTTAGGGAGGCAGGAGATACCCAGGCCCCTAGGGCAAATTTGGAGAGTATCGTAGGCCAGACTGATCCTGGCGTGGCTGTGGGGAGATCGGGTGCGGCCGACCTTGGCCCTCGCTTCCCAGGCCAGTTCCGGGTCCATGCCCTTGACTCAGCATCATCGGAGCAACTTGAGGACTAGAGCTACAGAGTAAAACTGACATTTAAGTTAAAATATTCTGTCCCCATAAATTAACAGGAAGATGGTCAAGGACGAAGGGTTGGAAAGTACCTCTTTGTCTGACCAGCTTAACATCTGAGAACTTTGTAGAGGACCCTGTGCCATAGTAATACCTTGCAAATCAGTCATAGCCTCTCCAGTGGGCCAAGTGGTGGACCAGTGTCGTGATGAAATGACGGTCACATTGCCTCCAGTATCCACGAGGACTTCAAAACATTTTCCATCCATCCAAGGAGTTAAAGTACGTCGTTAAAGTCCTACTCGTTGGACCCAAAAGGCATCCGAGGAACTGAAGCCTCGGTTCCCTCTCATCTGAGAGGGCTGACACTGGCCAGTCTGCACAAAGGGCAGCACAACAAGTTGAACTACACAGTCAAAGGATAACATTTGTATAATTTTGAAAGGTGAACAACATAAAACTTTAATTTCACCCATGTAGTCAGACACTATGACTCCAGGCTGCACGTACATATAGTCCTTTTAAGTTTCAGCTACGCCTACCTAAAACAAGCCCTACCGTACCGGGAGGTAAGGGGCCATATATTTCAGTAAGAATAGCTTGTGGTCCCATATCAGGAGTTAATATGAATCTGGAGGAGGAACTAAGGTCCAATCCTGTGCCCCCTGGTGTTGCTCGACAAAGTTGTCGGATTGTGTTACACTGAGGGAGTCATGGACAGAGCCCCCATTATTTGTTGGGGCCGGAGCGGGCCCTGCCAGGAGTTTCCCGACAACGGTAGTCCCCGAACATCAGTTTGTGATCTACATTCCTTGGCCCAATGCTTGCCTCGGCGGCACCTCCGGCAAACACCCGGGGCTCTGGTTAGTTTTTCCCGGGGCAAGATGGTAGGAGGCGCCCTCGGGTGCTCCTTAGGTTGAGGGCACTCTTGAGCAAAATGGCCAAATTGTCCACAGTGAAAACATCTACCATTAAGATGGCATTTCATCCCTTGTTGGCGTGTTGGGCTGAATGTTTCAGGTAATGCAGCGGCCAATGCTGCACCCTGCATGTAAGAAGTTCCCACGTCTGCACAAAGTTTGATAAAGTCAGAAAGAATTCTCTCTTTTCTATAAGGCCAAATTAGACCTGACATGTGCTGTTGGCATTTTCATAGGCTAGTTGTTCAGCAAGAACATTTCCAGCCTCAGAATCAGAAACTACTCTGGATATTGCCTGTAGTAAGCAAGGTACAAATTCTTGAAATGGCTCACCTGGGTGGGCCTTGCCGAATACTGCTGAGCTCCTCAGTTTTAGCTCCTGTGGTGGGCGGGCTCCTCCAAGCCTTGCTTCCACAAATGTTAATTTGCTGACATGCCTGTAAAGGGAACCGAAGCTGATCCATCAAGGCAGAGTACTGCCCTTCTCCAGTCAGCATAGCCAGGCTGATGGGAATGTTATACATTCGATCTCTATCGGCCTGTTGAACATTAAGTCTACAAATTCACTTTTCCCTAACAAATAATCACCTCCAGTGAGACATGCCCTAGCAAGCATTCTCCATTCATTAGGAATCAGAGCTTCAGTTGATATTACTTCCGAGAGTGAGGGTAAAAGCAGTTGGGCCATATTGAGAGCGGGATTGCTTGAGCTCCTTCACAGTTTTGAAAGGGACAGGACCCTAATCTCTGACATTTCCATCTCCCTCCCACCTTTCAGTAACTGGTAGACAGACGGAGTGGACCTCACGTGTGTCCTCACCGGCCTCTGGGCTTCTTAGATGCTACGCTGCAAAGCTGAGCAGCGAGCGGGACGGGAGTCACTCTGATGATAACAGGAACGGAATGTTCCCGTTAGACTGATGACTAGGAGGGAGCGGAGGTGCAGAGGGGCTCCCTGCTTGCAATTCACGGCTCCAAGGCTGATTAGGACAGAGTGATGACTGCAGGATTTTAGGGGAAGACACTTTCAAGTTTTGAAAAGCAGTCAAAACAGATCCAGTGATGGAAGGAGGTGTCAAGGTGTGAGAGGATTTTGTGTCGCCCTCTCCTTCTCTCTCAGACTCCGAGGAGTCAAACTCCTCCTGCTCAGTGTGGGGCTTCCTGGCTGCCATATCGGACGCCACGTTGCCCCTTCCCAGGGAGCTCCTCCTCACGCTGCTGTACCTCTGCTAACAACTTTCGGTCATATTCAGGAGGAGGTGGTGGTAGCTCATTGTCTTGTTCACATTTGGTGGGTAACGGCTCACAGTCCACAGGGGCCGTAGCATCAGCCAAAGCCTCATAACTGGTGACTGTTTC
The DNA here is from genome assembly GCA_029783875.1 of Phataginus tricuspis. NCBI lineage: Eukaryota > Metazoa > Chordata > Mammalia > Pholidota > Manidae > Phataginus > Phataginus tricuspis. The sequence continues at coordinate 61,391,399 of JAQQAC010020896.1, forward strand.
GATTGCTCAACTATAGAGCTTCCCTCCGGAAGTCTATCAAGCAAACGGGTAACCTCGGGGGATGGATCCACTTCCCTTCACTAAATCCCATGCAGCAAACCTGTCTACAGGAAAGTTCTGAGGCCCGTGAAGGGTGAAGCGCTGTTTAAGCTGCAGCCCCACCTTTTGCCAAGTCTGTTCACTGATGGTCCCTTCTTCGGGGAACCAGGGGCAAGTTTCCTGCACAAAGGCAAGAAAAGGTTCTACCTGCCAGCGGCTGATATTACTGCTGTGGGCGCGAGCATAGCCTTAGGCGTATGTACAAAAATTCCTCGGTCCTTTGACCTGGACAGTCCTCCAGCCCTGTCTGTCCCAGGTTTTACTCCTGACTCTTTCTCCCATACAGCCCTCCAGACTATATATATCGCTGTACCTTGCAAATCGAAGCGCGCCTGCCCCGCAGGGCCCCATGCTCTGTGGAGGGGAGTCTCCTCGCTTAAGGTTGCCATCACCGTTCTCAGGTCCCTGTTCGGGTGCCGCCTGTGGAGGCCAGCTCCACAAACCAGCTGACCTTGAACCTGAGAGGGGTGGATAGATTAAGAAGACACGGTAATAGATACAAAAAAGACACAGAAATCAAAGCTGGGATCAGGAGGTACACTGAGCGCTGGTGGCGGAACAGTGGCGCAGTTTTATTTTTGAGCACAGCTTATAGACGGGCTCATCATGCTATCACTTCCGGACTGATCTCATATCCGGCGATCTCAGTTGTGGTGATCTCTTTCGGATCCAGTGATTTCACTTCCAGCCCTCCACAGAGCATGGCCACCTAAGCAGACAACTGGGAACTGAGGCATCACCTGGAAAGCCCTGAGCAGGGTGACAGGAGCATTGCTGGGTGGTCTGAAGTGGCTCTCGTGTGATGAGACTGAAGCCTCTCTGAAGGGAAGGGAACCCCCAGGGCGTTGCCCCCAATTATGGGTCCGGAGCCATGTTGCTGAGGCAGTGTGAACTTCTAAATCCTCTCCACCATCCCCTCTCTGCTTAACCCAGCATCTCCTTTCTGTTCCAGCTCCTCTATGGGGTCAGAGAATTCCCCCACCAAAGCAGATGGAGTCCAGGTTGTCTTTGGGACAATTCTGAAGCCAGAAGAATGAAAGTGCACAGTCACCCTGGAGTATGGGGAGAGAGGGGGCACTTCCTTGAGTCTGACATGCATTGGAGCTCACAGTGAGAGCCTGTGGGCCAGTCTTGTTATGGTTCTGATATAGAGCCGTTTACAGATGAAAAGAAATTTATTGTCACAGAAAGCATCATTCCAGAACTGAAGTGAGAATATCTTTATGTTGACCTGGTGTTCATTATTCCCAGCATTGCTGGGCTCACCCAGAATCCAGAACCCACCAAAGGAAACAAAGAAGACCTTATTTCCCACGAAGAAGTGAGTGGCTTCAATCCCAGCTCTGGTCTAGGCTTGCACCCCCGAGAGAAAGGGTGGGTGAGCCATCACCCTCTAAGCCTATGATCAGCCCCCAAGTTAAAACCACACTCAAGGCCCTAACACAAACCCACAGTACAAAGATCGAGGTTTGGGACAGGATCCTGATGAAGCTGGGTGGAAGGCCATGTGGCCAAAGCTGAGGGGCACAGAGAAGCCATAGATCTGTTCCCAGTCCCGCGGCCGATCACTGGCAGAGGTGAGCTAAGTTTCAGGTCAATGCTCCTGCCACCCAGGGACAGGGAGTCACAGACCCTGTAGTCAGGGGGAAAGACCCACCCCCTTCATGGCCTGGCCCTGGCCTGGGGAAGGCAGGCTGGGAAGAAGGCTCTGGGGGCTCACCTTGCACTCTGGACCTTATTGAATGGCGTGTCAGCCACCCAGTACCAGGCCCCCTCATGCCCTGCTTTGGTCAGGCCGATCCAGTGGGAAAGCCCACCAGCTGTCTTGCGCAGACACTCCTGTAGGGAAGGAGGGCAAACAGGGACGCTGCCACAACTTGGAGTTGCCACAGCGCCCCGGGTGTTCCTCGCCTGTCCTCAGTGACAGCCCCACAGACACGCCACACACCCTGACCTCTCCCAAGCCTCTTTTTGTCCCTGACCAGAGCCTAGAGTCCCCCTTCCAAATTCTGATGTGTCTTCGGCCTACAGCTAACAGACTCAACACCAGGCCTTTCTGCCCCTCAAGAAGCAGGTTCTGGGAAACAAGAAAGACTTGGCTAACCCCCAGAACAGAGACCCCGGGAGAATGGCCCAGATAATAAGAGCTAAACTTAGTGAGGGCTTAATATGTGTGAGGCACTCTGCATTTATGTGCATTCACTTACTTATTCTCTGAGGTAAGAGTTATTATCATGTGTGTCTACGGACTAATAGGCTGAGGCCTGGTGAACTTAAATAAACTCCCAGGGCTCAAACACTAGTTACAGGCATGGCTGGGACTCTAGACTCTGACTCCGTAGCCCATGCTCTCACCTGTTCTGCCAGCCACATCCCAGAGGAAGGGGATTATTCAATATTCTGCCTCACCAGGTAGAAGCCTACTTGGATTATGTAGTGTCACTGATGCTACTCGCAAACACATCTGTTTTCTGGGCACATGCAGAGACTGTCCCTCCCTGCCCTCTTTGAAGCCAGGAGTTCTGCGGCATTTGCTTGGCCAATCAAATGTGAGCAGAAGTGACGTCTATTATTTCTAGGCATAAGCTTTCAGAGCCAACACACAATTTGCTAAGTTCCCTTTCCCTGCCTCAATAACTGGGAGAACATGCTGAGATGAAGTCTCCTTTGGTGAGGTCCTTGCATAACCACGGTGAGCAGAAAACTCTCTGCCAGCCCTTGTTGAACATGCAGTGTAAACGAGATGCAATCCTTCACTGTGAGGCCACTGATATTTGGGGACTTGGGGGATCCTTGCCCATCCTGCCTGATGGAGCTACTAAAACAGCCCTTCGTAGAGTCCACAGGAACAGCACTCACCTGCTCACCCTCTGAGGTCACTGAAGTCAGTGTGAATCTCTGGACATGCAGAATTGCTGTGCACTGTACCAGGTCTTTGGGATTTGAGAAAAGCAATAGAAGTTCCTGCTGAAGTACTTCCAGCCTTGAGAAACCATTTGCAGAATGTCATCTGGAAATCAAGGGTGGGCGGGAAGCTTGGTGCTCCTGTGTGCTCTGGGTGCTGACCGAAGAGGATGTTTGAGGGGGACCTCAGAGACAGTGGAGAATGGGGTTGGGCTCTGGGGTCCTACGAGCTTGGGGACATTCTCTCAGATTCTGAGAGCCTGACTGACAATGGTAGGGTCTCTGGGTTCAGACAGGGGAGAATGAGAGGATGGATTTCGAATCCATCTCTCTCATGAGGAAGAAGCAAGTCTCCACTGATCATCACAAGCGGCTGAGTCCCTGCGCTCTAGGGAAGGAACTTAATGAAAATGGCCAGAGTTGGGCCAGGGCAGAGAGGGTGCCTGATGACCCCCAACTCTGTGCCGTGATGTGGGAGCCCAGGCTGGTCCCTGGTCCCTTCTCTCCTGAACAGCCCCTAAGTCCATCCCCAGCCCAGTGCTGAGTACTCTGTTCTTAACTTTCCAGCCATGCCTGCCCTGCTCCTCTACCCCTTTAACCCTTCCCACCACACACATCAGCCCAGCGGCCCCACGGGCCACTGGCTGGCAACGTTCTTTCCTGAATCACTTACTTTGCTGTGTGAGCAACTTGCTGATATTCTCCGAGCTGCTCTGGAGCCCCCGGACCTTTGTATTGAAAGCACTGGCTTTATCGAAATCTCTTTTTAACTTGGGGATTTGGGTGTTTAAATCACTGAATTCCTCCCAACTTCTTGTTAACATCTGGATCTGTGCACTGGCTTCCTGAACGCCAGTTTCCAACCTCCAGATCTGAGAGAGCACATGATTCAGTCTAAGGGATCCCCAGGGCAGGAGTCGGGGTGTTGTCCCAGTGCTGAAGGAAGGGCAGAGACAGGCTCAAGCTTCTCAAGGACCCTCTGCTCCATTCACTCATAGTGCTATTCATTCAACAAACATGGGCTCTTCGGCCCTTCACATGTGCCAGGAACCCCTGTAGATGCAGATAATGCAAAGATAAAACACAGGCTCACTGTTAGAGGACCTCACAGGAAGCAGAATCGGAGATTAGGACCCAGTCCTAAATTTTGTTTGAATGCTCAGGACTGAGCGTTGCCTTTGGTAAAGAGATGCCCTCAATTACCCCCTGGGAACCCTCCCCACATGCCTCTGGGCCCCATCACTAGATTCCCAGCCCTGCCCTTTAAGAGACCCCTCCAATGGCCATCAGCTGAGGCAACATCCTCCCGCATCTGCCCGCATGCCCCTCACGGCCATGGGAGGGGCCAGCCAGGCAGATTTCTAATCTGGAAGTGACTTCTTTTCCAGAGAATACTGAAATGGAGAATTATGAATCCTCTTTCCCCTCCACTTGTCCAAACCACTGTCACACTTTGTTTCAGTCACAGGCTTGGGAGTATATAGGAGACCAAAAATAAACCAAGAGGGCTCACAGCAGAGGCTCCAAGTCTGAGCCTGAATATGTCCTGGGCCTTGAATGAAGGCAGAAGTTCCCTCTCTCTGCTTTCTGGAGACCTGCTGGTAGGGGGAAGGCTCTGCTAGCAGCAGAGGCCATGAGGCTGGACAAAGCAAGGAAAGGAAGAAAGATAAGTCACACATTCAGTGACCGAGCAGGACGGCTCCCTTGATATGGTCTCCTCAGGAGCAGGAGAATGGAAAGAACAGGAAGGGGTCCTGGTGATGAGATGAACCATGGAGATTTGTTGCCTTCTGGCCAGGTTCTCCATCTAGTTGGGGCTAAGGATACAGGTGGGACTCCAGCCCTTTGCTCATGGTTGGGGGCTGCCCACAAGGATCTGAATCAAAGGGACACGGAGCTGAGAAGGGGGAGAAAGTGACACAGCATGCAGAAATGAGTGGACGTTCCCTGGGAACAGAAGAGACGATCCTTTAGCCCAAGCATGTGAGAGCTCATCCCGGGCAGGAAAACCTGCCTGCAATGGGGAGGCAAAGAGCGGCAGCTTATCTTACTGGAAACGGGGAACCCTGTGACTGCCAGTGGAAAGAGGAGAAATGAGGCAAATGCAAAGGCTACAGGCAGGAGACCCCTGGAGAGCAGTAAAGAGAGGGTCTGGGCGTTGAGGGAGGTGACTGGCCTTGGAGAAGGACTAAGCAGGCAATAAAGCCGGAAGACCTACGGAGAATGGCCTGCAGCAAGGCGGGCGTAACCAGGACCAGCATCAGGAAGATTCCCACAGCACGGGCTGTGGATGGTTTCCTCAGAACCAGAGGAGGACCCGTCTTGGCCGGAGGCTCTGCTGGAAGAGAAGACAATGTTGAAGGGCCAGCAAACAGCCGAGCACAGAGCACTGAGTGGATCCTGAGTGCGGGAGCCCTGGGTGGGTCCCAAGCAGTGACCAGTGCCTGCCTCGGGGCCAGAGGGAGATGTTCTGCTTATCTACAGAGAAGTGCGCATCAGGGCCTCGCTCTCTGCAGCGTTCGTCCTGCATGCTCCCCTGCAGCCCAGGTGTTTTCAGCTGGATGTCTCCCCAAGGACCTCTTATCTAGAGGAAATAGGAAGTGAGTTCTGTAGGAGGCCATCATGTCATCCCAAAGGTCCCCATTCCTGGCATAGACAACTCGTGTGGCCTAGGCCACAGCTCAGTCCTCTCCTCATTCAGGAAGAGGCCATCTGTGGTCTTCTCTAGGGGTCTGTTACATGGGCATTTTAACCATCGATTCCCAAGACTATAAGTCTCTGCTCACCATCATCCATCCACCCACTCATTCATCCCACAAATACATATGGAGCGCCTTTTAGGTACCAGGCACTATATGAGGACTGGGCCACAAAGATGAATAACTCACAGTCCTGGCACTGAAGCAACTCATAGTCTGGTAGGAAAGACAGACCTGAGCAAATAAACTGTAATACAGGGTATGGAGCATAATAAAAGCATATGCATAGCTCAAAGGAAGTACAGAGAAAGGAGTGACAGTAAGAAGTTCCAGGTAGAGATGTTAGCATACTCAAAAGGATGGGGCATAAGACAGCATAGGGTCCCTTGAAAGCTGCCAGTAGCTTGGTGGTGTTGGGGCATAAAGTATATGACAGGAGCAGGGGGGCTTGGGACCAAAGAGGAAGATTATGATCAGATCAAGAAAATCCTTTTGGGTCATGATAAAGAGCTTGAACTCTGGCCTATGGGTGACATGGAGCCAATGAAGAACTTCAGGCAGGAGAGAGACAAAGACAGGGACACTGTGGAAAGAGCCCTCTAATCATGGTGAGGAGCATAGATTAGGATGTGGAAATCATGGAAGCAAAGAGACCAGTAAGGAAATCTGCAATAAAAGAGTCTACTTTCTGTTACTAAGGCATCTTAAATGATACAGCATCCCCCTATAAAAATGGGGCTTGTAGGGTTAAAATGTAAATGTAAGACTTGGGTTCTCCTCCCAGCTTCCTGCACTTGTGAGCTTCTCAAAGTGGTGGTGGGCAGGGCGGGGGCAGTTTCAGCAACATCCAACCAGGAACTGTTCTTCCATGCGTGTGTGATGCTCAGGGCAGAAAGGGGTCGGTGTGGGGGCTCCGTAAAGGACTCAGTTTTCTCTTGGGAAGCTGCTCATGAAAGCTTGAAATCCACCAACTCTGAGAAACCTTGTACATAACAGATTCCAAACAAATACTTGGAAGGTAGGGACGAGAGGAAAGGAGAGAAAGAGGGAAACAGAAAAGGAAGTTGGTCCAGATAACTGGATGGATGGATGGATGGACGGAGGATCGATGGATGGATGGATGAAAGACAAATGATCAGTTGATGTCTGATCGTTTCTCAGCTCTGAAGCCTACAGTCTGTGGATCAGGATCTGTCTACCAGAAGATACTACTTCTTTCCAGCAGTTCTCATTCATTTCCATAGCAAAGGCATGAGAGAACTGATTTATATGGCACCGACAATGTATAAAAACTCTGGCCACAGGACCAGAAAGTTGGCCCAGTCTTGCTGAGTCTAAACCAGTAGATCTGGGTGACAGGGCGGTGTCAGGGCCAAGGGATGGGAACTAATGAGCAGAGCCAGTGAGAAAGCTACCTGTTCTCGCAGGGGCTCCTGCTGCCTTTGACATTTCAGAGGCTCCTACCTCCCTGCTCAGCGCGTGCCACTTACGGGCCCCTTGCTGCTCCCTCTAGGCGGACTGGGCCCAAGACTGGGGCCCCTTCTCTGACTGGATGAGGAAACCTAGGGGGGATCCCGCGCCACACTGCCCAAGTGCTGGGAAAATGCGGGGTCGCGAGGATGGTCCCCCACTCATCCTACCTCATTTCCTCCTACCCACATCCACCTCTAGCTCTCAGGACTGCTATCTGTTCTAAGCTCTGACATGAGCTACTTCCACGAACTGAAGGCCTCACTCTAACTCACGGTCTGTCCCTGAACACTCAGGACCACGCCCACCGTATAGTCGCAGAGCCTTGGTTCCGCCAGGGTTCAGAGAAGTTACAAAGTTCCGCTTCTGGCTCTTACGCTCTGTACCCACTCTAACCCCAGAGTCACTTTCTGCTCCTGACTCTACATCCACAACCTGTCATAGTCCAGGGCCTGGGGGTGGAGGAAAAGTTACTCAAGACCCTGGTAGAAGAGGACCTTGGGGGTCCTGGTCTCCTCCAACACAACTCGAGAGTGTCAAAAATTGACGTCTGTCAATTTCCTTCCCTTTCTGTCCAAAATTACTTCCCCAACATCTGCTGGTTTGTAGCATGAGTACTGATGGAATGCCCACATGCCCGGGAAAGGACCCGGAAGCCACCCCAAGCTGCGGCCCGCTGAGTCAGAGGGGGCTAGGCCTGGCGGGGCATTTACTCCAAGTGAGGGAAATGGGGGCCTCAAGTAGATATTCTGCCAGTAGCTGTGCAAAAGGCTGCTCCAGCAGGAGGAAGCTGAGCAAGAAGGACCCAGAATCCTGGGCTGTTCCCCCTCTGGGGTTTCATGGACAGTGGCTGCACAAGTCCAGCCATGAGGGGTTTCATCTCCCACTTTGCAGAGCAGGAGTGAGCCACAGGCCAGTCTCCCCATGGCCCCACTCACCTGCAGGTACAGGCTGAGCAGCGCTCCCACGCATCCCTCCAGTCTCCCCATGGCCCCACTCACCTGCAGGTACAGGCTGAGCAGCGCTCCCACGCGTCCCTCCAGGCGCCCCCATGGCCCCACTCACC
>JAQQAC010020896.1:61399646-61476378 GCA_029783875.1 Phataginus tricuspis
CAGCGCTCCCACGCGTCCCTCCAGGCGCCCCCATGGCCCCACTCACCTGCAGGTACAGGCTGAGCAGCGCTCCCACGCATCCCTCCAGGCGCCCTTTCTGGTCCCTGGCCTGGCAACCTGGGCAGAGGAAAGGCAGAGTAGAAGGTAGATGCCCCAGGCAGGCCTTCCAGCCAGGAAAGCAGCCAGTTCTCCCAATACTCATGAGATCCCAGCTCTTCCAAACAGAGCAGGAACTTTGAGCCGACCTTGAGAAACCACAAATCACTGCTGTGACGAGAGGAAGGGAAGTCCATGCTCATTGTCTCGTTTCCCCAGACACCATGCTCCAGGGGTTCTGGGACCTTCACTAGATAAGGGTGGAGGAAAAAACCAGTTTGGTCACTTTCCCCTTTCTCTGGTTAAGACTCTTCCATGCTTGGAGGAGAACCATGTATGTGTAATCAATGGGGTGGAAAAGAGACCGGGCTTTTAAAATGACCAGCAGTACCCAGAGTCCTCTCCAGGGAGCAGTAATCCAAATCCCTCTAGTCTCTCCAGTCAAAGCTCAGAGGAAATCAGAGTGGACAACAAACTAGAGACGGGGGAAGGAGAATGGCTATTAGTGAGAAAGGAAACGCATGGCCCCAATGATCTCTGCCTCTAGTATTTATGCCTTTCTGAACTTGGAAGCAGGACCCTCCCCAACCAACTGAGTCTTCAGATGAGACCACATCCCCAGCCAACAGCTTGAATGCAACCTCATGAGAGACCTTGAGTCAAAGGTGCCCAACTAAGCCACACCCAGATTCCTGATGCATAAAAAATGAGATAATAAATATTTGTTGTTTAAACTCACTAAGCTTTGGGTTACAATTTGTAATGCAGCAATAGATGACTAATACAGGGAGCAGGGGGATTATGACTGGAGCCCAAGAACAGACACACTGGAGAGTCTTCTAGTTCAACTTGTAAAGTTTGAAATTCTTCTGGAATTCTTGACAAACAGAATGACTAACAGACTAAGATAGCTAAGAAATGAAAGTCTGATTTATCCCAACAAGTCAAGAACCTAGGCAGTTGATGTGCTGCCTAAAGGGAAAAGGAAAACAGAATACAAGTTATGGAGGGAGGTCATATGCATCATAAACATAACAGAAACAAGAGTTAAAGCTACTACTTGTATTTCTTCCTTGGTGTGTCATGCATATTCTTATATTTTTTTATTTAATTTCATTTTTCTTTCTTTTTCCTCTCACTTATCACTGGATATAACTATTCAGATGATTCAGATGGGATCATGACAGAACTAAAGAGGACGATCCATTGCTCAATGACCCTGTACTGGAGCAGATGCAATAATTCAAGGACACACCCCTATGTGTATCGCAGCACTATTTACAATAGCCAAGAAATGGGAGCAACCTAAGTGTCCATCAGTAGATGAATGGATAAAGAAGATGTGGGACATATACACAATGGAATATTATTCAGCCATAAGAAGAAAACAAATCCTACCATTTGCAACAACATGGATGGAGCTGGAGGGTATTATGCTCAGTGAAATAAGCCAAGCCGAAAAAGACAAGTATCAAATGATTTCACTCATATGTGGAGTATAAGAACAAAGAAAAAAACTGAAGGAACAAAACAGCAGCAGACTCATAGAACCCAAGAACAAACTAATAGTTACCAAAGGGAAAGGGACTGGGGAGGATGGGTGGGAAGGGAGGGATAAGAGGGAAAAAGGGGCATTACGATTAGCAGACGTAATGTTGGGGGGGCACAGGGAAGGCTGTACAACTCAGAGAAGACAAGTAGTGATTCTACAGTATCTCACTACACTGATGGACAGTGACTGTAATGGGGTTGGTGGGGGGGACCTGATGAAGGGGGTAGTTTAATCACCATAATATTGCACATGTAATTGTAGATTAATGATACCAAAATAAATTTTTTAAAAAATTTAAGGACAGTGGGTTGTCTACTCTTGGAAAGAGGGTGTGTTTCAGTTGGATAAGATACAGCTGCACTAGGCCAAGTGGTAGCAGCTTTGGGAAGTGTCAGTATGAGGACAAGGGTGTCGGGCTGTAGAAATAATTGTGTTTTTCTTGGCTATCCAGGATATTAATACCCTTCTTAATAAAGAGAAATCTCAAATTCTCCGGTAGACAGGACACTAACTCCTAGTCAAAAGACAAAGGTGGTCAGACATTTCTTCTTCACAACTCCCTCACAGCTGAATCTCAGACAAATTTTTTTTAACCTATTAAATCTGGAAGAGTTATTTAAATTGGAAAGAGCTCAATTATCATATGAACAAAAAATAATCCACATAAATAAGCTTTCCTATATATAAAACAAACACTAAAAATATGGATATGCACAGAAATTGGGAGGATTCCAGGCATACGTAGAAACGGAATTCACAGGACTTGGTGACGGGTTCGGTGTGGCGTACATTGGGAGGCAGGATCAAGCAAATTCGTCAGAATTTTGTGGGGCCCCTTTTGGCCTGCTACCACACTCCCCGAGAAGAGCCCTGTTGGATCACACAATCTCATCTCAGTTTGAGAGTCCAGATTTTTGCATCTCGATGACACTTATCAAAATTCTTGGTATTTCTAGCTTCAGCACTGCTGGTGAGATCTTTGCTCTGTTTGTTTGTTTTGTTGTTCTCATTTCAGTTGGGTGGAAGTGGGTTTGGTTAAGCCAGTCAGCTCCTACCTCACTGTTTCCCAGACATCTGTCTGTACGGTTCTCTCTGACCATTTTCCCTCATATTTCCTGGTTGGTTGATGAACTGGGAGGAAAGATCATCTGTTGGAAGTGAGAAAGATAGTCTGCCAGAGCTGCCTAGGGGAATGGCACAGGAAAGTGAGGATTTAGGAGAGTGGAGGAGAATGGAAGAGGAAACTCACCAAAGACAAGAAAGTGGACAAGCTGCCCTGAGACCACATATTCAGAGCGACCCTGTAACTCACAGCAGCCCCGTGAATTTCAAAGGCTCTCAGACCCTTTGAAGAAGGAATCTAGCATGCATAGAGGTACACAGGGAAAAGCCCAAACTCCCTTTCCAGAACAACTTAAAACCTTGCAAGTTATATTCTCAGAAAAATATATCAGGGCATCAAACTATTAAGTGACAACCAATCAGAATTATGGACTTTTAAGTGCTAAAGATTGCACCTTACAATACATAACAACAATCTCTGAAGTCCAGGCATCTTAAGATTCCTTTGTTATCTGAAAACAAAACAGGATTATATACTTTTAACAAGTCTTTCCGCTGAGCAGTAGAGTAAAATTGCTCTTTGTGAATATTCTCAATACAACTCTTTATGAGAACTCATTTTAAATGGGTCTGATTTCCTATAGTTTTGTGAGAGGGAATATTTTTTCCTTGAGTTTCTAAGATCTTTTTTTGATCACCATGCTCCAGGTTAAGCCTGTTCACAAGGTTAAATCCATTAGCCCAGGAAAAAGTCCCAAGAAACTTCAATATGGGAGGAAAAAAGAGGGGCGGGTAAAAGAGAATTTTGACCAAATAGAATATGCAGTAGTATTCTCAAAGAGGTTGAACAATCAGCCCTCTAGTTCTAGAGGGGAATCCTTGATTTATAGTATTTGCTGATTACTGTTGTGTAAATATTCCCACCATGGCAAATTTCCACTTACCAACATGATGTCACTGAATGAAGAGTTGAGAAGAGACGCTCACGATAAGCTTTAGAGAGCCTGTAAAGGCCAGTTCCAGCACACCACTAAGGGACAAGTCATGTTTCCCTCCTATAGCCCCAATCTATCCAGCTGTGTTTTTCTCCAGCTTTGCACTCCAGGAAGGACAGAAAGGGGATTTGGCTGTAAGTTTGGGAAGGAAGGAACGGGTACTAGAGTAGGGCCCTGATAAATGCTATCAGGGAAACACAGCAACAAAAAGATGCAAACCCAGGGAAAAAAGGAAGGAGTGAACCCCTACTTCTCTGTGGGATTCTCCATTCTGATAACTTGTCCATTTCTACCAATTTCCACCAGGAATTTGCTGTTGCTTGCATTAAGCTCTCTCTATAAATTCCAGAAAGAACTGTTCTTCTCTGTCCACAAGAGGCCTGGCTAACTCCCATGACCACATCTCCCTGATGCAGGTATGGCTGTATTTCCTGGGTGTGGCCTATGGTCACCCTCTTGGGAGTGGGTGAGCTGACAGGGCATCTCCCGGGTTCCTGGCTGCTTCTCCAGAAGCAAAACCACCCTGTGTTTGGCTGCCAGAGAGACGGGTGTGGGAACGGCTAGGTGTCTACAAAGAACGAAACCCTTTCCATGGGTGGCTATGGCAACTCCAGGGACCTGGGGACATCTCATGGGTATACGGGAAGAAATGAGATGAAGAATGAGATTTTAAAATGTGAACCTGATCTTGTCAGTGGCTTGCTTCAAAGGATTCTCATTACCCTTAAAAGAAAATAAAAAACCTATCATCTTTAACAAAACCCTTCAGGACCTAGTGTTCGTCTGTCTCCACATTCCCATCCCTCATGGCTCCCCTCACAGGCTTTACGTTGGGAAATGTGCCAAACGGTTTCTTCCTCGGGCCCTCTGCACTTGCAAGTGTGGATATGTATACATATCATGGATGGATGGATGGATGGATGGATGGACAGATTCATATTTTTTCCTGCTCAACCATCTAAAAGCAGACTGCAGCATTATAGCATTATTTGATATTTTAGCCTTTATTGCCTAAAAACAAGGACATTCCCTTCCATAATCACAATACTGTTACCCTGCCCAAGGAACTTCACATGGCTACAATATCTAAACTGTATATAAATGTCTTTTTAAAAAGGCCCACTTTTTTCTGCAACATCCTTCCATGATGACAGATAGTAACTTCACTAGTTGGGGTGAAGATTTAGTGGTGTGGGTAACAGGTAGACCACTGTGTTGTATACTTGAAACTAATATAAGATTGTATAACAATCATACTTCAATAAGAAATAAAAGCCCCATTTTAAAAGTCGGGGAACAAGTAAGAGATTTTAGAAGGACATGGAGCAGCTGTTGGTGGCAGATGTCAGAGAAGCAGGACAGTGCAGTGGTTTAAGACCTAGGTTCTGGAGCAGACTGCCTAGTGGCAGTCTTGGTTTCTCCATGCTGTGTGGCCTTGGGAAAATCCCCTAACCTCCCTGTGCCTTGGTTCTCTTACATAAAGAAAGGGGGCTAAGACAGCATTTAACTCACAGGATTGTTGTGCAGCTTAATGAGCTGGTCTTGGAAAGCTAGGAGAACATTCGGCACTTGGTAAGCCAGTGTTGGGATTACTAAATAACTAAGGCACACAGACCCAGCTCCCCAGGCTGCACTGGATTGCATCCAGACCCGACCCTGTCGCCAACCTGGCGTCCACAGCCTCTCCAGCATGAACGCACGCCTCACCACCACCGCTCTGCTGTCCCGTTCCTAAAAGGAAGCCTTCAGCCCTGCTCTTGTAGGACACAGACATCCACAGCTTGAACTTTCTCTCTCCCTAATTCACACCCAGGCTCACATATGGGTCCACGCATCTCTTGCATTGCTGCCAAGCATCTGGTCATTAAACAAAGCTCCTGTCAATGCAGAGTTCACCCATTAATCAACAGGAAGACCGTGGAATCCCGCTGCTGAATGCCCTTCCGCTTTGGCTCCCTGTGTGTCACTACACCCATGATTTTTCCCTCAGCAACCCATAGATGGCGCCATTACCTTTGCTGGGCACAGAAGGCCTTGATGCTTATGATGATTTCTGGGTGGCGATCTGGTCCTTGAAATTTTGGAGGACTGAATGATAGTTATAAAGGAATCCCGGCCCTCTGGGGATTTCGGACCCCTCCCTAATGTAACAGTAGTCCTGGTAATCCCATCCCTACCCCTCACTCCCTAGGTCAGGATCGTGAGACCAGTATATGTATAAAGTTGCCAGATTCTTTCAACAGAGACAGAGCATGACTTCATGGAAGACAGACAACTTTGGGCCTTGTCCCAAAGAGCAGACACAGCCATGGTCTTTGGGACCTAGCCAGAGTGGACACGCATTTGGAGGGGACACTCTTCAATCCACAACTCCTTCACTTCCCCCACAAGCTAACCTAACCAATTGTACCTGCTTAACACATTGGATCCACTCACACCTCTTCACCCTTGTGGTCAGACCACCATTTCCTGGGTCATGGCACCTTGTCCAGGTCTCCAGAACTCTAGCCTTGCCTTTTATCCACTCCCACAAAGCCACCAGAACAGCTGTTTCAGAACAAATCAAACCCAGCTCCTCACCTCACAACCATCACACACACACACACACAACCCACACTCTCACACCATTTTCACACACCACACTTGCACACACACACACAGCACTTATAGCCCTTGAGAGAAGCTCAGCCTCCCTAGCAAGGACACCAGTCCCTTTGTAAACTGCTCCTGGCTTCCTCTCTGGCCTAACCTCTAACAGCTCCCCACCCGTCTGCACCTCCCTTCCTCATGCTCCAAGCCTCACCGGACCAAAAGTGCTCACATTGCCCATGCCCATCTCTGGAGATGCTGTTCCCTCTTTCTGAAACGCCTCTTACCCCTTGCCAGCCTGACCTCGCTGCCGCCCTTTGCCCCCTCACTGACTCCAAGTCTCAGATTAAACACAACTTCCTCTGCTCACACGTCCCTGTCCCCCAAATCAGGTCAGATTCCCCTTGGGCTCCCCAGCTCCCCAGACCACCCCCAGCATAGCACTGGGCATACTGGACTGTCTTCCTCCAGAGCAGCACTGGGTCATGTTCTCCACGTGGCATCTGCGCCAGATCAGACCAGCATATAACTACAACAAATGACATGTAGTGAGAGCTCAGTAAAAGTCAGGCCCTGTCCTCAAGCATTTTACCTGCACTGACTCTCTGCTCTTCCCAACAGCCCTGTGAAGTGGTCACCTAATATCATTGCTATGTTTTAGATATGGAAACAGAGAGATTAGATAATTTATTCAAAGTCACAAAGATATTAAGCATTAAATCCAATACAGACATTCCAATATAGACGACCTAACTCCAGTCAACTCTTAACCATTATGCTATACTCAAATATTTATTGAAACAATTAATGAGTGATTCCGTTAGTTAGATCCTGTAAAATAGAGCCACCAAGACCTAGAGAAGTTAGCTAATTTTCCCCAGGGTCACCTGGTGAAGTCAGAACTTTGACTTACGCCCTGATTCTAGACCTGGGGTTGCTATGAACCTACTGAAAAAAGGCCAGGGGCATCCTGCCAGTGCAGGATTCCCAGGAGATGCTCAAGAAAAAGGGGGCATCTTCCCTTGCCGCCCTGACCAGAAGTTCTTATAATGGTCAGAGAAGTCCTCCATCTCAAAGAAAGACACCAAACAGTAGGAGCCTGCTGGTGAGCTGCAGGAGGCAGTACCCAGAACGACTCATGAGGTTGTTTTGTTCAAAAGAGTCAAGGCTGAATCTTTTCAGGCCTTTAAATCTAACTGCCAGAGGATAGAGCAACGTGGTGAAAGACACCAGAGGGACCAGCAAAATCCAGAGTGGAAGATTCTAAGGACATATAATCTAGTTTTCACACACACACATGCACGCACAGAGGAGGTGAACAGGTTACAGATTTTATAAGCCCCGAAGACGTGTCAAGAGGGCACAGTGTGTGGAGTTTGCTTGGATGCTGACTGAAATAAGCTGCCTGTAAAAAGACACACATGAGATGATATGGAAAACTGAACAATGATTACCTATTTGGTGACGTTGAGAATCAGTATTAATTTGTATGTATAATTATTGTGGTTTTTCTAAAGAGTTCTTAGAAATACATATTGAAGTATTTACAGTAGAAATGATATAATATCTGGGATTTGCTTTAAAATAACTTGAGGGAGAACAATTGGGATATAGATCACATAATACTGGTCAACTTTTGAAGCTGGGCAAGGGGCAAAGGGGGAATCACTAAACTACTCTCTGTTCTTTTATTTGCTTTTAAACGAATAATAAAGTGGGTGAAAAAGAAAGAGTCCCCAGCACAGTACACCGGGGGGCCACAGTCAGTCAATCAGGGCCGAAATTATGGATCAGACTTCCCTACTCAGCTCTGGGCTGGAGTGCAGTGACCCTGGGCAGGAGGCTGTGGACCAGGAAAGAGCCCATGGGTCTTAAAGGTGGGTCGGCTCTGGCTGGGTGAGAAGCCTGACCCTTAGAACCTGGCTATGTTTACAGAGTGCATCTTTTTCTCTCTTCTTCTTTTTCTCTATCTCTTTCTCCTTTCCTCCCTTCCTTGTCGCTATGGCTCTCCCTTAACCTTTAGTAAAATTCTCTTATGAAAATTCCAATCTCCTTCAGATGTAATTAGAGGAACAAAGGAAAGTTAGGTTTGCTTACCAAATGTTGAGACCTCCACTCCCATGCCCCGCCTTCTCCTCCCACTGGACCCAATCTGCTGGCAACCTGGCCTTTCCATCTAACAGGAGACTGGGAGAAACTTCTCTGCGAAATGGGACTGGCCCACAAGACACTACTCTGAAGAAAAAAATGGATAGATTTTTCTGAAGTTATTAAGAGGAGTCTTAGAGAGTTGGCAAAGTTTAATGTTGAATTATTTTAAATTACATAGAAAACTAAACAAATGAAAAAGAAATTATTGTTTTAAAGTAGTACAGGAAAGGAAAATATACTTTGTGACTCAGCTATGAATAATATTTACATATTCATACTAATACTGGATCAATGTGCCAAATGCCTTACCTTCAGGATCCAGGGGCCTCTTCCGGCCTGGGAAAATGATGTCTTGATGGGTGCGACATGGCCAGGTCATCTCAGCCTGTTGAAATCCTCCCTGTTTTTCACAGCTCATCAGAAATGCCACTTCCTTCATTAAGCCTTCCCTGAACACACAGCAAGGAGGTTCTCTTTCCTCCGAACTCTCAGCCCACGCTGGGGACAGCTATTTTAAGGTTCTGGTCACTCTCTACCATAATTCTGTTATTTTCATATACCTGGCATTTCTTCACTTCTCGGTTATCCACCTGGCCTTGAGGAATGCTACCTTGTGCTGAAACGGGCTCAGTATCCAAGCCCCACTGATTCCCAGTGGCGTCTTCCAGGCCCATTTTAGATGATTTGCACTCACACAAGCCACACATCTGCTCTTATGAATGTCCCCTGGTGGCCACTATCCTGGTCAGGGGTCCGGGCCAATGACCACAGGAGCACCAGGATCCCCCATTCAGACAGATCAATGAATTCATGGCCCCGGGCCATTTCCTCCAGTTTTACACCAAAACTGAGCCACAGAAACCAGCAGTCCAAGGGAGCCAGATTTAGGGATGAGAACAGCAGCCCCTGACTCCCCTCTGTTCTCCTGGAGAACCATCCTCAGTCAGGGAAGTCCTTCCCATGGCACAGAAAAGGGCCGTCCTCCCGACCATCAGGAGGACCCACCCTCCCCAGCATATCTGGTGCTCTTGTTTTTATGTTTTGCTTGTTCAGTTAAAGGTAATGATTGTCCTCTTAGGTTGGCAAACACAGTAAATAACTCTCACCCCCATGGTCTCCTAGACCTAATCTGGAGCCGGCCAAGATGTAAGGCACTAGCTCATGAAGAGGACAGGGATGGTCTGGAACAGAGCAGACACTAACGCGCGTCAGAACTGCCCCTACATCTCTTCCCAGGCCCTTCTGCACACGGAAGACCCCCTGGTGGGCTCTTCTATTCTACCATACTTGCTCAGGTACGATCTCTTGGTGACCCCTGACCCTCCTGGCACAGGGTTTGTGCTTTATACCCAGTTATCTTTATGTATCATCCTGCGTCATTTGGCCTTTTGTCTGTCTCCCCTACCAGACGCTGAAAACGGCCTCCAGTCACTAAGAGGAGGAGGAAGGTGCCGTCAGGCCACGGGGCAGCCGTGGGGCTGGGGGCTGGGGGCTGCCAGTGTTCACTACAGCACGGGGCTGTGTTCATCATCCTCGATCCCTCAGTACTCAGGAACTACTTCAAGAACGAATACAGGACGCCCCCGTGGCCCCGGCCACAGCTCCCTGGGCTCCCGGTCCAGTCCCGCCCTTCCCACCCACTCCGGAGACACCAGGGTCAGGAAGTGGTTTCCTGCACTGGACGCAGACAAATAAACCAGAGAAATGAGACACGCATGCAGCTTCCTGGGCCTGGCCTCTGCTCGAAACCCTCTCCCCAGCCCACCTGTACCCCCGACCCGGGTCGTGGAGGGCAGGCCTGCGCATGTCGTCCAGGGCCTGGACATACAGGGCCAGCGCACATCGTCCAGGGCGCTTGCGCAGGGCAGTCTGCTGGGAGGAAATCCCTTGTCGCTGTAAGTTCGCGGCCAGCTGGGGGCAGCACGAGGCCGCTTCCCTGGAAGTGGCCGGAGAGCAGGCGGTTTCGCTGCTGGAGCACCGGCTGGCACCAACTGGGGACAGCTGCAGGAGAGAAAGGGGCCCTTTGGGATAAAGTCAGAGCAAAGATGGCGAGGTGGCATTCGTGCGCATGCCTGGTGCGCCTCCAGCCGTCCCTGACATACCAGGGTAGTTACACGCTCGGCCCTCGGTCAGTGCAGTATGGCAAGGGGTCAGTACTCTGTGGTAAGGGGTGGGGTGGTGCAGCGGTCGGAGAAACAGGTTTGGCCCTGAGGCTGAAAAATTTTCGGTCTCTCCGCTTACTTTGTGACTTTGGGGAAGTTACCTAACCTGTCTGAGCTTGGCTTCCCCATCAATTAAATGGGGGAGGTGGGGCCAACCTTACTGGGTCACTGAGGTGATAAACACACAAGTGAGTCCTTAATAAATGTTAACCCTGATCAGCACTTCTCTTCATAATTTCGTGTGTGTGCATGTCTCATCCTCCACCCCCTACCCCAGCCCACCACAGTGGTTCATATTGTGAGCTCCCCTGCATAAATAAGGCAGGTCAGTCATCTTAGCAGTATCAGTGCGTGGTATCAGCCCTGATAAAGGTAACCACCCAGCTTACTAGTGAGAAACTAAGCACCTGAGTTGGGATGACTTTGTGGCCCTTCCACATAGGGCCAGTCACACCTTGAGACTCCAGCCCCAAGAGCCCAGCGGCTTTGCTCTAGCTCAGCAGCCTGCCCTGCTGTATGAAAAGAAGGGCTGTTTCCTCCACTAGCCTACTGCAGGTGTTTGGTCCACCTGAGAGTACAGCCACTTTGGAAAACAGGGCAGCAGTTCCTCAGAAACTTAAACATATGAGTTAGCTGTTTGACCCAGAAATCCCACTCCTAGGTGTATATCCAAGAGAAATGAAAACAAATGACCACACGAAAACCCTTACAAGAACATTCATAGCAGCATTATTCATAATAGCCAAAAAGTGGAAACCAGCCAAATGTCCATCAATTGATGAATAGAAAAATAAAATGTGGATTGTCCATACAATGGAGTACTATTCAGCATTAAAAAGGAATGAAGTACAGCTTCGTGCTACAATGTGGATGAACCTTGAAATCGTTATGCTAAATGAAAGAAGCCAGTCACAAGAGACCACATGTTGTACAATTCCATTTAAATGAAATGCCCAGAATAGGCAAAGCTATAGAAACAGAAACTAGATTTAATAGTTGCTTAGAGCCTGGAGGCATGAAAGGATTGGGAGTAGAATAGCTAAAGGGTACAAGGTTTCTTTTTGGAGTGATGGAAATGTTCTAAAATTGATTATAGCGATGGTTGCACAACTGCGAATATACTAAAAACCAGTGAATTATATCTCAACAAAGCGGTTACAAAAAAAAAAAAAAAAGGACACAGAAGCCAGCAACTCCCACTGACTACATTTGGGACAATTTGCAAATAAGCAAATAGTGATGGTAACAAGTTATAACTCCTTGAATACAATAGGGATCCATTGTATTTATTGATATTAAACAATGCATAGAGAATTTGATGGATAGCGGGTTATATGCATAGTCTCAAAGTTTCTCATGGAAAAAATACTTATTAACTAACAAGGGGAAAATAATAACTTAACAAGGAGAAACTCAGCAGACACCACCTCACACAAATGATCAGTCAACATCACCAGTAATGGGATAAATCAAAATCATGCTCCACTTGACAGGGATACAATGAGAAGAATTCAGCATCACTTCAGCGACATTTATGCAAAGGATTGCATAATTTGATTTGAATCATGAGGAAACAAAGACAAACCCACGCAAACGGGCATTCTACGTAGTAACTGGCCATGAAAGTCAAGAAAAGACTGGAACTGTTATAGATTGCAGGAGACTGAGGAGACAATGACAATTAACATGCCACATATAATCTCTACCGTATCCTTTTGCTATAGGGATAATGACAAGACAGCTGGCAAAACTTAACAAGGTCTGAATAGTTGATGGTGACAATGTTAATTTTATGATTTTGATGACTATTGTGATTATGAGGGAGAAGGTCCTCTTTGCTGGAAAAAGAAAATAAAGCATACGTCAGCAATTTATGCTCAAAAGGGCCCATGGCAGGGTGAGTTCTTTATACTTGACAACTTTCCTGTCAGTTTTAGATTGTTTAAAGGAAACAAGAAGCCATAATATATATAAAATAACTGGCCCGTGTTCTTCAAAAAATGTTGATGTTACAACAGGCAAAGGAAAGTTGATGAATTGTTTCCAGTAAAGGAGACTAACAAGAACTTGAAAACTAAAGGCTATGCGTGACAGTGGATTAGATCCTTGACCAGAAAAAAATAATAATATAAAGAACGTAATTTGGACAGCTGGAAATTTTTGAATAAGAGCTGAAGATTATATAATAGCATGATATCAATGTTAAATTTCCTGATTTTGCTCATTGCACTATGGTCATGGAGGTGAAGGTCTTCCTTCTTAGAAAATATGCACTGAAGTTTTAGGAATAAGGGGGCATGATGCCTGACACTCATTCTCAAATGCTTCCATACAATAATTTTATAAATACGTAGGCAAAGAAAAAGCTGATAAAGCAAAAGTGACTAAGAAGTGGGTATACTGGAGTTCTTTGCACTAGTCTTGCAACTTTTCAATACATGTGAAATTATTTAAAAATAAAGCTTTCTAAAATAACGTTTTAAAAAAACAAAATGAGATATAAAACCCAGTGTACATGAATGAAAAACATATGCACACGAGACAATGCATATTTTGTGAGACATACACAGTAAACAGCCCAGTGGTGTCTTGTGGGGCCAGGGGAGGAGAATGGAAGTGTGCAGGCTAAGGTGAATAAATAAAACACATTAAAAAAATTTTTTGGTATCGTTAATGTACAATTACTTGAACAACATTATGGTTACTAGACCCCCTACTATCAAGTCCCCCCACATACCCCATTGCAGTCACTGTCCATCAGCGTAGTGAGATGCTATAAAATCATTACTTGTCTTCTCTGTAAATACTGCCTTTCCCGTGTCCCCCCCCTACATTATTTGTGCTAATCATAATGCCCCTTTTTCCCCCTTATCCCTCCCTTCCCATCCATTGTCCCCAGTCCCTTTCCCTTTGGTAACTGTTAGTCCATTTTTGGGTTCTGTGAGTCTGCTGCTGATAAAATACATTTTTTAACGACTGGAGGAACTGTCACCAAATTTCTCAATTCACACTTCCAAGGAATGAGGTGGGATAGGAGAGGAGGCAAGCACGAAGAGGGGAAACTTCAAGCTGTTTCGTATTTTATCTTTATATTTTGGCATTGTTTGAATTGTTTTGTGATATTAAATGCATTCACATATTATTTATGTAATTTTTTAAATAGAGGAAAAATAGTGGAGCATCCATATAATGTATCTAGACAGCTGTTAAAAATGACATAGAGCTACCTCCACTGCCAAGTAAGAACTCCATGGCCTATTGTTTGTGTGTTTTAATGACCATTTGCAGAGCAGCAGGGAGAGTATGAATCTTTGTTGTAAAAACATATAGTTTGCATGTGTAACACTGTAACAATCAGCCACCGCTGCTACTTCCCGAGGGAGGATTAAGCAGAGGGACCTGTGTACACCAGTTTCATTATTTTACAATAAGTTTGTGTTCGCTTAAAATTTTTAATTAACCATATAATTCATGTATATATTCTTATTATGGAAAAAACAATATGCTTTTAAGATACATATTATTGTGGCTAAAAGAAGGGATTGTCTCTTAAAAGATAAGTAGCATTTTTAAGTGAGGAAATGTAAGCTCCTTTTCAACAAAACACAATTTAAAACAATAATGATTATGTAATTATGCCTGTATTACAGTACAGCCGTTTAAAATAGTGCAAATGCCAAGTAGTGAGGCTGTTCCAATTTCAGTTGGGGGGGATTGGTAAGAATCTCATGTTCCTGAACTTTCCCACTCATGCTTGACATTCCCCCAAAGTATAAAGCTACTCTGTCTGTGCCTCTCCAAACCCTCGAAGATCTTCCCACAGCCCCCAGCCTGTGCGCGCGAAGGTCCCTACGTACCTCCCTCAATTTCTCCTGACAAACCTCTGCGGAGGCTGCCAGGGAGTCACCTCCACTGGGAAATCTCTAGGAAAGTCCCCAGCTCTCCCAATCCGTACTCCATTCACTCCATCCCGCCCTACTCCCGGTGCTGCCTTCCCTCTCCTTAGAAGGCTCACCATTTTGCGCAGTTAAGTCTTAGGGTTCGGGGAAAGGTTTAGGATGCGGAGGAAAAGCTGTAAGGCCAGGCCCCTAGCACCACGCCCAGCCATAAGGACCGGAAAATAAATGCCTGTAGAAATTTCTTTGAAAAACAGGTTGGCAATATATTAAGAGCAATGAAAACGTCCCTATCCTGTTGACCAGTAAGAATCCTGAAGAAACAATCCTTCCCGAAGGAGAAAACTGTGTAATTGAATTTTTTGGTTTGCACTATTTTAATGGTGAAAAACTGTACACGCGGGAATACCTAACAATTGAGTAGTGAGACAAACTACGCAGTAACAAACTTGGCCATTGAAAAGTGTTTATGAGGACTATAGCACATGGCAAATATTTAGGTGAGACCGCAAGTAGAAAAGGCTAAATACAAAACTGCATGTTCACCAGGACTAAAACGACGCAAATTAAGTATGCAGTGTAAAGACTCAGTTCTGTTCTGTTTTGTTTTAGGAAAGAGGGCGATGAATTTCGGTTTCGGTACTGGGATTTTTTTCCTTCTTTCAATTCGATCATTGTTCTGATTGTATTAAGTGTGCAGAGGTTGGAAGAGTCGTTAAGGAGTGTCTCAATATTGTGTATACGATTTAAAAACAGAGAACGAAGTATTTTCAGCCAGAGGAATGCATTTTTGATAGATTCCGGCACCTTGACCGCCAGTGGGGGTTGGGGCTGGGGGCTGGGAATAAGATTCCCAGGGTTTTTCAGAACAAAGCCAAAGCCATCAAGCGCACCTGGAGGAATCCGTAGGTAAAGGGCCCCTAACCCACTCCCCAGCGACTCCGCGCCCCCGACGGGAGTCCGGTCGGGTGGAGCCGAATGCCCGTTGGTTTGATGAGTGGGAATTCTCCAGCGATCGGTCTCTTAACACTGGCCTCCCCATTAGCAACCTGCACTTTGCCCCGCTGCTGACCAAATCTAAAGATTCGAGAGAAGTTGGGGATAAGGCTGGTGAGTCTCGGCGGCGACGCCGCGGCGCTTTGTTAAGGTTGTGCGCGGCTTCCCCATTTCCGGCCACGCCCCTCCCTCCCCTTTTCCCCCTCCTCCATCCTCCCCGCGACCCCGGGCTCTCCCTCCCCCGCTCGCCGGCCGGCCTTCCGCCGTTTCTTTCCAGTCTCGCAGGCCTTCTCCCCTCCCTTTCACTTTGGGCAGTCTTCACGCGCCTTCCCTCATCACGACCTCCAGCCCGGCTACCACCATCACCCCAAGGATCTGCAAACTTTGCCCCCGAGGAGCGGACTTCTCCGAAGGGTTCTCAAAAAATCTGCAAGACCCAATCCAGCGGGGCCGGCTTTCGCGAAGATCAGGACGCACGCCTGAGCCTCCGGCTCCATCTCTCCAGGCGGCTCCGGCCTCGCCCGTGGGGAAGGGAAGGCGAAAGGATGAGGGTGGGGAAGGGAGAGGCAGGTCCCTGGGGAAGGAATATCCGAGCACGGGGACCCTGGAGATGGCGACCGGGGCGGGGCCACCTCCGCCCAGTGACGCTGAGCCCCCTCCGTCGTGTATCCGTCTGTTAGCTGGAGTTTGGGGATCATCTGCCGAGGCCAGGATTTCGGAGTGGAGCGCCCACTTCGCATGGCGCAGGACGAAGTTTAGTCTCCACGAGTATCTAGGTGGGAGGGAGGGAAAGAGAGAGAACAACGAACGAACTCAAGTAACTTGTAAATACATTCTTATTTTCGTAAAAAACATCAAGGGCTTACGGAATGACACACGCAGCCCCAACAGTCCCTTCTGTCGAGGAAGAGCTGTCTCGCTCAGCTGTCCGTCCAGCCACCCCTATACACGTACTGGACTCAACTCAGAGAAGTGTGGAGTGTGGATCATCGTGATTATTTTCGCACTAATGGTGTGACCCTCGGCGATTGTTCCGCAGCACAGGCCGCCGAGGTCTACTGCGGGAAGGGAGGGACCGGCTCAGCAAGAAATTCCTTTGCACTCTTCGGTGCAGTTTGTCGAACTAGTTTTTTGCCTAAGAGGGGTTCTTCCTTGCCAGAAAGAGGGGTAAATGTTTATTAAGAAATTGAAGGAAATGGCCAAGCCGAAAAAGACAAGTATCAAATGATTTCAGTCATATGTGGAGTATAAGAACAAAGAAAAAAAAAACGAAGGAACAAAACAGCAGCAGACTCACAGAACCCAAGAACGGACTAGTAGTTACCAAAGGGAAAGGGACTGGGGAAGAGGGGAGGGAAGGGCGGGATAAGAGGGAAAAAGGGGCATTACAATTAGCAGATGTAAGGTGGGGGGCAAGGGGAGGGCTGTACAGCTCAGAGAAGACAAGTAGTGATTCTATAGCATCTCACTACGCTGATGGACAGTGACTGTAATGGGGTTGGTGGGGGGGACCTGATGAAGGGGGTAGCTTAATCACCACAATACTGCACATGTAATTGTAGGTTAAAGAAATTGAAGGAAATGGGATTAAAACCTGAAAGAAAATTAGGGAAACCCTGTTCGGAAGAGGCGCGCGCACTCCGGAAGTGTTATTCTTTGAAATTGTCTGGGACTCATCTCTGGCTCACCTCGCGGCCTCCTCATTCCGCGTGGCCAAGGCTCAGAGTCGGCCATGTCCCGGTCGACACAGCCTTCCATCCAGAGCTGCTGAGCCCCGCTGCATGCTCAAAACTCGGGCTTCCCGCCCAGCCTCCCCGCGATCTCAATCCCCACTTTGCGGTTCCCGCGCGGCCCGCCTCTGTCAAAGACCTTGACCTCGTGCGCACCTCGTCGCCTCCTTTAGCTCTCCCTGACCTGCTTTTGAACCCACTAATCCGGTCCCGAACTCTCGCCCCGCGGCGCGCTAATTCCTATTGACCCCGCCTCCCCGCCGCCTCTGCGCTCGCAGGGCTTTGAAGGACGACGAGGGCTTTGGGCCTCCGAGTGCGGGGCGATGTGGTGCGCGGGCAAGCACGGTCCCGCAGCGCCCCAACCCACGCTCACACGGCCTCGGACCCAAACAGAGTCCCTGGTTGCAAACAGCCGCTCCTTTTCTTGCTTTCTCCTGCTTCCCCGTAGTATAATTCGTTTCTTCCACAAACCTATCAAACCCACAAAGATCAAAATCTTAGGAAACAGACTAAACTGGCGAGGCTGTGAGGAAGCCGGCACTTTGACGCGATGCTGGCAGGAATGAGGGTGCAGACAGGGCAAGCCGAAAGCTGGCTGTCGGAGCAAGCGCCAAGGCGGGCTGAAGCGGAGAAGGCGAGACGGATAACAGGGAGAATGTGACTTCTTTCCTATTTCCTGATGGGGCCAGAACTCGGTGCTTCAAGGGATAGAGTGGAGGGTCTGGAGAGACACCTAACTTGTCATCTTAGAATCCCTTGTGCTGATTAGAATTTTTTCCTTGGATGATAACTTTGAAAACATTAAAACTGTTTTAAAAGTTAATGAAATTATAGCACGTTCAAGTACACTTACAAACAAAGCCCCCACACACACACCCCCAAAGCATGGGTCTCCATGTTTACTTGTGTGGTTTTCGTTTGTTTTGTTTTGTTTTGTTTTGTCAGTCAACTGAACACACGGCAACCTGTTCCCCTTCTTGACTCTTTACTGTAGGGCCACCGAGGCTACACAGAAGCACCTCTTTTAGGAGTTATTTTCAGAGGCAATTTTCTAGCCTGAAAAACAAATCTGGGTTTAGTCACCAGCTGGCATGTGCATCTCTGTGAACCACAGGGTGGAACAGCCCTACAAGATCAACCTGAGAGGTCACCGACCTTCAGCCCACATCAGGTTTGACTGTCCAAGGGGAAGTTATCTGTCCCCAGTGATGCAAGCTCCACCACCATGGAGATTTGGGTCTATTTTGGTTCACAACTGTCCCCAGTGTCTGGCATTGTGTCCAGCATACAGTAGTAGTTCAATAAATGTATGTTGGATAAGTAATATTCCAAAGAGGGTGCAGCAGTTCCAAGAGAATCATTCCCAGTGGATATAAATTCCTGGTGACATTTTGGAGTAAGGGACAGGATTCCTAAGCAACATCTCAGGGGGGCCTTGGCTAGTGGGCAGGGCCTGCTCAGCATTCTGACTTAAGCGGCCATGCAGCTCCCTGCCCTTCACATTGGAAGTCCTTTCCCAGGGTCAGGAGATGGGAGAATTCCCCCAGACACCCTGGTAACTTCCTTGCCTTCACTGCGGGGGGCCAGGCCATGCGGTGGAGAGGAGCAAGAAGCCTGGGGTGCACAGCCAGGATGACCATTGAGGAGGGGGGGACATCAGATCCTGCATTTCCCTGGCTTCCCTTACTCAGCTCAGCCTGGAACTTGATTACAAGTAAGTAATCGTTTCTTGGGGCAACAGGGAGCAAGACTCATGATACCCCAGAGCTGGAAACTTGGGACAGGGATTGCTGGTGACCCTGAATGTACAATATTGCTGCAGATGCAGCAAAGACAAAAAGGAGCGTATCTACAAGGTACGAAGCTGTGGGCAAGCTCTCAGCAGCACAAATTAGGAAGGAAAGAGGAGCAGTTGCCCTTGATGAAAGCATTGAAAACGCCTCTTCAAACCTACTCTGACAACATTTAAAAGGTTGTTTTACTGGATCCATTTGAATTGCATCATCCCACAAATTCAAAGGTATCAAAAATACAAAAGCCAGCATCTTTGGCCTCCAGGCCACTCCCCAAAGGTTCCCCGGGAGCCACTTCTGTTCTTTACTTGGGAAATGCCTAGAAAAGGGTGAGGGCCAGGATATTGCCCAATGCAATCGCCCTGCCTCCAGGCTGCTGGGCTCAGATCCGTGCTCCTTTGCTATTCCTTCTTCATGGCATCCCTAAGCCATTCTTCCCTGGAACTGGGGTAAAGCCTCTGGGTGGGCTGGGGGTGCCCGAGTGGGAAGGGGAGAACCTGGCTTGGGGGTGGAGGCACGAGTGACACTGTAAACTGACAAGCTGACAAGCTTGGTAGTGTCTGCACCAGACCCTGCAGTTGGGTGGCTGAAAGCAGGGTTCAACTCCAGGCCTCATGGCTCACTGTCTTCTCTGACCTCCATGTCCACTTTGGAGAAATGCAAGGTTAGGTAAGACATGAGGCTCTGGCAGTGAGTTCTGTTTCTCCTGCAACCCCATGCTCACTCCGCCAAGGTGGCTGAGGCACAGAGAGGTTAAGCAACCTATGAGCAACTGGTCAGGGTAGAGCCAGGATTTTAACCCAACCTGAGAGTGGCGGCTCTCATTCTTTACTCCAGAGCCTCTAATTCCTACAAGCCACCCAGTTCGGCCATCCCCCCAACCCCAGACAGAAGTGAAAAGGATGCTTCCAAAAGATGACTGATTCGCTGGGAACACATAGCCAGTGGATTGGCCTCCCCTTTGACTCACTAGGCTCCTCTGCCTGCTCCCAGAAAAGTTCCCTGATATTCTGACTCAGCTGCCAGCCGGACACCCCAAGCCAGGGGTGGACCCATATTCTCATACAGGTAAGGTGGAAATAACCCAAATGTCTGTCAGTAATGAACGGATAAACAAATGTGGTATAACCATACAAAGACTGTTATTTATCCATACAAAGGAATAAAGGACTGATACATGCTACAACGTGAATGAACCTTGAAACATCATGCGAAGTGAAAGAAGCCCACAGGCCACATATTCTTGATTCCATTTATATAAAATACCCAGAGCAGGCAAATCCACAGAAACAGAAACCCCAGATAGTGGCTGCTTAGGCCTGACAAGAGATGGCAGGTTGAGGGTGATAACTAAAGGGCACAGGTTTCTTTCTGAGTTGATGAAAATGTCCTAAAATTTACTGTGGTGCTGGCTGCATTGTATATCTGCACATATACTATATATTTTAATATATCTTTGAGAATACTAAAAACCATTGAATTGTACACTCTAAACATGTGAATTGTATGATATGTAAATTATATCTCAATAAAGCTGTTAACAAAACAACCCTTATGTGGTTCCAGGAGGTGAGGCCATCACCCAGCCAGAGTAAACATAGGTTCTACTCTTCCAGAGTCTGTGTCCTCAAAATCCAGGTTTCTTACTGCCTCCCAGAGCCCACAGCGCCCATCCCAGCTGCTGTGCTAGGGGCCACGATGCAGTGCCATGCTGGCAGGGTCCATCATGTGAGTCTGGGAAGGAACCCTGGTTGTCAGGATGATATGAGAGGGAAGGGAAGAGATTTTCACCTTGTTAGGCCTTTGGTATCGGACACCTGGGTTTGAATCCACACAAACCAGCTGTGCGACTTTGGCTCAGTTTCCTCCTCTGCCGAATGGGGACAAACCAAGTTCCCCACTAAGGTTTGTTGTGCCTATTTCCTGATAGTATGTGTCTAGCACTTAGCCATGTGTCCCTTGCCAGAAAACAAATGAAAGGTGGATGATTCAGGGGATCATCCAGATAAAATCAGAATATGGTAGGAGTGAATGGATTTTGTTTAAGAAAGAAGGAAAATGTTTTAGAAGATTCTCTCTAGCCACTGGCATCTCTTCATTGGTTTAAACTCCACACTTAGATGGATGGTAATTTCTAAAGAATGACAAGTAAAAGGGAGAGGACTGTGAGGACACGGGAAGCTGGGGAGTGAGCAGGAGGAAGAGAGGGGAGAGAAGATGGGGAGAGAGAATGGAGGGAAACTGCCCCGGGTTGGAGGGTCCAGTGGGGAGGCCAGACTGGGAAGGCCTGGGCGGGAGGAGGAAGGAGGGCTGGAGAACCAGAAGGAGAAGGGGAACAAGCAGAGAAGGAGGAGGTGGCTAATTGTTAGAGGAGGGGGAGGAAGGAATATTTACAGACATCTCCTGGGGAAGAGCAGCAGGAATCTGAGAAAGCACTGGGTTATCTGGAGAAAGCGGATGGGAGGAGATCACCAAATTGGGAGTCCCCAAGCCCCTGTCCTAGAACCTGGGGAACACCCATTCCCTGGCTGGCTGCTGACTCCACCTCCAGCCTGCCTAGGCAGCCGCCTCCTGCCTCACCCAACGGTGACCTCTTCTCAGGAGAATCCTGAGTCCTCTGGGACGGGGAAGCTTTTTGGATCAGGTTGGACACCTGTGGGTTGGGTCCAGTTCTGTCCTGGACAGATCTGTCCACTGTCTCTAACCCCCTACTCCCAAACTTCCCCCACCTTCCAGAATCCCCCCAGAGTCCTGGCCAGGATGACCATTTCTCTCATTTCCCAAATCACCACTTACTGGCCACCTCCAGATCTTTGCCCCTGCCTTTCATCCCAGAATGCCTGCTTCCCTAACTTGCCCAATTCAGAGGTTCCTGACTAGGCTTCACCTAGAAGCCTTTAATCAGGAGCCTGCTGGGAAACTGATTTGAAGCCATTTGGTCTGTGGCCAGGCACTAGTAATATTTTCTAAGTGCTCCAGGTGATTTACTATATGGCGGGTGTTGACAGCTCCTTTGCCTCCTCTTTAAGCCTTCCTGGCCCTGGTCCAAGGCCAGAGTCAAGGCGGGAGTTGCCTGCCGGTACCCACTGGGTGGTAGGTACCTGAAGAATCTCATCAGACCTGGCCCATGTGCAATAGTCACTCCAGCGTGGCCCTCTTTACAGACTGGCCTATACCTGGAGCCTCCCCTGGGCAGCCCTCCCAGATAGGTCCCAGGATGCACAGTCTCAGGAAGGCACCAGGGGGCTGCACCAGACCTGGCACTGGTAGCCAATCTTGAGGGCCCTAGAGCTCCAACGACTAGCTGGAATCCCAGACCAAGCAGAGGAGGGGACAGAGCAAAGCAGGAGAGTGTTGCCTTTGCGACGCCACTTTGGGAGTCCAGGCTCACACCCTGGAACCCGGAACTGGACAAAGCGGGGTAATGGAAAGCATTCAGCATTGTCCCAGGCTCCCGGTCCTGCAGCCAGAGTGGACAAGGAGAACTAGAGGCCACCTGGTACCAGTAAGCCAAGGCCGGAGAAGGTAAATGCCAGGTGGTACGCAAGGCAGCCACGGGAGGTGGTGCAGCGCCTGGAGCCTCCCCCATCCCCCCTGTGCCAGGCGGCCCTAGCCCCGCTGACTTGGATTTCCTACTGCCCCCAAGGGTCCTGCTCCCTACAGAATTCTCAGAGTGAAGCACTGGTGCCAGCCCAGACAGGCTGGTCATCTTGTGTTGCCTGGACCGAGTCTGTGACTAGCTGTGGTGACTGAGCCTTCAGGTGGCTAACTATCCAGGAGGGGGCTAAAGACTGGAATTCGAGGAGCCTGCCCCAGCACCTCTCCTGCTGTCCCAGAGAACCCTGTCTCACTGTAAGAGCTGCCTTCCTATGGTTTCACCACTGCTACTCTCCTCAGAAATATATTTTACTGTGTTTCACAAAAATAGTAATGCTCATTCTACAAAAACTCCAGCATACCCTGTCTCCTCAAAAAATGTCAATGTTCTTGTGCCAAGGGTGGGGCAGTGGTCCCTCGCTAACGTGCTAGCCCACAGGTCTGGCTCCAGGCACAGGTGCATAGGGAAAGGCAGGGGTACACAGTCTGTTTTTGCCAGCTGGGTCCTGGGCTCCCCAGCTGAGTCTCTGAGGAGTGTCCTTCCCTGTTCACTCCAAATGCCCACCCACCACCCCAGGCCTTTCCACTGCATGGAAACTCCACCCCAGCAGTGGTGGCTGGCCATCGGCTGAGAGCCACGCAGAATCTCCCAGGGACCTTTGAGGGGGGCCCCAAAACAAAGAAGAAAAGTGGAAAGGAGACCCAGGCAGAAAAGGGGTGAGGCAGGGCAAAGGGACCCAGACCTCCTGAGCTGCTAGGCCCAGGGAAGGGGCCAAGATGCACAAGCTGAGAGAAGGGAGTGGGGTGATGAGACAGACAGGGAGGCCAAGGGGGAACACAGGAAGGAAACAGGGCAAGGCACCCAAAGTTCCTGTAAGCCGCGCAGGCCCATCGGCAGCCCTGAGACGGTGGACTGGCCCAGCCTCCGCAGAGGGAAAAGGCATCAGAAGGAGCCGGGCTGAGCTGGGGCCAGGGACCCAGGCCTGGAGAGCTGGCTTGGTGTACCTGCCAGAGTACCCTAGGAATGCAGAAGAAGGAAGAACAGCTAGCCCCAGGACTGAGCCTCTGAAGTTCCAGGTTCTGAGCATGGGAAGGAGGTGCTAAAGGCTTCCACCAGAGCTGCAGGACCACTGGCAGTGGAGGGCTGGAGGGCTTATTTGTGAGGTACAGGTAGCACCCGGGGGAACCCAGGCTCCAACTCTCACCCAACCATACACACACCTTGGATTTCCTGGAATCCAGGAAAGGCACCACATTTCCAGTCCTAGAGGGCCCACTGGGGGGGGGGGGGTCGGGGCACCTACTGGCAGGGTGCACCTCTCAGAAGACAGAAGTTCAGGAAGTTAGTCCCACCCAGTGAGTCGCCAAAAGGCATGGAGAAGGTGGGTGGGAAGGGATTGGAAGGTCCCTGGAGAAAGACTGCATCAGGCCCACACCCCCAAAAAGCAGCAAGAATTGAAGGGTAACAGCCTGCATTGAGTGAGCTGAGGGCAGAGGGAGGATGGCATCTGTCCCCAATTTAGATCTTTGGAGAAATCCTCTGGAGACCTAGTCCTAAGGAGCATCTTAAGAAACTAGGGTCAGTGAGTACCCTTCCTAACCAGCCCTTTCCCCATCCCTTCTGCTGTAGAGTAGAGGACTTGGACCCACCATGTTGCCAGGGAACTCTTTGTGGCAGAGCAACCACTGACTCCAGCCCAGGATGCAGCAGCTCCTTGTGCCCAGACCAGCTCATACTGCAAAGCCAGAGCCCACTAATTCCCAGGAACCGGAGAGGCAGGGACAGAGACTTATAGTGGGGATCCAGCTGGGCATCAGGCTGCCGGGTGCTGCAGACCGGGAAGGGCCAGATAGGCACCTAGGCTTTGTCTACGGTGGAGCCCCTGCAAGGTCAGAGTCACTGAGGAAGTAGTTTAGGTCATCACCCTGTGCCCTTCGGCTGGGATCTCCCTGCTCCCCACACACACATCCCTCTAGCCAAAGTTCCCAAATAGCTTTACAAAGGGGAATGGGGAGAGAGGGAACGGGTAGAGAGGCAAAGGACCAGGTCCCTAGGATCTTGGCTGGGTTGGGATAACAGTGAGACTGGGAGATGTCAGTGGGAGTAGGTACAACAGGAACAGAACACTGGCCAACCAGTCCTGCGGAATCCCGGATCTTAGTGAATTCATGCCAGGTGGACTCCTCCCGCGCAGCGCTGCCTCCACCTTTCCCTGGACCGGAGGGTCCCCCAGAGCCAGCGTCCTAACACGTGCGCGCATAGGCGGGAGCGCACACACACACTTAGCAAAGCCAACCCTGCCATGAGCCTGTACCAGGGTGGGAGTGCCCAGCTTTCCCCACCCAGCAGGCACAAGAGGTAGCCCGGCAGGACTCAGTCTCCAGAAAGGGAAGCACGTGGGCAAGAGCCCTGTGGTTCCTGCACAACTCGCCTCCTGGACGGGGAACTGGGCAGCGCTGGCAGTGTGCCCCAGGAGGAACTGAGGGGCGCGAGGCGGCCTGGTATTGGTGAACCTGAATTCAAGCGGCTGTCCAGGCGCCCTGATCGGCCTGACAGGGATCTGGACTGGACCAGAGCCCGGGCATGGCGAGATCCAGCATCCCTCACCATACCCACAGATACTACACACACTCTCCGCCTTAGCGCGCAGAAGCCCCCGAGTTCCTCACTAGATCCCTGCATACACAGTCTCGGGCGCCGGGTCCCCACTTCCCAGGCCCGCGGAGAAAAGCCGGTACTCCTGCTGAACTACACATCCCCTGCGGCGAAGAGAAACTGGGGAAAGAATAAAGGGCGTGGGAGAAAGGTGAAGACAGAACTCCCAAGAATCAACCAGGGCCCCGCTCCCGCGCTCCCAGCGGGGCTCCCCCAAGCCAGGAAAGAGAAAGGGGCCCCAACGTCCCCGGGTCCTGGCTCCGCGGTATTCTGCGAAGCCTCCGGCCTCTCGCGGCGGAGCTGCCGGCTCACCAGTGAGTGTGCGCACGCCCGGAAGCCCATCCACACACCCCAGGAGAGTTCTGGATGGAGACCTGAGTTACTGGCACGGAAAGACGTCATTTGTGAAAAGAAAATCTTGAAGGGTGATAATAAATAAAAACCGGCAGGGTTCAGCTGGTGCTGTTCCATTTTTCTTTAAACAGAAACCCTGACCTCGCATGTGGCAGGCAGAAAGCGAGGGTTTGGGAGGATCGGGGAGATTCGAGCCAAGTGTGCTTTCGGCTTAGAATTTTTCTGTACCAGGTGCGTCTTGTTTGAATAATAAAAATAAACTTGAGGGACCCAAAGAGGAGAAAGACTTAAGTCCCGAGCGAAGCTGACGCGCTGGATCAGGCGACCAGCGTCCTAGTAGGCGGGGGTGGAGGGCACCCTGGCCCATGTGCAGGTCACTGGAGGGTTGGCCGCCCCTCCATGGGCCAGGCTCCGAGGGACAAAGTGCAGGGCTCACGACGCACACACGGCCCGGGTGCTTCCAGCCAAGCTCGGTCCGGCTGGATCACACTCCCCGAGGCCCTCCAGGAACTATAAACTTCTTTCCTTCCGGAGCCCCAGGAGCCACGAGTCCTCACTGCTGGCAGCTGGTCCAGGCGGCTCTCTCGTTGCACATCCTGCCCCACACCCTGCGCGTGATCCCGCCGCTCTCCCCCCCAAACTGCCTTGTGGCCCAGGATCTTTCCCTCCTGCCCTCCCTTCCTTCTTTCCTTCCTTTCTCACAGGCACACTGAACGCGCACTAAGGCAATGACACATGTACACTCATAGTCCCGCTCACCAGCAACTCAGCCATGCCACAAGCCACCTGCGCTCGACAGCCACCGACCCTGCTCCC
This sequence comes from Phataginus tricuspis, assembly GCA_029783875.1. Taxonomy (NCBI): domain Eukaryota; kingdom Metazoa; phylum Chordata; class Mammalia; order Pholidota; family Manidae; genus Phataginus; species Phataginus tricuspis. The sequence goes on from JAQQAC010020896.1 coordinate 61,426,092, forward strand.
ACCGACGCCCTCAATCAGACCCTCGGACAGGCCGAAGCACTCGGTCACTCTAGCGTGAGGGCCAGAGAAGGGAAGCAAAGACTGTGACAGCGCTTTAGAGGAGGGTCACTGGTCCTCCAGCGCGCGCGCACACGTTTGCACACACATTTTCGCTGGAGTCTCTCAATCTCTTCCAAGCCCCTTCCTAATTCAAAGGAAGGGAAATCCGGGCTGGCCTCTCCAGGCGCTGTCGAAGGAGAAGCTCAACCAGGGCGAGCACGGGCTCCTCATAAAGTGCTGGGGACCCGGACTCCTCCGAAGGCCTAGGGCTCTGCCCAGGGACCCCCACTGCTCCGCTCCACAGCGCCGATCTCCAGCCGCGCTCACCTCCGCCTGTGCTTCCCCCTCTCCCCAGCTCAACGAGGACCGGACCGGGCACCTGGGACTGAATTGGGGGAGCTCCACCGGGAGGGGATGCAGAAGGAAATGCCCACTTTCTATTCCTGCGTGGAGGTGCAGTCCCTGTGTGAGGGCTTCCGAGCTGCTAGGGAACCGGGCATTTGCTGCCTACCAGAGTCGCGGCCTCATTCGACCCTCTCAGCTCCAGGACGCGCTGTCTCCCCGAGCCAATGAGGCTTACCCCGTCAGTCCCCTCGCCTCACCCTCTCAGGTTCGTTTACCATCCCCGGCCCTGCTCTCCCGGGAGCGCCGGGAGGGGCCTGAAGTCTGTGTCCCAGAGTGTGGGTGGAAGGGTGTATCTGCGGGCGGCATGGAGCACGGAATCGCAGGCCTGACCCCCGCCCCAGCTCCCCACCCCGCCGGGCGCCCGAGCAAGGCCAACCTCTTGTTCTCTCCTGGTTCTCGCTGGGATCGCCTTCCTGGAGCACTTCGGTTTGGGGGTTTGACTGAAAGCCGGAGCACCGAGGCTGTGCTTCCCTGGGGACGGCGGGAGCGGGGAAGGGAGCTGATAAACTTTAGGAGAGGATGAAGGGTCTTCTCGCACCTCAGGGCGCCCCGGCCTCCCCATACCGGGCGCGGAGTGGGGCTAGACTAGGAGCAGAGGAGTGGGGCCACCGTGCCCCCCACCCCGGGCGCCGCTCTCGGGTGAGCCGCGGCGAGCTGCAGAACCCCGGCTCGGGCCCAATCAGCAGGCAGGGGTGGAGCACCCGGGCGGGGGCGGCGCCGGAGGAGGAGGAGTCGGGCGAGGGGCTCGAGGGGCGGGGAGCCTCCGGCTTTGAGTGACCAGGCTGGCCTGGCGGTGGCGGAGGCGGCGGTGGCGGCCGGCATGGGCGATGGGGTCGCCGAGCGCGACCGTGGCCCCGCACGCCGGGAGTCGCGCGGCGGGCGCGGCGGGGATCGCCGTGGAGCGGAGGAGGACTCGAGCTTTGATGCCGGCGGCCGCAGCCCAAGGGAAATTGCGGGGACCTCTGCCTCCAGCCCCGCGGGCTCTAGGGAGAGCGGCGCGGACAGCGACGGGCTGCCCGGACTCGGAGAGGCAGACCACTGCCGCCGCATCCTAGTGCGAGGTAAGAGGACCGCCCTCCGCCCTGGCCCGCTGGACCCCCACCCGGTCCCCACGGGGGCCTCCTAGTTTCCTGCAGCCTCCACCTCCCAATTCATAAATTCATTCATTCGGTCATCATTCAGACATTCACTCAGCAAATATTATTTCGAGCATCTATTGTGTGCCGGACATTGAGCCGAGTGCGGGGGACAAAGCGGCGAATGGGACCAAAGATGTCCCCGCGTCACTGCCTTAAAATTCTCAGCCTCTCGCGCCGGCCGCTCACCCAGGCCCACCCCAGCCGGGTCCTATGTAGGGGGCAGCGATGGGAGCGCGGGGTGTGCAGAGCCGGGGCCTCGCCCCGCGTCCCTCAAGGCGGGTGTCTAGGAAAGCGTCACGAGTGCTCCGCGGAGTCAGGACGAAAAGGACCCAGCGTCGGGAACCGCGGGAGGAAGAGGCCCGGGCTTCGCCCAGCGGCCGAGGCGCTTCCCCGCCGCCTGCCCAGCGTTTCCCGGCGGTGCAGACCGCGGCGGCGGCGGCTCGCGGAAGAGCGCCCCGGGACTCCGGGGTGGCGTGCCCGCGGTTGGCCCGCCTGGGCTTCGTTCTCTCTGTTTACACTTCCTCGCGGCGCCTGGGCCCAGCCGGCTCTCGTGCGGCCTTCTCCCGGCCTGGCTTTCGCGTCTCTCTCTTTCTCTCGCGCATCGCCCTGCTCTGTTCTTTCCGGGCCACCTCTCTCTGCCCAGCGCGCCTTCTCCGCACTCTCCTCCTGCAGGCGCCCCTGAGCTGCGCCCGAACACCCAGATCGTCTGGCCTCCCCACCGCGAGGCTAAGGCTTCCCCGAACCCCAAAGCCGGCCCCACGCCAAGCTCAAAGCTCGCCTTTCGCGGGATCGGGGCCTCGCTCAGCGAGACGGGAGAAAGGGGATTCCAGGGTCTTGCCCTCGGCCTGTCTCTAGGCCTCCACCGGAGCCTGAGGCCTGTCACCCCACCCTCCTGGAGCCCCAGGACCGGGAGACGCAGCGCCCAGAAGAGGCCACTCGCGGGTAACCGCTCCACCGGCCTCCTTCTCCAACTTTCTGGGCTGCCTCCAGCTGCCTTCTTCCTGCTGCTTTCTGAGTGCCAGCCCTGGGAAATGCGGGGCTGACTGGCCAGAACCTATTTCCTCTGCCACTGCTAGGGAAGGAGAACCAGCCTTATGCTAGCTCTAGGTTACTGGAGCGCCAGGATCCCCGAGTTTGTCTGGTGTGAGCTAGACTATCGCACAGACTGGGACAACTTGGCCAGGCGGCCCAACGCAGCCACTAGGTTTGAGTGGCCCCGGGAATGGAGATAGAGCTAGAGGACAGCATGAAGGCAGTCAGTGTGAAATCATCTGATGACTGTCTTGGACACACACTCAGGGAATCTGGTTGTTGGGAAACAACTCTTGGTGTTAGGTGTGGTCACCCAGAGATGGGGTGCCCAGCACCGTACTGAGGGCAGACTTGGGCCAAGGCAGTTAAAGGACAAGGCATGGGAGGTGGTCTACACCCAGCAGGGATTCTAGCAGATGTGTGGACCTGTTGGATCCCATTCCATAGATTTGAGGTGCCCTGGGTACAAGGCCATTAGCAGCCAGCATGCAGTTCCATGAAAGAAGTCAGCAGGGTTTCTAGAAATGGAGAAATCACTCCCCTCAGCCCACACTCCCAGTTTAAGACCCTCAAGTCCCTGCCTCACACGCCATTACCTCACACGCCATTATGGGTGGACATTTCCTTCTGCCTGGAACATTGTGTTCTGTGCCCACCTACCATCCCTTCCACTCTACTAACTCTGCATAGAAAACAAATAAATTTTGTATATAGATGTCAGTTTAATAACTCCCGGGTGTGGCCTCAGAAGAACGGAGTCAAAAGTGACCCTCTGCTCTCTGGGGTGGGGGCAACCACTCTAAGAAAAACCCACAGCCAGGCAGAGATGAACCCCTATGGTATGTGGTGTAGCTTGTGTGTGCTGTCCAGAGTGTACTTTTATAAATGCATATACGCACATACAGTGATGCCATGACCTTTGGAAAATATACATATAGCACAGAGGGTGTACTTACACACCTAAAAGAAATAAAAAGACCCTCATAAATCCCTCTGCCCTTTCCCATTTAATGACAAGGAGGTTATTATAGGCCATAGATACCCAACATCAGTTAGCACTAATCCTTCCTAGCCAGGGTCGTCTGGGTCACTCCCAGCTTCCCCCAGGCCCAGGGCGGGGGCCCTGACAGAGGAAAGGCCCTGGTGAGGTGAAGCCTTCAGTGCCTTGGCCCCAGGATGCGGAGAATACTCTGCCCTAGACCTACCAGGACACATCCTCCCAAAGTACCTTTGGAGGAAACCATAAAAAGGTGGAGGAGAAACATTTGCCATTTCAGCCCTCAAATTGCTGGTAGGTGAGGATTCTAAGATATCCACTCTCTCTGGGTCTTTACCCTTCTTTCTTCATCTTTTCTACTCCCCAGTTCTCCCCTGAGCTCCCTCCCCAGGGTAGCAGATCTGTTGGGGGAAGTCCCAAGGCATGGGGAGTAAGAGGAAAACTTGGGTACTGGAATTAGTTTGGAATACCAGCCTTACAGCCCTTTGAACTTGAACCAGTTTCTTCACCTCTCTGCCTGTTTCTTCATCTGTACAAAGAAATCTGTAGCTCTTACTTCGAAGGACCTTGCTAAGGGTCAGAGGTGGTAGCAATAAAACTGCAAACACCCTGTAAGATCTTAAATATTCCACTAAATGAGAGGAGGGAGCTATGAGGTAACACCCAAGCCACTTCTGGAGTGGATCTCCTTCCTCAGAGACCTTCCCCCTATTGTAGGGAAATGGTAGCAGCCAGGGCCCTGCCTGATATGTGTATACCATTGTGCTCTGTTTGGATGTGCTGTGTTTCTGGAGTGTGGGTCCATCACTGCCCTGGGGTTCTCAGGGAAGCAGAACTCTAATAAATAGCTCACCCTATTGTAGAGAAATGGTCTCCTTTCCCTGAGACCCAGAGGCTGCCAGTGTGTTGGGAGGTCAATGGCCAAAGGGTCAAAAACCTAGCCTTCCCCAATCCCCTTGCAGGACCGCTGTCTCGTGTTTCCATCTGCCTTTGCCAAATGCCAGTTGGGAAGCCAGGGAGGCAGACCTTGCTGCATCCCCGCACCTCAAAGTAGAGGCTGCTTCTTGCCACACACAGGCACAAACAAGGCCACCGGATGACAGGCGTGTGGGCATAACAGGAACCCCACTGTGGAGACAGCTAGGCTTGCAGGGGGGCCATACAGTCACATAGGTGCAGCCACACACTTCTGTGTGCACAGCCCATTGGCCAGTGAGGGGCAGGCATGGGGGATCCCTTTGTTTTACATTTGGAAAGGGCGTCAACCTCCAGCAGGAGGCAGCCTGAATGAACAGGCCATCTCCTAGCCCTGGCTCAAGCTGAGGCCTTTTAGGTGGAGCCGGGATCCTAGCAATCCGAAGAGGTGGGACAACTTCTCGTCCCAAACTCCCTGCAACCTCACGATCTACTCTCACACTCGCACCCCCAGACGTACCTATGTGATTCTCAAATTAATCCGGATGGGAATTCAACAACCTGTCTGGGTAGAGCTAGGAATGGCAGTCGGCTAATATCACCCGAACCAGCAACTTTTATGATCAATGCGTGACATCGGTTCCTGCTTATTTGAAGCAGTCCTTTGGGCCTGTGGGTCTCAAAACCCCATTTGGGCTGCATTCCTCTGCCCCCCAGTTCTGTGCTGCCACCTGGGCACAAGGCTGTGAATGGCTGCCTTCCACCCCCCAACACAACCATCCACTAGCTGAAATACTTTGACCTGGGAGCTTGATGGATGCACCTGGTGCCTGGGCGCAAGGAAGGACTCAGGAAGGCCAGGGGCCTCTGGCTGCTGCTGGGCAGTTCCCACTGTGGATGTGGGTGTGGGGAAGGGAAGTGTTGAATTTAGCGGAGTTCTGCTTCCCTGAGAACCCCGGGGCAGTGATGGACCCACACTCCAGAAACACAGCACATCCAAACAGAGCACAATGGCATACACATATCAGACAGGGCCCTGGCTGCTAGACTCAACTGAAGATGCCTGGCAAGGGGCCAGGACTTCTGGGGCTTGGTCTAGGGGTGATCTGCAGGGATAGACACCCTCCTCTATGGGCCAGGCTCAGCGTCATCCAGTGTACACTAGCTTTCTACTTAGATTTACAGCAGCCACTGGACATGGGGCACTTGGCGGGACCTTAGAGGCCCAAGACCAGAGAGCACAGTAGCTGCCTGAGGGCACACCTGACCCCCTGCCCTGTGGGTATTTGGGCAATGGAGAAGGAGAGGCAGAATGCTGTTTAGGAATGAGCCCTGGATTTGAAGTCCAGGCACTTGGGCCCTGGGCAGACGGGCAGACCGCAGGACCTTAGCCTCGGTATGAGTCTGTTAATAGACTCAATAACCCAGGACCAGTCGCCCCCCAGGCAGTGGATGAAAGGTTTAAATGGTTCACGCAGGAGGCTGCACTTTGGGATTTTTTCTTTTTATATAAATTTTTAATTTCAGAGTTTGTGGGGTTATTAGGTTTCTTTTTTATTTCCTTGGGATTCTTTCATTATGTTTTTCTTTTTCTTTGTTTATTTTTTGACAGAAGGACCTACTTTCTTATCTGAGGTCTGTGCCAGACACTATCAGTTTGGTCTTTATTTAGCCCTTTATATACATTTTCCCTCCCCAGCTTCCTTCCCCCTACACAGGGACATAGTCCAGGAACCAAACGTGTCATCTTGGTGGTGTGTCTTGTGTGCCCCGTTTTCATTTTCAGGGAACTGGGGAGGGTTTGGCGGCCCCTGTGTTCTCACACCAGTTCCGCTGCCTGGGGTGGTCGCCTGGACTTGGGGTGGGTGGACCAGCTGCTGCATCCCGGGCGCACACACCTGCAGGGTGGGAGCGACCAGATGGCCCCTGGGTAATCCAGAGGGTAGGGAGGCCCAGTCTTTCGCAGGCTGGGACAGTGAGTGGGTACTCAGGCCTTGAGGGGAGAGAGGGGACGAGGCGGCGTGTGTCTCTGGGTGATGTACGCTGGCACCAGATTCGAGTCTTTGCTCATTTGGCATCATCTGTAGGGAGAGTGGGCGTCTGTGGGTCCTGCTGGACCTGTGCCTTTTCCTCAAATACTACCGACTTGAGTCTGGGGTGCTAGTAGCCCCAAGCTCCTCTCCGTTGGCTAAGTTTCTTTGATTTGCATTTTATGTGCGCGGCAGTGTGCGTGAGGGGAGGGCGCGGGCATACGAAGTTTATGGATTTTCTTTACGTTTTCTGTTTGTTTACTATAAAGTAAGGATTTGGCCTGAGTCTCTTTGGAAAGCCGGTAGTGGGTCCCCCACCAGCGGGTCCCGGCGAGGCCTGTACCCGGTTTGAGAAACAGTGATACAGGACAAGGAGGCCGACTGGGTCTGCCCAGGAATCCCGGGACCCGCGGGCGGAGGGGCCTGGCCCGCTCGCCCGTCCGCCCCGCCCCCGCTCCGTGAGGGAGATTGGAAAGTCTCAGCTGGAGACGCCAGGGTGGCGTCGGGCACTGCAGAAAGAGGTGGTAGCGCCGGGACCGGATCTGGCCTACAGAGGCGAGGAGTGGGCGAGCGCGGAAAAGCCCTGGCAGCGAGCGCGGCGGGCGGCGGGGTCCGCCGAAGGCGCTCCATGCGGCCTGCAAAGGCCGCTCAAACTCTCAGCCGCGTCCTCCCGAGGCCTTGCCTCCGCTTGCTCGGCGACTCAGTGCACAAACATTAATGAGTACCTACTATGTGCCAGAGAGACCCGGCTGGGGCTGCTGGCGCTCAGTTTCCCAATCTTGAACCTGTCGTGCCTGCAGGGACGCCCGGGGCTCCAGACCCGTGCAGGCGGCCACGCCCGAGAGGCGGCGGAGCAAGGTCTGCTCTGAGTTCAAGGGAGGCGCGTATCCGAGGCTCCCTTGAGGCCGCGCCGGGAGCAAGGAGGAGGTTGTCACCGCGCCCGCCAAATCCACGATCTCCCCAGATGTGTTTCTGGCACAAAGTAGGCGCTCAGTTAATGTTTGTCGAATGAATGAAGGAGACAAAGCAGTCAACCCCGAGCATTTCGCTTGGTGGGGGCCCCAGCGCCCTTCCCGGGGAAGAGTCTGTTCCGAGATGGCCTTATTTTTTGACTTTTCAGTGTCGTTCCTTACATGAAAACGTAATGACGCTGGAATGCAGAATAATTGTTAAACTATAAAGTTGACAAGGCCGTATTTTTTGGATTTTGTGCTATCACCAACTTTCAGTGAGAACCACTAAAATGTAAAACCTGACACACTTCAAATATGGTTGTTTAATGTAGCCGGATCCCCAGGGCCTTGGAGGCCGCTGAGAGGCCGAGAGGCCGGGTGTGCTTGCCGGGGAGGTCAACGGTAGCGCAGGGCCGCAAGGTCCCTAGTGAGTCTCCGGCTGTCCGCTATGCTTAGTGTGAGGTCCCGCAAAGGCAGCCAGCGGAGTGAGAGAAATAAACAGATGAACCCGCATTCCTCCCCCCCCCCCCGAAATCACGTGCCTCCATTCCTCTGCAGGCGCTTGAAATGACCGGGTAAGTAAAGCCGGGGTCTGTTCTGTTTTGCCCCTCCCGCCGACCTCTGCGTTCACCCCTGGAGCTGCGGGGATCCAGGGCGCAGCGGGTGGAGGGCACCCCGAAGACCCAGCCTCCCGCAGGAACACAATCACAAAGTAGACAGGTAAATGGAGGATTTAAATTCAAAAAGTAAATCACGCTCAACGTGAAAACAAAACCCAAAGTGGCAGAAGACTCCCAGAACAGCCAGCATTCTTAGTTTCTAAGATGCGTCCTTTCAGGAGATTTTCCTACTCTCTTATACAAACAGTAAACGAGAAATAGTATTACATAAGCTGTTTTGCAATTTATCTTCAAGTGAAATTAATCCTCAAGGTCATCCTTTCGCCTTAACCATGTCGCCCTATTCCATGACTGAGAAGTATTCCTTGGATGAGGAAAGCCAAATTTCTCCTAATCTCTGGAAGAGGTTCTAGTTGTTTATCCCTAATATAAACACTATGAAATGAACTCCCAAGGCACCAGCCTTTGCGCATTTCTTTGAGAATTTCTAAGAGATAAATTCCTAGCAGTGGAATTGCTGCTTCAAAAGATTCACACACACACACACAATTAAATGTGTTTCCTTTAATTTAAAAATAGCAATTAATTCATATGATTCAACCAAAAAGTTGTTATTTTAAGTACACAGTGAAAACTCTCTCTCCCATCCTTGTCTCCCGTCCTCCAGGTCCCACTCAGCTCAAAGGCAGCCATTTTTTACTGCTTTACAATATGTCCTGCCAAATAATTTTTAGGCTTATGCAACTCAGCACGGCCATATTATTTTTTTCTTGCTTTTTTTTTTTTTTTACTCATATGGTAGCATCTCTCAAAATTATCCTGTACCTGGTTATTTTCTCTTATCAATATATCTTGGGATGTAAAGAAGTTCTGGTTCTTTTTCTTTTACAGATGCACAGTATTCCATTTGTTCCGAATGGACCAGAACATTCCAGTATGTTCTGGATGGACCACAAAATGTTATGTTATATAACCCATGCCTTATTGGTAGACATTAAAGTTTTTTCTTATCTGTTGCTGTTATAAACAATGATGTAATAAATAAACTTATTTTAGCCATTTCCACATATATAGGTATATCTGTCAGAGAAATTCCTAAAAGTAGGTTACTGGGTCAAAAACTGTTTATGCTTGTAATTTGGAAGAGAATCCAGATTGCCCTCCATGAGATGGTCACACCCAACCCCACCCCCAGCAACACCTGAAAATGCTTCTATCTCCAAATCTTGCCATCATAGTTTACACTTTATATCTTTATAGATATTGCCAAATTGTTCTTCAAAAATGAAAGAAAAAAGGTTTAGCAATTTATATCCCCACCTCTGCTCTCTCCCCACTTTGGACATTATATATCTTTTTTAACCTTGGTCAGTGTTATAGATGATAGGTAGTACCTCACTGGCATTTTAATTTTTATTTCTTTGATTATTCATGAAGTTGAGCATCTTTTCATGTTTATCTGCTTGTATTACTTCTGCTGTAATTGGTTAATTCATTTCCCTTGACCAGTTTTATTTTCAAATACCATTTTCCTTCTTGATTTATAGAAAATCTGTATTATGGATAGTAGCTAATTGTTCTCAATATGTGTTTATAATCTGCTTTTAATTTTGTTTGTAATGTCTTGTTTTTTGAAGTATAAAACAACTTTGTAATTACAAAACCAAGCTGTGCGGTTTTGCCATATCATGTGTGGGTTCAAAGTTTTCCGTTTCCCCCACGTCGTACACTTCCACTCCCAAGGCGATGCCTCCCAAACTTTCCTTCATAACTGAAAAACATAAATATGTAGGTTATATATTACAATAGTGGAATTTTTCTTTGCAATCGCTTTTCTGCATTTAATAAACATTTGTAGAAACAAATTTTTATTGTTTGAATTGTGGAATGTGGAAACAAACATTTTAGTTCTGTCTAGAACTGCCTTGCTCCTTTTAAAGCTGCACAGAATTCCATGATGCTGATATAATGTAACTTAATTAACCATTCCCCTATTGGTGGATTTTTAGGTTCGTCCTACTTTTTCACTACCTCTAACAATGCTTCAGTGGACACTTTTGTATCCTGATTTGAACAGATGTTTTTTTTTAAAGTCTTACTTATGAATGCAGTCTGAAAACTGTGTAAGCAGGTGGGACATTTAATTATATTAAGAAATGATTGTTAATGTTTTTGGTTGTGACAATAGAATTGTAGTTGTTTTTAAAGGACTCTATTTTTGTAGAGATACATCTGGAAATACTTATGGATGAAATGATATGATGTCAGATTTGCTTAAAGCAATGGGGATACAGAAGAAATAGGATTGTTGTTGAGTTTGTGATTGTTGAAGTTGGATTAGGGCTCATTGCATTATTCTAACTTCGTATGTTTGAAATTTTTCATAAGAAAATGTTTAATATAATAAGCATAATTTCATATATATCTGGTGTGAGTATAATTACAGGATAAATTCCTATAAGCGACATTTTGAAATCTAAGTATACACACTTAAAATTGTGATAGATATTTCCAAACTTTATGCCAAAAATGTACTAATTTATACTCTCAGAAATTGCATGTGAATGTGCCATTTCTCCACATCCTCTGAACCCAGAATATACTCAGTCTTTTAGAATAAAATCTTTTCAAATGAAAAAAAATCTTATTTTTACCATTTTCAATTATTAGTGAGGTTAAGCATATATTCATATTCTTTTTAATTTCCTCTTCTGTGAATTTTTTATTCATGTACTTAACGATTTCTCTGTTACTTTGCTCATTATTTTCATATAGTTGTAAACACTAACTTTATACTAAGAAAATGATCCCTTTTTCTGTGGCATGTGTTGCAAATATCCCCAGATCTTTTCCTTTTTTTAAACTTTGCTGTGAGTTGTTTTCTTCTGAGCTTAAATTTAAACTGTATTCACATCTAATAGTCATTTCTTTTGGGGTTTCTAGATTTTAGTTCTCAGTTAGAAAGTTTTTCTCCAACCAATATATATAATATTTGTATTTGTATTTGTATTATATATTTATATATATATATTTAAATTTTTTGTTATATACTCTTTGCAACAAACCGGATACTTAAAAAATGCAGAGATATATAGGAGAAAATTTCCCTCCCTGGCCAGCTTCCACTCTTGAGCAGCAAACAAAAGAGGGAGGTGTGCATCCTGCCAGACTTGATCTTACCTGGGTACAAGCACACACACACACAAACTCATATGCACACAATCAGTTCTACTTCTTGTTCTTTACAAAATTAGGTTTATAGATGTTATTTTCATGTAGTAGTATATGATGGACACCTGTCCAGGTCAGAATGTGGGGAAGTATCTTATTCTTGTTAATGTCTACATAATAGCTGAAGGCATGACTATACTGCGACTTTATCAACAATATTCCCACTGATAAATGGTCAGCTTTTTCCTTTATTTTTCCTCTTATAAACTATGCCACGAATAGTGGATCTGTTTTTATCGAAGTATACAATATTTCTTTGGGGTAGAAACCTTTATACCATTTTTAGGACAAAAGGAATTATGCATTTTTAAATTTAGTTAGATGTTATGAAATTGACCCCCCCCAAAAAAAAAAAACTCTTACTCTGTTTTAATTTGTATTCTTACTAACATAATTCAGGAGAACCTGTATTTTCCCTCACTTTTACCTGCACAGTTTTCCCAGTTTGATAGATAAAATATGGCATCTGAAAAAAAATTGTATCTCATTGCTGCTCTAACTTTCATTTTCTCTGATGTCCTTGGAGCTTGAAGATGTTTTCCTATTTATTAACCACTTTTATTTCTTCTTCTCTGAATAACCCTTTCATATAATTTGCTCATTTTCTCACTGGACTGCTTGACTTTACTCATTGGGCTATAGGGGATGTGTGTGTGTACTAGACGTAAGGACTCTGCTATGCATGTGTTATAAATATTTCCTCCCAATCTGTTATTTGTCTTTTAACTATCTCTAATCCTGCAAAAGCTTTTATTTCTAGGTACTCACATCTGTCATTTATTTTTCTTTTAAAAAATTATCCTATGTCTTTTCTTCCATTTTTGGAGCTTTATTTTTTACATATAAAATTTCAGTCTACCTTGTGTTTATTTTTGCATGCAGTGGAAGATAAATTTGTTTTATTCCAAATAATGAGCTAATTGTCCAAAAGCTGTCTTTAATAATCCTGCCTTCCCTCCACCTACTTTAAAATGTCATCTTTATAATGTGCCAGATCCTCATTTATGCATGGATTTGCTTCAGAACTCTTGTGCCAGCATCATACCATTTTAGTTGCTATAGCTTTGTAATACATTTTGCTGTGTGGCAATGCAAGTATTCTCTCTTCATAATTTAACATTTTTTTCTGAATTATTCTTCTACTTTCAGTTTTTTCCAACAAACTTGAGGCTGAATTTTCTATAAGGAATTTTTATAGTAATCACATTATATTTGTAGATGAAGGCAGGAAGACCTCGTCACACTTAAAAATCAGCACATTTACAGCTTGTTGTGCAAAGGAATTACCAGGGTGCCAGGAGATGAAGTCAGGTAGGGGGCCTACTGGGAGAGGTACAAGAGAGGGATCACATGTAGTCCTGGAGGTCAGGAGCATTAGCTAACTATTATCAGGCAGGGATCACCACCTCTCCTAAGGCAAAGGCTCCTTGGCCCGATCCACCCCGTCCTGTACCCTTAAGACTCATTCCTCTTTGAGGAGACCTACGGACCACGAGGCTCAGGACATATTGCATTTAGACTAATGCATTTTCACCCTGACAAGCACCTACCCACAAAAAGACCCTGGTATAAAGCTCCTTCCTGGCCTGGTGCTTCTTCCAAACTGCACCCAGAAAAGGAACAGTTCAGGGAAGAGGGCTATGTCAATAAGGATGGGCTAGATTGTGCTGCAAAGACAACCCCACACCTCAAAGGTTTAATAAACACAAGTGTATTTCTCACTCACCTGACAGGTCCCTCACAAGGGGGCGAGGGTCCATTTTCATCCCAGAAACCTAAGCTGATGAAGCTGCATTTTAGCTCCTGCTTCCAAGACATCTCAGCAAGGGGAAGGGATGTGGCAGATTATGAGCCCACTCTTAAAGTGTTCACCTTTCCTCTTGGCTGAAAGAAGTCGTGTGATCATATCTAATTTCACAGGGCAGAAAATTAGTGCAGGACCATGTGCCTGGAAGGAGTTGGAAACATTTGTGAACAACATTCATGATTTATCCACTACTTGACTTTAAAGAACAGCCTTCTCTGCCCATCCTTGCTAAAATAGCAACCTCCCCACCCCAACACACACATACACTATGGTCACTGGGTTTTGGTTATCTGGGGAGGATCGGTAACAATATCCCCTTATTTGTTTTCTTGTCTTCCCAGCATTTATCATTAGCTCACATATTAGTTTTTAAATTCATTATCTGTCTCTCCCCTCAATACAAGCTCCATGGGAACAGGGACCTTGTTTATTTTGCTCATTTCTATATAGTATTTGCTATGTAGTAGGCACTTATTAATCCATGTTGAATGGCTGAATATATATCACTTTATTCACGTACGTGGGATACTACTACACATATTTTTGTGTAACGTTCTTTTACTTACTGTCAGTTCCTTTGGATATAACCTCATTCCTTTCCACTCTACATGATATTCTGTAGTATGTATTATCACAATTTGCTCAGCCACTTCCTTTGTAGGAAACTTAGGATGCTTTCAAATTTTCAATATTCTGAACAATACTGCAACAAACATCCTTATATATGCCTCAGAGCATATGAACTTATGTTTTCTGGGATAAATATCTACTAAAATTGCTAGGGCCAAAGCTACGTGCATCTTTAATCTTGACAAATGCAGCAAGTTTAAAAGGTTGTGATGCTTCATGGTTCTACCAACAGAGAAGGGGAGTATGGATTCTTCTGTGGCACATGATAGCTTTATAAAGCATCTGTTCGTGTCTTTCCAATCCTATGGAAGATAAATGATTTTCTCTTGTCTGAATGTGCATTTTCCTGATTTCTGTGAAACTGTGCTCATCTTTTCATGTGTTTATTGGCCATTTGGTATCTTTTTCTGTGAATGGCCAAATAAATTACCATTTTTTCTGCTAGACTACTTCTCATTTAAAAAACACCATTTACTTATAATTGCATTTTACATAGTCTGGATATTATTTCTTTGACTTTTTAAAAAAGTATTCTCTTAAATTCTGTTTTTTGTATTTTTACCATGGTTTTGGTGTTTTTGTCATATAATAGTTTTTAACTTGAATAGAGTTAAATACATCCTTTGTTTTCACTTTACAGCTTAGATAGCTGTCCCTGAGTTCAGGATTATAAAAATATCCTTCAAGTGTCTTTATAATGTAATAGTCTATGATTTGCTCTCTAATCCATATGAAACTTATTGTTACTTATTTGAAACATATATGTGTGTATGTATGTTTTGTGATCACTAAGCCACTTAACTCCATTTATTGACTAGACCACCTTCGTCCATTTAGAACACTCCCTTTATCATAAACTCTATCACTGTAAATACATGGATCTAATTGTGTACTCTTGATTTCATTGTTTGCCAATATTCAGTCATTCAAATACCATCTTTAGCATTTCTGTTATAGTCATGTTCCATTCATTTACTTAATATTTTAGCATAATACATTTTTAATGAAATACCTACTTGAGTCTTGTCCTATGCACACGAAATCATAGGTCATAATTTTTTTCTAGTAACATTAAAATAAATTCATGCATTTGACATGATGGTTATTTACTTATGTCATCTTACAAACCACAGATGGAATGCAGAGGCACTTTGGGGAAATACTGTTGTATTCCCTCCGCCAATGGATTTGTCTGCTTCTGTGACAAAACACCATTTTAGCTTCATAGCATGTTTTCATTTGTTGCTGTTGTTAGTGCCTTATTTTGAAATAATTTTAGACTCAGAGGAAGTTGTAAAAATAGTTCAGAGAGGTTCCGATGGAGAGGTCCATATATCCATCACCCAGCTTCTCCCAATAGTGACATCTTATATCTATATTACATTACCAAAATCAGGAAATTGACATTGACACAATAATCCATTATAGACCTTTCTCACCCATTTTTGCATACACTAGTATTTTTTTTGTCTTTATATATAACTCTATGACATTTATCACATTTTTAGATTCATACAACTACCGCCACTATCAAGATATAGACCTGTTCTACCATGATCTACCAGGAACTTTCTCCTGCTACCCCATTACAGCCACATCCTTCCTTACCTAACCCATCAACCCTGGGTCCATTCTCCACATCTATAACTTTGTCATTTCATAGCATTATATAAATGGAATCATACAGCATGTATCCTTGGGGACTGACTTTGTTTTTATTCACTCAGTATAATTCCCTGGCAATTCATCCAAATTGCTGTGTCTATCAGCAGTCATTCCTTTTTACTGTTGAGCGCTGTCCCACTGTTTAGTGGGAGCGGTTTGTTTAACCGGTCACCCACAGAAGAACACCTAAATTGTTCCCCTTTGCAGACTCTTTCAAATCAAGCTGCTGTGAACATTCATGTGCAGGTTTTGATGTGAACCTAAGATTTTGTGTCTCTAGGATAAATGCCCAGGAGTTTGGTCACTGGGTTCTATGGTAAGTATATGTTGAACTCTTTAAGGAACTGCCAGACCCATTTACAAAGTGGCTGCCCTTTTACATTTCCACCAGCAATGTATGAGAGATCTAGTTTCTCCACATCCTCACCAGCCTTTGACACTCTCAGTATTTTTTATTTTAGCTATTCCAGTATGTGTTTCTTGTGTTGTAATTTGCCTTTCCGTAATGGCTAGTGATGCTAAACACCTTTTCATGTGCTTATTTGTATGGCATTTTTTGATAACTGGCAGGCATGTCTGAGGTTGCCTTTCTTATGTAGTTCCTACCTCCCCAGACCCTGAGCTGACCTTGGCTGCTCCCTGAGGCAGGCATGCCTCTCTTAGCTCTTTTAGGAAAAAGAAAAGGTGTGGGGACATCCATGGTTTGACCTTGGTGGCTAGGAGCACAGGCTCAGAGCTTTAGGTGAGCTTCAGGAAGCTTCTTGGGAGGAGAATGTGAACCTGCCACCACCATGGATGACACCCACCACCCTTCCTCCAGTTCACATTCCTCAAGACACTTTTAATGAAATCAGTGCCTTTAGAGATGGAGTTACTTGGGTGCTGTGAGGAAGTTCTGAGATTGGTCTCACAATTTGAAACAGTAGGACCTGAGCAAAGGGGACCCAGTCACCATGGGGTCACAAACATTACTCACCTTTTTGGAATGTAGAAAGTACTGGAGTTGGGGCAAAGCCTGAGTTGTCCCAAAAGGCCAGTGGCTTACACCAACACTCTAAGAACAAAGCCCACATCTATTTCATGTGCCCTGATAAGTGCCCTGGCAAGACCCGCCTAGTGTGTGTGTGAGGGGGCACTTCTGAGCAGCGATTGCATCTCCCCACCCAAACTCACCTTCTCCAAGAGGGATCAGGAAGGCGCTTGAGAGCTTGTGAGGTCAGAGGCAGGACCTGCCAGCCAGGGGCTCGCCAGGAGCCGAAGGGTGCCCTCAGAAGGGAACATGAGCAGGGGCCAGAGGAACCCGTCTCGGTGGTCATGATGCCTCGGGTTCACCCTCTGTAGCAGGGATTCTCAGAGGAGGATCTGCAGTCCTGTGGCTCGCAGGAAACCTCCTGACGGACAGCACATCCCACAGGGAGCCCCTCCCAGTGCCCTCCAGGGCAGTTTGAGCCCATCCAGAAGATTCCAGTTTTTAGCCAGGACCAAAGTTCTCTTCATTCTAACCTATCAATTGAATCATTAGATTACTAAAACAGATATTCATAAAATAAAATGAGGGTGTCTTTAGCACTTGTTGAACATTGTCAGTGTGACCTCAGATAAGTTACTTAGAATGTGTTCCTCCATTTCCCTGTCTGTAAAATGGTAATAATAAAAGTTCCAAATTCATTGAGACATTGGGTTACTTTGCTTAAAATTGTGCCTGGTCCAGAGCAAGCACTGCAGAGGAGTCAGCTATTACTATGACTAAAACATGACCAGCCGGGGCCACTAACCCTTGGGCCACCTTGCAAACTCCAGCTGCGCGTGCACCCTAGACACTTGGAATTCCTGCCGCTGTGGAGGGGGACCTTCTCCCCTTCCCCTGACGCTAAGCTCCTATGTAACCATAAACTTAGTTTAGCTTCATTATCATCAGCATCATGTGTCGGGCGTGGTTTGGGAAGTCCTAGAGAAGACAGTGCTATATATTTCCACACTATCATTTTTGACATAAAATTTTCAAATAACTAGATTTTGAGTCATCAATGTGTGTAGCTCAAACATGGATCATTTTCACCCCTATGATTAAAGCTAATGTATGCATATATATAAAATACCCCCTGCCTCCAAATTTTACTTTTGCTGAACGATTTGTTGCTCTTACTGAGTTCTTTAAGTGGGAATATCTGGTGAAGGTAGCTGTAGGGTTTTCAACCTCTGTTAAGTAAGTTCCAAATATTGGAGACCCTGTGCATGGAGGGCTGTGTTCCAGGGCCCAGGAGGGTGGTCCTGCTGTTCAGGACTAGGTACATGGAAGGAGCGGCAGAAGTCCCCTCTCTGGAAGGCACCCAGCAGCTTGCACCCCAGTAGCAATTGCCCTTGAGTTCCCCAGGTTTTCTTCTCTCCCACACCAACTAATCTCTTTATGGACCCCAGGAGGTTCTGTGGACAGGGTGCACAGCCATGCACACACATGCACACACACACGCACACAGGGCTTAGGACCTGGCTCTGGACATCTCTAGTGAGCCTTATCTAAATGATCATACCCAGTTCTAACCCATCTTTTCCTCTGTACTTGGGGCTGGTATATCTCTTTCCATTTGTTCTTTACTCTGCTGAGGGAACAGAGCCCTGGCTGGGTCAGTCAGTGCTTTCTGCCCATCCTGTGATGCTAGACTTGATGTTCTGAGGCCATTCTCATATATATACCCTTTAGATACAACACACTGCTTTGGTGATTGAGAAAGCTAGGCCCAGAGAGGGTAGGCAACTTGTCAGAGGTCACAGAGCCAGGCCCAGGCCCAGGAGCTCCTTGTTAGATCACACTGCCTCTTACTGAGAGGCTTGCCCGTGGCCTAATGTTTCAACTAGTGGACTAACCTTACCTCCATTCATGGCCCCTGCAGATGCCAAAGGGACCATCCGGGAAATTGTTCTGCCCAAGGGCCTGGACCTGGACCGGCCCAAGCGAACCCGCACATCCTTCACAGCTGAGCAGCTGTACCACCTGGAGATGGAGTTCCAGCGCTGCCAGTACGTGGTGGGCCGTGAGCGCACTGAGCTGGCCCGCCAGCTGAACCTCTCAGAGACCCAGGTAAAAGCGCAGGCCAGGCCACTCCACCCCGGCCCCAGCAGCCTGGGAACTCCTTAGGTGTGAGGCCTGTGGGCTGCTAGGGGAGAACCAACTTTGGAGGAGTTCAGACATGCATTAGGGAAAGACTTAAAGTTACAGGTAAACTAGAGCAAATAACAGTGTTGACAGGAGAGAGTAGGTATATGCCATCTGGGTTGGGGGATGGATGGGGGAGCTTCCGGATGCATCAGGCATTTGGGTGGAATAAGGAAAAAGGCCAGAAAAGTCAGAGGGAGGGGCACTCAAGATACAGGGAGTGGCATAGAGGAGTGTCAGTGCCGAGGGAGCCTGCAGAAAGGGGAGGGGGTGCCTCAGAAAAGCTTAGCATTCTAACAATACTATTCTTAACCTAAAGGAAAAACTTCTGCAAACTGAGCATCTACTCTGTGTGAATGGAGGCATTTTAAGCTGGTAACAGCTACGTCGTGATAGTAATGATAGTAACTCAGTACTTACGGTGCCAAGGCACTCTTCCAAGTGCTTTGCTCACGTCAGTTCACTAACCGCTGCCCACAGCCCTGTGACGTAGCAGCCTGTATCATCTCATTTTACAGCCGAGGTGAGGGGATGCCCCAGGCACGTGACTAATAAATTCCAGAGCTAGGATTTGAACAAGCAAGCACTCTGGCATTCTTCATGCAACCATCTTGGAGATTGTCAAAGAATGACTCAGAGCCTTATTTAGCTACAACTCTAGCTTAATCTCACATAAGAGGGAAATCAGTTAATAGATATATCGCAAAGCTTCCTGGGAAGACAGTGGAGACTGTGAGGCTTCTGCTCTGCCCGCTGCTGTCCCCCTCTTGGCTCCCCCACAGCAGTTAAGGCAGAAGTGGCTGCTGTCCCACAGGCACGGGTCATCTCCACCAGGACTCGTTTTCCTCCAGCTGCTGTTGCAGAGCTCCAAGCAACCCAGCAGATGGCCAGAGCAGCTGGGCCCTCCCTCCAGCTAAGGGTGGGGGCGGGGGGCGCTGGAAAGCCAGGCTCTGCTCTGGAAGTCTAGGCATAGAATCACCCAGCAATACCTGCCCCTCCTCTTTGTCCTAACCACCCTCTGTCTCCCCTAGTTTGGCCCCCAAACTCTCACCTGAAACTTATCTCTTCAAGGCACCTCACATGTCCAGGCCAGCAACTCCTGCGTGGTCCTCATGCTTCCCCTGCCCTGCCCCCCACACCCCCTACATCCACCAGTCCTTGAAGGTCAAAGCTGAGCCATTCCTCTTCCAGGAAGCCTTCCCTAAGACTTTTTGACCTTGTTCCAGGAGACCTTTGCGTGTGGCTTGATCAAGTGTGTGTGGCGTGGTGGGCTCCAGCCAGTGTGCACTTCCCTAGGACAAGAATGTGTCTGAAGGCCACACCTCCTTTTCAGGCCACCTGGGGGAGCCATAACACAGCCTGGCACAGAGTGAGCTCAGTGAGTCCTCAGCTTACCAATTGCTGCTCGTTACCCTCCTTTCTTTCCCCAGTCCTGAGGTTTTGCAGATAGTGTGAGGTCTAACTGACGTTTACCGAGAGCTTCCTACATACCGGGCTCTCTTCTAAATGCTTGTGTATTCAGTCCTCCCCACAGCCTTACGGGACAAGAGACATTTCTTCTGACAACAAATATGTGGGCCTTCCCAACACCAACGCAATCAATCCTCCAATCCTCCAGCACCAACTGGACATCCAGTCATTCAGTTCAACTCAGTGCAATTCTGATGCTAACTCCCTGGGTGAGCACAGACCCTACAGGTTAGGGACGCAGTCATCAGATGCCAGCTGCAAATCCCAGGGACCACGTGGCTTCTGACTGACAGGCTCTAAATTTGGGGTTCCCTCACCCCCTCCTCAGGTTTGATAAGTTTGCTAGAATGACTCACAGAATTCAGGAAATCAGTTTACTTACATTTACAGGTTTATTTTTTATTCTAAAGGATATACATCATGTAGCCAAATGAAAGAGATGCATAAGGCAAGGTGGGGTGGGGTGTTCAAGGAGGTTCCATACCTTTTGGGTGCACCACCCTCTCAGCCCTTCATTGTGTTCATGGACCCAGGAGCTCTCTGAATCTCATTGTTCAAGAGTTTTTATAACCTAATCCCCAGCCCGCCTCCCCTCCCTGGAGGTCAGGGGTGGGGCTAAAAGTTCAAATCTCTAATTACTTGAATTGCTTGTCTGGTCTTTCTGGGACCAAAGCCCATCCTGAACCCTCTAAGGGCCCACTCTGAGGCGCCTCATTAGTATAAACTTGGGAGCGCTCCAAAGGGACTTGTTATGAATAACAGAAGATACTCGATCACTCAGGAAATTTCAAGGGTTTCAGGGACGCTGTGTCAAGAACCAAGGACAAAGACTGCATATGTTTTTTATTATACCAGAACAGGTCTTTAAAGAGAAGGAAACGAGTGCAACAAAATTAAATAACACTCATAATTTAAAGCAGATACATTCATTAGCTCATCTACTCTTTACAAAAAGAGGGCTTTATAGGTAATATTATTCCCATCTCAGAAAACTCAGAAAGGTTAATTAACTTGCCCAAGGTTATATAGCTAGAATTCTCAGTATATTAATAAATGCCTTCTACGTACCAGGTACTGTGCTAGGCACTGGGGATACAGCAGGGAACGAAACAGACCAGGCACCTGCGCTCGGGAGGCTTACATTCTGCCTGGGAAAGACAAGCAGCACTTGAAAGTGCGAGGAGTGCTGCGAGGGAGGTAAAGCATGAGATGATAGGCAGTAGGAGAGAAACTTTTATAGGGGTGGCCAAGGAAAGCTTCTCGAAGAGGTGACACTGAGTTGAGGTGTGAGTAACAGGGAAGAGACAGCCGGATGAGAAGCCAGAAGAGAAGTCGAGATACAGGGTAACCATAAAGACCCTGGGAATAGAAACTGGCATGGAATATTCTACGTGCCAGAAGGCCAGTGTGTCTGAGTTGGAGGGTTACAGGGTCAGTGGTGGGACAGAATATGAAGTGTTTAGAGGCCATAGGAGGATGTTAAAGGAGGAAGGACATGAAAGGACTGGCATTTTACAGAGGTCTCACCGGCTGCCAAAATGGAATATGGGCACAAGAGTGGGCCAGTTAGGGGCTAGCGACGTGGGGTCTTGAACCGAGTTGGCGGGTGGGAAGGAGAAGTGACCCGATCTGAGATATACTCTGATTGGGAGATGGAACCTGTTCGGACTTGCCCTTGTACATGCACAGGACAAAGCAAAGAGAAGTGGTTCGGGGCTGAACTGGGTGAGCAGTGAGAGTGGTCAGTGAGGCCACTTAACAGCGAGGGAAGGTTGGGGAGGTGCAGGACACGGGAGAGGAGTCCAGAGAATTGCTTTGCATCAGTTCAGTTGGCAATCCCAGCAGACATGTCAGGAAGGTACGTCAGACATTTCTTTGGGGGCTGGTTTCTCTCTGATTTATCTGAGGGTCTTGGTCAAGTTTCTTTTGGGGGAAAGGATACATGATTCTTTCAAGTGTGCTCAGATAATGGACGGACTCCTAAGGAATAAAAAGGCACAGACTTCTGGAAATCCAAGGACAGGAACCATGGTGTAACCAGGCCTGGTGGAGACTGAAAGCCAAAGGCTGCTGGACCCAAGGGCTTCAGCGCCAGGACTCGCAGATCTCCCCTCTGTCGTCCTCCGAGGGTGCCACCCAGTTGCTCTCCAGTGTCTGCTTCTCTTCTCTTCCTGCTGCCAACCAGCATCTTTACTCTCTACCCTGCATGTCAGGGGGGCCCTAATTCAGGCAGAGAAAACGTGGGGCTTCCTCAGGGCCCCTTCTCATTCCTAGTCTCTCCTTTAACCTCTAGGTGCCCAATTAAGTGTCTGCACATTTAAATTAGAATGACACTTACAGAGCCCAGTGCACGGAACAGTGAGCCCTTGCTCCCCACTACCTCCAGAGTTCTGCAGGATGAAGGGTCCTTTGGATGGATGTAGGAACAGTAAACAAGACAGAGTACGGCTGACCTCTGGCCTTGGCCTTGGCCAGACCCCACAACTGTGCATCAAAGGAAGTCCCCGGAGAGCAGGACGGGTCTCAGAGGGCTCTACCTCTTGGAACCATCAGAGGAACCCTCCACCTACCTACCTCCTCCTAGGGTAGCATGTGCTGAAAGCTCTTCTCCATGGCAGGGGAAAGGGCCGCCCAACTCAATCCAATTCTCCTTGGTTTTAGAAACCTCCTGATACACTTTGTCACCATGCCTCGTTTCAAAGCGAATGTTCATGGTTTGATTAAAGCAGTGTTTCTAGGTATGGCTTGCACACCACCTACATTGTAGAACCTCTGGGGATCTTGTTTAAATAGAGATTCCTGGCTCAGATTCCATGCTCAGCCCACAGGTTCCAAACTGGAATTTTTAGAGAAGATCTAACAACCTACATATTGTTCAGCTCTTAAAACATCAGTATCTGCCAGGTGCTTTCCTAAGTCCATGATTATTAGCTTATTGAATCATCACAACAAACCTATAAGGAGACATAAACCTTCGTTTCACAGATGGGGAAACTGAGACACAGAGAAGTTACATAACTTGATCCACATCATCCAACTAATTAGAGAAAAATCAGAACTGAATCCAGGGCCGTCCAACCTAGGGTCTCCTTGACGATACAGTTTGCTGCTTCTTCCAGAGCAGACTGATCCGTCCATTTCCCCTGCTGCTGGTGTCTGAGAACCAAGTGGATAGAGTTGGAGTTTTATTCTTGTTTTCTCAGCACCTGGCAATGCTGGCGTGTATTGGATGCTACTTATGTGTCATGCAAATGAATGACCAGAGCAGCAGGCTCAGAGTGGGAACTGAGAAAAGATGCGGCTGTGGGGGAAGGAAGTGGGGGGGGGCTGGCTCCAGGACATCCCTCACTCGGCCTGCCTGGGGGACTTCTCCAGGGCCAGGGGCCCAGGCGCTGGGCTGAGGACAAACTTCCAAGTCCCAGTAAGGACAGGCTCACACTCAGCTCAGATAAGAGCAGCCCCGGCCCTTCCACAGTGTCCTCTGCCCACCGCCTCGCTTGGATGGCTTCTTCCAGAACAGCAGGCTAGGTGGCGCCTTCGGGGCCAGGTTATAAAAACCAGGCCCATCCCGGGTGCACAGGTACCGTTCATCTCATATGCAGTGTGTGCCCACTGTCACGGGAAGTAGTCTCTTAAAGATTAATGTCATTTCCAAATCAACAGTGAGTCTTGGAATTTAACAACGGCCATGAGACCAATGAAGGTGATGGGTGATCTCCTAGTCCTGGTAGCCAGCTGGAAGCTATGCCGCTGTCGTGTGCAGCCAGGGCTCACTGTCTGGCCCCACAAGCCGCCAAGCATTTCCAAGTTCCAGGGGAACCAGGAGAGGTCGGAGGGAAGGTGGCAGCCCACAGGGAGTCCACAGCAGGGCACCAAGAGGACAAGGGGAGGGCGGTGCCCCAGAAAGTGCCCTTCAGGATGGGACCTGGCCTATCCAGAGTGCAGCTGAATTGAGCCTTAAAGGATCAGTAACTTTGGATTTAACCCTGAGAGCGTGAGTCCTGAGGTGGAACTGAAGGCTTCCTGGAGGAAAGGAGGCACTAAGGCTGTCTCTCCGTTTGTCCCTTGCTGGCTGAATCTCAGGTATCAGTCCCTTAGGGACCATGGGATCAATGGTGGGAAGCAGTCGGCCAGAGCGTCTCACCACCACCTCTGTAGTTCCAGCACCTACCTACCACCAGGGTTTGCAACATTAGTCACCCTCAGGGCTTTTCAACAAGCACCAGTGCCTCGTCCCCAACCCCTGGAGATTCTGGTTTAATGGGTTGGGAGGGCGCATGGGCATCAGGATTTAGAACAAAATGACCCCAGGTAATTCCAAAGTGCAGGGAGGGTGAGAACCTCTGGCCAAGGCCCTAAGTGCCCAACAAACGGGCATGCCAGACCCCAGCCCCTGCCCCAGTGGCCCTCTGCCTTCTCCTCTCCTCCCCTTCCAGGCCCCCTTCCCAGGACATCCCACATGCCGCTGGGGGCCCACGCCCACATCTCCCTGCTACGCCTGCCTGCCTGGAGCTGCAGGAGGACCGGACACCTTGTAAGAGCTTTGTTATTCCTTATCAGCCACACCCCTGTTCTGCCGCTCCCTTGGTCCCTAATTGCTCTCCTTGTTGGGAGTGGGTTAGCGCTGTTCCCACAAGACCCCCCAGCTTCCTGAGGACAGGAATCATGACTTCTGGGTCTGTCCCCTCCCCCTAGTTCAGGGCTTGGAACAGAGAGGGAAGCAGTAAGTAATAACTCACACCAGGTGTGCGCCAGGCACCAGGCGAAGCCCTCTGCATAGATTTCCTTATTTGATCCCTGCAGTCGCTCAGGCATTTTTGTATCTATTTTAGAGGTGAGAAACTGAGGCTCGGGGGCTCTTGCGGGTGTTGCCTAGATCCTAGGAGTGTAGGCGCTAGGCCAAGAGGCTTCCCAGCAGGGGAAGGAGTGCAGGGCAGGCAGAGCCACAGCCCCAGGGATCCGGTGGACTGTAGCCTGGAGCCGTGGGGTTCCTGGAGTGACAAACAGAAGGATTCTCCTTTCCAGGCACTTCCTCAGCCAGACTCGGTAGGGTCTCCCTTGGCCTTCTCTTCTTGGTGTCTCCTTCAAATGTCACCCCTTCGGAGAGGCTGTTTGCAACAGCATTAAGAAGATAGGCTCCTCCAGGCTTTATCCTGCCTCAGTTCCCTAAGGCAGTGCCTCCCCAGTGTGTCCTTGGGCTGGCGTCCCACAAGCTATTACCTGTCCACGACAAGTTAACTGCAGAAATGGAGAGTAATTATAATTCACTGTAATTGTATTTTACAAAAGTATTGGACCCTGACAGATTGGAAGCTTTAAAAAGTGGTTCCTCACCACAAATAATTTGCGACACTGCTCAAAGCACTTATTACCCCCCGGCCCTCGGGCCTGTTTGCTGGCATTTGTCATCCATCCTGTCTCCCCCTCATGCTGTCCACTCCCCAAGCCTCGAGTAGTGCCTGGGTGTGGGGGGCGCTCACACATACCTGCTGAATGAATGAGTGAGTGAACGAGTGAAGCAATCAGTCTCAAGCAGATCCCATAACTTCCTGGTCACTTTCCATTATTGAAATTCAGTCCAGAACACCAGACTCGTGTCTCAAATCTTTCCTTCCTCCCTCCCCCACTCAGAACAGGCCTGACTCACTGCTGAGGCCTCTGCTGGTGGGGTGGTCGGGTCTAGAAGGAGGTGTTGCGCAGCATCGCCCCAGGCAGGCTTAGCTCCGGCCTCCTCCTCCTCACCTCTGGGCCCCATTGCCAGAGCCACAGGAGCTGCCGGCCGCCCTCACGTCCGCTGACAGCTGTGGGGAGCCAGCGACACCTCCCCGTCTTTCTCTTCCCAGGCCCTCCACCCCACGGCCCCTTCTTGTGCTGCTGGCTGCCAGCTGCCAGCCGCCTGACACCTCCCTACAGAAGCAGAGCCAGCCTCTTGGGGACCCAAGTCTTCAGAGGTGGCACTGGTGACGTCGGTCTACAGATGACTGACAAGTTTCCGTCTAGGCAGCGAATGCCAGTCTCTCCTCCTCTCAGACGCTTCCTTCCTGAATGTGATCCTTTCAGCGCCCCCCTATTTGCCTGCTGTGGGTGGAGGGGGGATGACTCTTTCCTCCTCAGAGGGTAGGAAATGCCTGGTCACCTTGAGGGCTGATCACTGAGCTTCCCTCCCAGGCTCTGGTCTCTTCTGCAGAAGAGGCTGGGGGCTGGAGGGCCAGGCCCTGAGGGCGGCAGAGGGCGAGGTCTGCCTCCGCTCATAGACCTTGGAAAAGGACCCCTCTGCCCTTTTGCAGGCAGCTCCGTTTAGGGTGCAGGGCGCTTGGCGCCTCTTTGTCCCCACGTTTGAGTGTGTGGCCCCTCGACACCCTGCCACGTCCTGCTTACACTTGGCATCACGCTGAGGAGCCCAGCCTGTGTACGTGATGAGGTGGGAGGGGGCTGCTGAAGGCTTCAGACGGGAGCGGCCAGGGCCTGTTAGAAAGCTGGCTTCAGAGGCGGTGGTGGGTGGTGGGACGGTGTCACAGGCAGCAGCCCTGCTCTAGTTCCCACGCTCTAGAGGGCCCCACTTCGGCCCTTCTCCGGCCACACCCTTCTAGACCATACCCCTGCCGTGATTTGGAGGCCAGGTCCCTTATCACCAAGAACAGGCTGGCCATGGGAAGCCCTTAATGACAATCCCGACACTCTTCTCTCCCTTCTCCTCCACCCTTGCTCCCCCACTCCCCACCCCTGCCTCCTTTCCCTCCTCCCACCTGCCCCCGCTTTGCTTGGTCCTCCCCTCTCCTTCCTGACACCCCTCCCCACCTCTGCCCCAAGGTGAAGGTCTGGTTCCAGAACCGCCGCACGAAGCAGAAGAAAGACCACAGCAGAGACCTGGAGAAGCGAGCGTCCTCCTCGGCCTCTGAGGCCTTTGCCACCTCCAACATCCTGCGGCTGCTGGAGCAGGGCCGGCTGCTGCCTGGGCCCCGGGCCCCCAGCCTCCTGGCACTGACGCCCAACCCCACGGGCCTGCCTGCTGGCCACAGGGGCACCTCCTTGGGTGACCCCAGGAACTCCTCCCCACGTCTCAACCCTCTGACCTCGGCTTCAGTGTCCCCCCCACTGCCGCCCCCTCTGCCCGTGCTCTGCTTTTCCACTGCGCCACTCCGGGACCTGCCTGCCTGCTGCGAACTGGGCTCCTCGGCCTTCGAGCCCTACATCCGGCTAGAATGGAACGTGGGCAGCCTGGACAGCAGCAAGAAGACTAATGCTTAAGCCTCCACCCCCGTGTGACCCGGGGTCCCCAAACACGCACCGCCCCTGCCTCCTGAACCCCAGTGGACTGTCCTGAGCAGGCCCCCAGGCGAGGGGGCGGCCACAGGGTCCCACCCCCACCCCCAGCACAGAGACTCTTGACCAGGTGGTCGTGGTCCTGCAGCTTGTGTGTGTGAGTCAAGTGTGCGTGGGTGTGCCTTTCACTGAAATAAAAGGAAAACAATGACTAGAAGGCCAAGAGTCCCCACAGCACCACCGCTGCCCCTCAGTCCCCTCTGCCTCTCTGCACTGGGAAGGAAAATGGGCTGAGTCAAGGGGACCTTTAATGGGGGTGGGAGGCAAACACTGGGGCCAAGCTCATGGTCATGGGGGATAGGGGTCCCCACACGTGTGGGCCGAGAGGCCCCTGACCTCCCCTCTCCATCAGTGCTCCCGCCCAGGCATCGCCGAGCCCGCGGGGGCATCGCCCTTTGGCAAGCTCCCCTTTCAAACAGAAAAGAGCCTGGGAGGGGGAAACATTAAGTCCTTTGAGAGGGTGGACAGTGGAAGACGAGGCCAGGACCCAGGGAGCCGGAGAGAGGGCGTCAAAGGCAGGCCTAGGCAGACCCCACGGCTGAGCAGGCCCGCCCGTCACGGCCACCGCAACAGGAAGCCCTTAAAAATATTTTTTTTTGCTCAAGACGCGGTAATTACCTTTTTGATGCAGTAATCGTAGGTTTATAGCAAGTTGAAAAGACAGTCCAGAGACTCCCTTCACCCAGTTTCCCCCAATGGCTGAGTAACTACAGTGAAATATCAAACCAGGAAAGCGACCTTAGTACCACGCGTGTGCAGTTCCGTGTTGTTTCATCACCCGTGTAAGATCCTCAGAATCACTGCTGCAAGCAAGATGGAGACCTGCGGTGACCCAAGCACCTCCCTGTGCTGCCCCTTCGTAGCCACGCCCTCTACCTCCCTCCCCTGCAAGAGTTCTTTGAAAGGATGGGAACTGTGAGAGAGAGACCCGAGATCTGAACCGGGGCCTCAGGCCAGAGGATGCGGTAAGATTTCATCTGGTGGGGGAACTAGACCCACACAGTCCGCTCAGGTCCGTGCTGGGAAGCATACCTGGTTTCACATTGGCTGCCCTGAGTCACACCGGCTGGGTTTCCCCAAGCAAGTGGGCTTCCTCCCTTCCCTCTGCTCAGAGGTGTAGTCTGGGGAGGGCCTTAGAGATGGCAAGAAATCCTGAGTCTGGAATGAGACACGGGGGTGACCCGAGCAGAGGGCTGGGCCGGCCCCTCGCCCCAGCCAGCATCCTCGCTGCCGGGTCCAGCAGACCTGCGCCCCACTCCATAGGCCCGGCGGAGAGCACAGCTCTAGCTCCCCAGTGCTAAGAGGGCTCCTTCATTTGCACTTGCTGCCCTGGGCTGAAAACGGCCAGGCAGACCTGCCGCATGGGACCCTGCAGGGGACATACACGCAGGTCGGACAGGGCCCTATGATAGATGGAGAGAGCCCTCCCTGCCCGGCTTCCCAGGGAGCACTCAATCTTATGAGACAGGAAGGCTTAAGGAAACTGCAGTCTGGTGGAGGAGACACCAGCTCAGCTCTTGGTGGCTCACAGCCAATTGTTGGTGACAAGAGAGAACTCTCCAAAAGGGCATGACAAAGGAAAGGGGCTGGATGTATGGTGAATTCAGAGTGCTGGAGGATCCAGGGAAGGCTTCCTGTAGGAGGTGGTACTGAAGCTGGCCCAAGAATGAGCCTCTATAGAGATGTTCAAAAAAGTTGATGAAATTGTGCAGGGGAAGAAGTCCCCAGGTATGGTCAGGGCGAGGGTGCAACGTGAGGCAGGTTGAGACAGTGAGGAGACCAAGGAGGGGCAGCCTGCCAGAAAAGGGGAGTCGTGGGGAGACCAAGAAGTGATATAGTGAGGGCCTTGGCACTGTGAGAGCACCTCAAGTTCTGGGAGGGGAACTGAGTTCACACTGGCTGCAGGCTGGGGTGGAGGAACAGCTAAGGACAGAGGTTAGAGAGCCAGCCTCCCAGCCTCCTGCTCCAGGTGGCCCAGGGCACCTCTCAGATGTGGAAGGGCTCCAGAGCTGGAGCACCAGGTTTCCCTGTTGACAGTCAACACTGTTTACAGTCAGCCAGGGGAGGAGGAGGGGAGGGGTGGCCGCAGGCACAACCTGGTCAGCTCTTTCCAGCTCCAGCTTGGGCCCCAAGTGTTGGACTTGCCACCAGCAGTCTCAGCTACTCAGCTCCCAGCCTGCCACCTCACCATGGCCATGAAGGTAGATAGTAGGCCCGGGGGGCTCCCTGGCAGTGGCTGCAACCTGGGTGCAGCCAGAGAACACATGCAAGCAGTCACCCGAAACTACATCACCCACCCCAGAATCAGTGAGTACAACCCCGCTGTGGATGAGGTTGGGGTGGCTGCGGGGTCCCTCTGTCCTGCTTCTCAGCCTCGGAGAAACAAGAAGATCCAAGGCCAGAGAAGACCTAGGGAGTCCCGGGTCCAGTGGAGTGACGCAAGTGGCTGCTTGGACAAGGGCCACTTCTGCAGGTGGAGGGGTGAAGATCCCCAATCCAGGCTACCCCAGGGGAGAGGGCGGAGGAGTCCCTGCAGGCACCTTCCGGTCATCACCCAGATCCTGCACTGAGACCCCAAGTCCAGAGAGAGCTCCCTGCTGTCCCTGAGTGTGTTTGTGTGTACACGCTCCTGTGTGAATGTGTGTGTGCTCGGGGTATATGCGTGTGCGTGCCAGAACACTCAGGACAAG
Organism: Phataginus tricuspis; assembly: GCA_029783875.1. Taxonomy (NCBI): domain Eukaryota; kingdom Metazoa; phylum Chordata; class Mammalia; order Pholidota; family Manidae; genus Phataginus; species Phataginus tricuspis. The sequence continues at coordinate 61,456,192 of JAQQAC010020896.1, forward strand.
GAAAGGTATGATTCAGCGTCTCTGCAGAGTAGGTGTACACTCTCAGAGTGGGGACATGTCGTGTCACTGTGTGCGTCGTGTCAATGGGTGTATGTCGTGTGCGCATTCTAGGAGATGCTGTCTGCATGTATAGCCTGGGGGATGGCATGGGCCTGGGTGTGTGTGTGCTCCTACCTTCATTTGGGTGAGGATATATGCACGTATATGTGTGACAGCTTGAGTGTGTGTGTGATCATGGAGAGGAAACGCGTGGCTGTGTATGCATCCTGGTACACTCAGGGCGAGGGTGAGTGTGCGTGTGTACGTGTGCGCAGCATGTATGCTCATGGGAAGAACGCAGCGAGTGCGTGGTCAGGTGATGTCACATGTCTGCCAGTGTAGGGTTGGGGGAGGGGGAGTGCCTGGCATCTGGGTGTAGGGGTGTGTGTGGTCACAAGTGCTAGAGTACACCTTGTGGGGTTCTAGAAGGAGCAGAGAGCCCAGGAAGGCACCCAAGACCAAAGGGAACCCCCACACCCCCCCACACACACACCCGTCTCCAATCTGTCCTTGCCCAAGGTCATTCTCCCTAGCCTGGCAAATCCTTGAATTCTCAGACAGCCTAGCTCGCTGGAGTAAACTGGCCTGGCCGGCAGCAGCCAAGCAGAGCCAGAGGCTCCTAACAGGGTAGGTAGGGAGAGAGGCTGGCCCAGTACAGTTACCTGGCCCAGTAGGGGCAGGGGTGACCTGAGAGGGCTGCTGAGAGCTAGGGCCATGGGGCCGACACCCACAAAGACCAGAGCCAGTGCAGAGTGGGCAGGTAGGGGCACAGGCGGACAGAGCTGGGTGTGGGGTGCCTCCTGAGGCCTGAGGCAGGCCCTGAGGGGTGGAGTGCCTTCCACATAGGGAGAAACTGAATTCAGGAGGCCCTGCAGGCCCTGCCTTGTGGAAGTACTGGAAGGGTGGAGGTCCAGAGTCACCCCTAGGGCAAAGCTGGGGGTACCAATGGCAGTGACTGGCACCCCCCTTGGGTCCAGAGCCCAGGCCTGGAGACCTGAGCCAAGTCACGTGTGATGGCTTGCCCCTGCAGGCTCCTTCCCTGTCACCCCTCTTCTCTGGGGTAACAGGAGGGCTATCTGGGGGCTGAGTGGGGTCTGAGGGCTGGACCTATTTACTCAGCTTCCCTTCTCCCTGGAATGTGCTCTCCTAGGGACCCTGCAAGGCCTTCTCCAGCCACTCCCCTCCCCGCCAGCCCTTATTTATAGTCAACAAGCCCTGGCACAAGGGAAACCCCCAGGAGGTTTGGTCCAGGCTGGAACCCAGAGATGGCAGCACTCTGCCTGCATGGGTGTCGCTGTGTGTGGCCCTCACCCCAGCAGAAGTGTTCAAACTCAAACCTGGCTCAGACACAAGGGTCAGTGCAGGGAAAGTCCCTGCGGCTGTGCTCACTGCCTGGCTGAAGCTGTCATTGCAATGAGCAGGGCTGTGGCCGCGTACCAGCGTCCCCCTGGGGTACATCCAGGACCAGCCAGCCCCGGCCATCCTGGACACCCCACCACCCCCAGGGGCAGGCTGGAGTCCTCCGGCCCCCACACAGACGGCTTTCTCCAGGTGCCTGAGGACCTTTCTCCCTGAGGGGCCCCTGCAGGCCCAGAGCCCAGAGCTGCAGCAGGGGACTCTGCGGCCCTCTCCACCCCCCACCCCGCTACCCTGCTCCAGCCCAGCTCTCAGCCTGGAACTCTACCCATTCCTGGGCAGGCACCTTTGTGTAAGAGACAGAAAGAGCCTAGAAAGAGATTTGGTGGTCCAGAGAGAGGACGAGGCAGCTGGCCCCAGCCCCAGGGCTCCCTCAGCCATGGGCAGGGTGAGTCCAGGACAAGGCTTCCTGGGGGAGGAGGCAGAATAACCAGGCCTGAGGGTGATTTCACTGCAGAGGCTGAGGAGGCAATGGGCCCGAAAGGAGAGTGCAGAGAACCAGGATGGGGAGTGAACCCCGGCAGTAGCCACCCTGGGCAAGGAAGGCCCCTTTGCCTCCCCCAGAGCTGGAGCTGCTCTGCAAGGGGAGGAGGTGGTATAGAGCTTTATCTGGTCTCTTCAGAAGGTGCTAGGCTGGGGGTGGGATGTAGGTGGAGTTAGGAAAGATGAACTGACAGCCTGGCTGGAAGGATGGAGCCAGGTTGGATCAAACAAGGGCTTGACCTGCAAGCTGCGCACTCAGTTTCCTCAAGAGAAAAGCCAGGGGGGTTATCCTGACAGACCTCCACCTGCCTGGGGCTGATTCTAAAGGACCCTGGCTTCCAGCCCCTGACCTTCCTGCCCTAATTGCCCCAGTGGGGCCCAGGGAGAAGGTGCGGACCTGCTACCCCAGGCTTGCCCCACGCTGGCCTCACGCTTGGGTGACGGCCTCTGCCTCTCCCAAGCCGCAGGTGTGGCTGCGCCGCCAGCCTAATTAGTGGGCTGCGGGGAGCCCTGCTGAGCCTTTGACAGAGAAGGCAGTAGGGAGATGGGGGCCGGAGGGGCTCCACAGCCCCAAAGCCAAAGTGCAGCCCAAAGTGTCAGCCAGGACAATGGAGTGGGGGCGGGCAGAGCGCCGGAGGGAGTGTCTGCAAAGTCGCAGGAAGGCCCATCAAAGGAGAGGTCTGCTGGTCCGGGCCGGTCTCTAGAACGACCGGCACCCCCCTCACTTTCACCTCTCCCAAGGCTGGGTTGGGGCCATACTCCTTGAGCGCCCCAGGACACTCTCCCGATCTGCGGTGCACCCAGAGAAAGCAGCTGACTTTCCTGGGCCTCTGCTTCCTTCCATGCAACAGGCACAATCAGAGGTGGGGCTGGGTAAAAACAAAAGGCCTGGCTTCCAGTCAAGGACACCTTTGTTGCCCAGCCACCACCTTGGTTAGGTCCAAATCAGACAGCCTCTAAGAAAAGGTACGGTCTAGTATAACAGGGGAGGTGCAGAGCCCCAGCTGAAGGGAGAGACAGTGTGTCTCAGCAGGGAACAGACCAGCTAGAGGGCAGGACACTTGGTCCTGGCAGCCAGTGGTGCTCCAGAGGGGAGCGGACCCAGTGGGCTGCTATAGTCGGTCAAAGGCAGGGCTTGAAGGATGTGAATAGCCCAGAGCTGAACCGAAATGGCTACTAGGTGGATTATCTACAGTGAAGGGTCTTGGCTACGGAGCAATGTATTCATTCCAGCGACCATTTATGAAGCCCACCTAGAGCCAGGCAGCCTGCCTGCTGGGAGCTTGGGAAGGTGGCTTACAGAGGAAGCTGGCACATTGATGAGGGGCTCAGGCCTCATCAGTCACCCGTGTGGCCTGGGCTGCGGGAGCCTGGAACTGCAGAAGCTGGCAGCCCAGAGGGCCCTGCAGGCAAGCGCTTTGCCCCGACCCCTAGGCTCCTCTAGACCACCTCTCCTCCTCTCTACCCCCAGGGTAGACTTATGGGATGTCTGGGTTAACTAGGGTTTCTCAGGGCAGAAGCTGGGAGCTGGGGGAGCCAGCTGTGAAGGAAGAGAGGAAGTTGAAAGATGTTTCCCACTAGAGTTGGAAATGATTCCCTGGGGCCTTCTGAACCTCACACATTCCCACCTCCCTGCCCAGCCCTGGGTCTTTCTCTGCCATCTCAGCCCTTTTGCCTAGCCTGGTGTCTTCTCTCACGGCCAGTAAGATGCCAGCTCTTCTGGGGACTTGTTAAAATGGGGCACTCTGTCCCCCTATCCTTCATTCCTTGTTCTCGCAACCCCTTTTCTCCTGTTTCCGCCCTCCCCCTGCGGGACTCACCTGCTGTGCACAGCTCTAGCAGGCTAGAGAATTTGGTCAGCAGGCCCCACGGGCAGGAGGGGAGTGTGTGGCCTCTTGGCTCTTGTTCTCCTTGCTGGGGAGGGCGATGCTCCAGCCTCTGCCTCACCCCCCCATACGGGGTCTTCCTATGCCTGCCGCCCCCCTTAGCCCCGTGCCTCCTCTTTCTCACCGCTCCACCTCTTTCTTCACAGGGTAGCAGGGGCCGGGGAGCAGGCCCTCAGGCTGGGTGACGGGGCTCTCATCTGATCTGGGGTTGGGAAAGTGGGGCCACGTAACGCCTTCCATAATTCCTCCAGCGAATATTCACTGAGTGTCTGCTGTGTGCCTGGCGCTCTTCTGAGAGGTGGGGGCTCAGCAGTGAGCGCTACAAACACTCCGCTCTCCTGTCTCCTTTTTTTTTTTTTTTGAATTAACATGGGTTTTATTTAGAGACAGACTGTGTGTGGGAACGAGAAGTTGAGGCCAGACGGGAGAGGGGAGGCAACAGGAGCGTTTGGTGGGAGAGCCCTGGACTGCTGTGTAGCCCCAGGGAGGACATGTCAGCAGCAGGCCGGCCCTCATCTCCAGGCTCTCATCACTGGCTCAGAGCAGCCCATGGGAAGCTCGGCCAGGCACAAGACCCGGTCTGCAGGAGACCACATTTCCCCAGGAGCCTGGGTAATTTCCTCCCCTCTCCTGGCATCTGCTTCTCAAACCTGGACCTCTTGTCTCAGAATCTGCAACAAATATTCAAGACCACAGAGACTTGTTTTCCTCCTGGTTAGGAAATGTCTCCAAGTTCAAGTCTCGGTAGTGCTGTGGATCCCCTCAGGCTGCATGACGCATCCGTGAGCGAGGTCACAGGCTCGGCCGTAGCTTTGTAAAGCAGCGGTTACTGGATGGAAAGGCAGACCACCACAGGCTGACCCTGAGGTGCGGGTGCTCAGCCATCAGTTCACTGCCCATAGATTCTTTCTTTAAGGAAGTCCCTTAAGAGAGAAATTGTGGTAATTGCTACTTATACACCTGTAGTCAATGGGTTCCTGAAGTTTCTCTGGAACTTAGATGGGGAGGTGATACATGGTGAGCAGATATTTTCTGTGTCTCTTAACTTCTAACTAACGTTTGGGCCACACTACCCACACGAGAGGTGCTTCCCTGCTGAGTGGAACCTCTGACCACAGGTGTGATTATGGCTCATCTTTCTCACCCTGTAGCACACATAGGCTCTTTTCTCCATGTGTGCATTGGGGCCAGGGGAGGGCTGACTGTCCAGTAAGGCCTCACACATGTTCCCCACATGCAAATGCTTCTCTTCTAAGTCTGCCTACACTGACTGCTCTATGACACCAGGGAAGAGTTACAGTGTCCCACGGTTATGGGTGAGGCAGGGTTCCTCAGCTAGCCCCTAGCAGAATCAGAATAGCTCCCTGTCTGCCAGCGCATGGCTTCTCCTTTCGGGATCCCCAACACTACAGTTAGGAAGTATTTCTGGATGTCTAACCCAATCCCTCCCCGTAAGCTGAGTTCATTTCCCCATTTGTGAGTCTCTCCCGCCACTAGGACTGGGACATTCGGCTTCTCCCTCCTTTCTTGTTGATCTTTCCCCTCCCCTCCCCTCCCAGCCCCCAGGGAGTCCGGGAGCCTCCTTGGCGGGGTTTATGGCAGAGCAGGGCCCTGGCTGGTTTTCCTCACAGATGCCTGCACTTCCCCCCACCCCACGCTCAGTCGGTGTGGGTGACAGAGAAATGTAGTCCTAGCGAGAGGCAGGGGAGGGCAGTTCTCATCTCATCTCTAGCTGGTGGTCAGGAGTTTCTGGAACATGTGGGTGAGAGAGGATGGAATGGGTAGGAGGCTGGAGGGGAAGCAGCTTCAAGGGGGAGAATGGCCTCTGCAGGCTGGGGAGGGAAGGACAGGACTCCAGGGGGCCTCTGCCCTAGCCCTGGCCCTCCCCCAGCCTCTTGCAGGTGTCCGAGGCTGCGGGGGCCCTGCCGGCAGGGGCATGACCCTTACAGCAATGGTGGCTGGCCCTGTCACAGCTAATGACCCTGATGGCCCAGGCTGGGGAGGGGGTGGGGTGGTGCAGAGAGGGAGGGAAGACAGAGGATGCTTGTGTGTGTGTGTGTGTGTGTGTGTGTGTGTGTGTGTGTGTGTGTGTGTCTGAGTGTGAGACCCTCACCTACCTCCACTCCTCCTCCAGCCTACAGGACTGTGTGCAGCGTCAATGGGCCCCTGGTGGTGCTGGACGAGGTCAAGGTAAGACTATTCCGCCTCTCCTCCTCTCTGTGCACTGTCTTGCTGGCAGCATCCACTAAGGCATCTGGTCGTCACGTAGTTACAGGTCATCTCCCTGCCCCCTTCACCCCACACACTGGGCCTTCCAACTGGCCATGGATGGCATTTTATTACCTCGGAGCCCCACACTGCCCTGTTACTGAACACCCAGCCCATGGCAGGTTCTCAGTTTGTTCAAAGGAAGGGTGGTAAGTAAATGAATGAGAGGAACGAATGAGTGTTGGCATGACTAAATATGGACCTGTCAAAACCTGAGCCAATCATATTAAATAAATCAGACCCACTCATTTCTGGAAATCAGATTTCAAGTTCCTATGGATATCACTGTTTGACCCACCAGTGCTGGGGACACCCTGGGAGGAGGTGGGAAAGGCTGAGCATGTATGTGCTGGGGGTCAGGCGGTCTGACTCAGACTTGGGTGTCAATCCCACCTCCGTCCCGCCCTTTCTACCAGCTACCTGTCAACCCTAAATCAGCTTCACCAGCCCCACCTGGGAACTTGTGAGAAATACAGATTCTGGAACTCCACCCCAGACTGCCAGACAGGATAAGAAACCCTGGGGATGGGGCCCAGAAGTCTGTTTTTAAAAGCCGTTCAGGTGACTGGATGCCCCCTGAAATTTGGCATCCATTTATCTAGGACTGTACATGCCAGTTTCCTCATCTATAAAATGATAATAGGGTTGTTGTGAGGATGGCCAGATGAATGTATTATTATTATTCCTTCTTGAGAACAGCTAGGAGGGCAGAAATGCTAGTTGATTAAACAGTTGGGGCCACCTCCTGCCCCCTTGTCCCCCTCAGCCGCAGTCCCTACCACCCCTGTCAGTCCGTGTAGAGCCCAGTGTGGTGTGGGGAGTCAGAGCCTGTACAGACATCCGCTTTCCCAACTATAAAATGGGGCTGGGTGAGGAAACTGGAGAAAAGATCTCCAGACCTATGGTTCCGTGATTGTTGGACGCATCTGTAACTCCGGCAGAAGGGAATGACTGGGTAGGAGAAACACCCAGAGACCCCTGCAGAGGGAAGGGAAGGCATCAGTAGTTTATAGTCTCAAAAGTTCAGGAGATGGAGAAGGCACGGGTATGCACCCCACTCCAGGGTCCCGCACCGTCTTCCCTATTCCAGAGTTGCTTGGGTGAAGCACCTCAATTCCTGCTCTACAGCACCACCTTCTGCCCACATTGAATCACACAGGCTATTAAGCTTCCTACTTCCATCATCAAATGGGAAAATAATTTGGGGGAATATTTTGTGTAGATCAGAGGTTCTTAGCCCAGGGAATACGGACCTTGAAATTGTATGCAAAACTTCGAAGATGTCCATTCATGTGCCTGTGCATTTTTCTGAGGGTAGTTTCCACTGTTTCATTGATTAGATGAGGTCTGTGACCCAGAAGAGATTAAACCCCTGAGTGTAGAATGTAAAAATGACCCTCCTAGATCTGTAAACAGTCACTCCCCCAGCCCCGATGTCACAGAAGCACACACACACTCATGCACACTCACAGTCACACTTTCACACACAGGTTGTACAAACATTAAAGAGACTGGATAGCTAACATCCCCCCTGCCTGCATTGTTCTGGAGAGAGTCCACTAGAGCCAGTGGTTTTAAATCTTAAGCATATATCAGAATCCCCTGGAGGGATTCTTGGGCCCCAACCCAAAGCTCTGATTCAGCAGTCTGAGTCGAGGTCCAAGAGATTGTATTTCTGATAGGTTCCCAGGAGCTGCTCCTGCTGGGAAGGGGACCACACTTAGAGAACCACTATTCTGGAGGGTCTTCCAGCTCCTCTTGAATGTTCTGCCTTAAACTGACCCTTATTTGAGACTTGGAGTAAGCACTCACCTTACCCACCAGACTTGGCCTTCCAGGAGTCTGTGGCTGCCCCCAAACTCAAAGGAAAAACTTTCAAAATTTTATGTATAAGCTCTGAAGACAGTTTCCAAAGAGTGGTTCCCAAACTTCCCTGGACATTGTCAGGAAAGGCCTTGGAGGCCAGCACTTCCTTGTACAAGTCCTGCCGGGCTTGCTGAGAACTTCCCATCCTGTGCGTGTGTACACAGCTCCCCTCTGCCTCACCCCCCGCTGGTTGAGAATTCGGTTGAATCTCAAGCAGAGGAGATGGGTTACGCTGAACCATCCCTATACCCTGCAGTCCTCTTAGTAGCGAATACTGGGAGTTGAGGGAATCAGGCTTCCCAGTTGTGTCGGGAAATGGGGCGCCTCTACGTATAAGCTCATGACTGCACGCTGGAAATCTGCCCCTGCACTTGCTGCTCTGACTGGCTATGATCACCTCTCCACCAACTAAATAACCAGCGCAACACACAGAGAGCTTGGTGTTCTCTCTAAAGGATTCCAGGCTACACCTTCCATGCCTGGGTGTGATGACAGTTCTTCCTGTGTCTGACTGTGATCTCTCTGCTATTTAAAGTTCACTTGCTCTGATTTCACCTTTAGGGGACACAGTGCGCCACCTTCTCTCCACTCTCCTTTCCTCCCATCCTCCCTCACCACATAAACCTGCATAAAAATGATCACCTTTTATCACCCTGCTGCCTGGTTTTTATTAGGCCCATTGCCTGATTTCTTTGGGGTCCACTGTGGCCTGTGCTCTATTCAGAAATTTTCCTCCTGAGGTTGGCAGGCCACCATCAGCTCCACAGACGAACAGTGGGGCTAGTGGCTGTTTTGGATGTAGAGACAAAGGTGCACAGAGAATGACGGAGGAATTCCAGCGAGGACTTTAGCTTGTTGTCCAAGGCCTCGCAGTCCTTGCTCTTGGGCTCCCTCTTGTGGTGGAAGCCAAAGGCGGCTGGGCATCAGCTGCTTGCCGACCTCAGGTCATGCCTCTTGGGGAAGAGCCCCACCCTGGGGGGGCATCGAGCATCTTTTTATCAGTTTAGATTCCACTTCCTCCTCTGTGAAATCTTCCTGTTGAACGTTTTGAGTTGTGGGAGCTCTTTGTTTATTGTTCACATTTGCGTATGGCATCTCTGCCATACAGAAATTTCAAATGTTTGCATAATCAAATATTTCAATGTTTTCATTTATGGCTCCCCGATTCCTTACTTTGCTTCAAGACATCTCTCTTATCCAGCTTTTAAATGGATTATTCCGTAAAGGGAAAGAGGAACTTTTCTAGTATTTTGTTTAAGCTTTACATTTAATAACACAGATTTACTGGCTAATAGTTTATTTCTAATTGCTGCATCTATATTTACATGAAAAATCGGTCTGTAGGTTTTTCTTCTGGTGGGGGTACTATCATTATTGGATTGGAGTCTGGGGAGTTTCCCATTTCGCAGTTCTGCTCCCAATCTTTCCTTTCTGTTCCTTTTCTGACTTTGGCTGCTTCCCCCAGTGCAATGCTGAGAACCATGCCAGTGGTCCTAATTTTAAAGAGAATTTTTTTTAGACCTTATACCATTCATTGAATATGATATTTTCTGTAGATATTTTGAGGATACTTTTGGGGGTTAAGGAATTTCCCTTCTATTCTGTATTTTCAAAGAGTAGTTTTGTTCTTTGTTTTGTGTTTTTAATCTTGAATAGTTTTTTGAGCTTTTCCTAAAAATTCTTGAGACAAATCACATGATCATTTTTTCCTTTTATCCTGTAATCCATTAATAGGATACATTACACTAATAAGTTTCCTACTATGAGACTAACGTTGAATTCCCAGAATAATCCAACTTGATCTTTATTTTTACTTGTATGTGTTTTCATCATTTTTGTTTTCCAATTTTTTTTTATCAGTTGGTTTGCATGTAGCTTGATCTTTTTCATATCTTACTGGATTAGGTTTGCTAATATTTGTTTAGGATTTTTGCATTTGTGTTTATAAATTAAATTGCTTGTAATTTTCCCATAATTATCTGATTTTGTATCAAGGTTTTCCTTGTTTCATAGGAGGAATTAAAGACCATCCCTTTTATTCCAGTCTTTCAGAAAGCTTAAGTAATTTTCAATTTATTTGTTCCTTGACTGTTAGAACTCACTGGTAAAACTATCTGGTGTGTTTTTTTTTTAATTTTTTGTTTTGCTATCATTAATGTACTATTACATGAACATTATGGTTACTAGACTCCTCCTATTATCAACTCCCCACCACATACCCCATTACAGTCACTGTCCATCAGCATAGTGAGATGCTATAGAATCACTACTTGTCTTCTCTGAGTTGTACAGCCCTCCCCGTATCCCCCACCCCACCCCCCACATTATGTGTGCTAATCGTAATGCCCCTTTTTCCCCCTTATCCCTCCCTTCCCACCCATCCTCCCCAGTCCCTTTCCCTTTGGTAACTATTAGTCCGTTCTTGGGTTCTGTGAGTCTGCTGCTGTTTTGTTCCTTCAGTTTTTTTCTTTGCTCTTATACTCCACATATGAGTGAAATCATTTGATACTTGTTTTTTTCGGCTTGGCTTATTTCACTGACCTCTGCCCATTTTTTAATTGGCTTATTTGCTTTTTGTTTGTTGAGGTACATGAGCTCTTTATATAATTTGGATGTCAACCCCTTATCAGATACATCATTTATGAATATATTCTCCCATACTGTAGGATGTCTTGTTCTACTGATGGTGTCCTTTGCTGTACAGAAGCTTTTTAGTTTGATATAGTCCCATTTGTTCATTTTTGCTTTTGTTTCCCTATCTGGTGTTTTTTTCATAGAAAGATTTTAAACTATCCAATATCTATCTTAAAGGTTATTGGGATGAGTCTGGCTATTTCATTTTGACAGCAGATCCCCTTATCCTAATGGGCTACGTTCTAAAACCCCCACTGGATGCCTGACACCATGGAGAGTATCAAACCCTATATATACGTATGTTTTTCCTGACACATACATATCTACGAAAAGGTTTAATGTATAAATTAGGCACAGTAACTGATTGACAATATGTTAATAAAATAGAATAACTATAATAATATACTGTAGTAAAATTTCTGCGAATGTGGTCTGTCTAAAAATATCTTATTGTACTGTACCCACCCTTCTTGGGATGACGTGAGATGATGAATTCCTATGAGATGAGATGAGATGCATGACGTAGGCAATAGGCTACACTGACCTTCCTATCATAGTTCAGGAGGATCATCTGCTTCTGGACTGTGGGTGACCACAGGTAACTGAAACCGCAGAAAGTGAAGCCGCAGGTAAAGGCGAAGGATGCAACTGGTTGTGGTTTGAGTTGTGTGCTGCTATACCTCATTCATTTCATCTGCGTTCTGAAATATATTGCGGTTATACTTGTCCATAATTCCTTTTATTATATTTTTAATATTATTAATATAGCTAGTTTTGACTTTTTTCCCCCCAACAATTATTTCTTTGTGTTTTTTTTCTTAATCAGTGTTGCCAGAAATTTGTCTGCTTTATTAGGCTTTTCAAAGAGCCGTTTTGGCTTTCTGGATCTTCTCTATTACATAGTTGTATTCTGTTTTTAATGATTTCTGCCCGTTTATAATTCCTTCTACTTTATCTGGAGTTTTAATGCTGTTCTTTTCTCTAACTTTCATTTTTCATACTTTTATACTTCCTCTTTTTTAATATAAGCATTTAAAGCTTTAAATTCATCACATATATGTTGATACAGTTTTTCATTATTGTTTAGTGTTTTCTAATCTGATGGTAAGTTCTTCTATACTTAGAGTGTTTTTATGTTTCCAAATACATGAAGTCTTTCTCACTATCTTTTTGTTACTGGTTTCTAACTTTGATTATAGTCAGAAAACATGCTGCAGCTGGGTGTGTTCTGTAGGTCATGGCAGAAAGTGATACCCCTTTCATTCTTTTCTATTTTGCCTGTTATTTCAGTTTCGATTTCCTCTAGTGTCCAAGGAGTGATTAGAGGAATACTTTAATTTCCCAGAGTATTAGGAACATTGGAGAGAAAGCTGTTGTCTTTCTTTACATTAATTTTTATTGGATTATGATTATTACTGATGTAAATCAACCACCTGGGAAGCAAGGTGAGGAAGCCTGGGGGATGCTATGCATTGTCTCTAGTGCCTCTGCTGGGAAGAAGGTGCAGGTACATGATGTGGCTTTCTTGGTACTGGGGAGAAATGAGGACAAGTGCCAGTGGGAGGGTCAGTTTTCCCAGCGCAGCTTCTCTGGCCCAGCACATAGCCTCCTCTAGATGTGGGTAAAGACTGGGAATCTGGTTCCTGGAGCACAGACACCTAATTTGGGGATTCTGTTGGGGCAGATTTCCACCTCACCCCCTGCTGCCTGTGGTCCTGGAGGGATAGCTTGTTTTTTAAAATTGAGTTATAATTCACATGCCATAAATTTCACTCTTTTTAAGTGTGCAATTCAGTGGTTCTTAGTATATACCCAGAGTTGTGCAGCCATCACTACTATTTGATTCCAGAACATTTTCAACAACTCAGAAAGAAACCCTGTACCTGTTAGTTGTCAGTTTCAATCTTGCCTCCCTCCACCTCCCAGCAGTCATTAGTCTTTTTTGTCTTTATGAATTTGACTATTCTGGACATTTCTTATCAATGAAATCACATAATATGTGACTGGTTGTGCCTGGCTTTTTTAACTTAGTATATGTCTTCAAGGCTCATCCATGTTGTAGTGTGTATCAGAACTTCATTCCTCTTTAAGGCTGAATAATATTCCTTTGCATGAATACAGCACCTTTTATTTATGTTTTCATCAGTTTGTGGATATGTGGGTTGTTCCCACTTTTTGGCTATTATGAATAATGCTGCTATGAACTTTCATATACAAGGTTTTAGGGGAACGTATGTTTTCTTTTCTTTTGGGTGTATACCTGGCAGTGAAATTGCTGGGTCATATGGTAACTCTATGTTTAACCTTTTGAGGAACTGCCAGACTGTCTTCTGAAATGGTGCACATTTTACCTTCCCACCCACAGTGACTGAAATTTTGTCTGGCTTCAAAAAATGAGGGCTCCAGTTTATCTACACTTTCAACAACACTTGTTATTATCTGTCTTTTGATTATGGCCATATTAGGGAGTGTGAGTGGTATCTCATTGTGGTTTTGATTTGCATTTTAATGACTAATTATGTTGACCATCTTATGTGTTTATGAGCCATTTGTATGTCTTTTTTTAAAGAAATGTCTGTTTACGTCTTTTGCCCATTTTTAAAATTAGGTTATTTGTCTTCTTACTGTTGAGTTATGAGAGTTCTTTATATATTCCAGATACTAGCCTCATTCTTTTAAAACTGATAAGAATAGGTACTACACTCCGAGTCAAAAGAGAAGTGATTGCCTGATTCAATTCTTTTTATTCCTGAAGACTGTGAGGACCACATGCAAATTAATCCCAGCCCTGTGGCTGGCAAAAGCCTACCCTGGTACAGGGGACATCGGGGAGCGGAGGGGAGCCCTCTGTCATTGTGCTCACTGTCGACCCACAGAGGTAGAAACAGGTGTGCCATCCAGGAAACCTAAACACCCATAGCAGTGAGCTGTCACAAGGTCCCAGGTACCAGCCAATGACTTTATGAGTGTCGTTTTCTCCTCACAGCAGCCCTGTGAAGTAGGTATTACTATCCCATTTTAAAGAGGAGCAAAGTAAGGCTCAGAGACGTAAGTATCTTCAATTCTAACCCTGGTCTTCCATCAATAAAGCTGGCACTCCCACGAATCCAGGCATACTGCCTCCCAAACAATTCAAGCTTCCCATGTACCAACCCCTCAAGCTCATTTCCAAGAGTGTCTGGGCCCAAGAAGGGAGAAAGACGCTGAGGCCGGTCCAGGAAGGCCGGGAGGACACAGGGCCTCGCCTCTGGTCTCACTGCTGCTCTGGGCCGCTCTCCTCCTGCCAGTTTGCCCGGTATGCTGAGATCGTCAACTTCTCCCTCCCCGACGGCACTCAGAGGAGTGGCCAGGTGCTCGAGGTGGCTGGGACCAAGGCAGTTGTCCAGGTAAGTGGTGTCGATGAGGCGTTGGCTAGTTGAATAATTGAATGGACCCACAAAGTTCCCATATTAAAAGCCCTGAAGGCAGACATGTCCTCTTTTCTCCAGAGCACATTGCCCGGAGCTGGGCCTGAAAGGAACCTAGAATGGGAGGCCCCATTCTCCCCAGCAAGCCACTTATTAGAGTCACCAACCTCTTGTCCCCACAGGTGTTTGAAGGGACCTCTGGGATTGATGCCCAGAAGACCACCTGTGACTTCACAGGGGACATCCTACGGACCCCAGTGTCAGAGGACATGCTGGGTGAGGGGTGGGGTGCTTCTCCGTCCTCCCAGCCCAGCCTCCCTGGCCAAGTGCTTGGCTTGCTGTGCTGGCATTGCCTCTTTACAGGTCTGCCTCCCCTGGGAGCTCTTTGAGGTCAGAGGTTGTGGCTTTTCTCTTTGGCTCGAGCCCCAGCTCAGGGCCTGACAGACAGCAGGTGTGAGGGAGGCAGGCCCCATGAACTAGAGGCATGGGCGCTGGCCTTCTCTTTGGGGCCAGGCTGAAGCAGACTGCGCATCCCCTAATTTTCTCCCACCACCTGCCATACCTGGCTCTCTCCTTTTTCCAGCCCTGAAAACCCCATGAGAGTCACTGGCCTGGGTGGAGGCCTAGCCTGTAAAGGCTTCCAGGAGAGTAGGGAAGACCTCCAAGGGGACAGTCACTGTAGCCAGCTCCTGGAGTGACTGAGGGCCGAAGGGAGGAGGGCATGGGGCATTTGGGATGTGAGGGCCAGCTGGGGCCTGGTGATGGTGTGGAGGGCGAGCAGCAGCGAGAGGCCCAGGGGGGCCCTGAGCACCCCTGCAATACTCCTCACCCCCCCAGGGCGGGTTTTCAACGGTTCCGGCAAACCCATCGACAAGGGGCCAGCGGTCATGGCGGAGGACTTCCTGGATATCAACGGTGAGTGACCAGAGGCTCTGGATAGGTTTTGGGACCCCGCCCGAAGCACCTTCCCCTCCCCTAGTCGTGGCCCTGCCGCCCTGCCCTTGGAGGCCCTACTCCAGACAGAGGCCAGAGGCTACGGCCCAGGGCTCGGCCCCAGGGCCGGTCAGACTGACAGGCAGATCAGAGCTGCAACGGCCTCCGGTCCCCAAATGTACCCCAGAGCCCGAAACCCTGCCACCAGCACTTCAGTTCCAGCTCCTGCAAAATGTCATCATCAACGTGCGGAGTTCCACGTGCGCCCCAAGACCATCGCCCTCCTGCCCGCCGGTTCCCTGTCCCCCAGCAAGAGCTGGCTGGGGTGGCTTGCAGGAGAAGACCCAGGACAGGCCCTCTCAGGGGGGAGCCCTCCTGAGCCCTCCACCCGTTCGGAGGCCGTGGCCGCAGCCTGCAGAGGTCCCAGGCCCAAGGCCTCACAGCAAGTCGGAGGCACTCACCCCCTCAGACAGGAGGTCTCGAGTCATCCTTAGGCGCTCTGCGCCCCACAAGCCCTTGCAGGTCTCAAGGAGGCCTCAGCCTGAGCCCCCGCCTGCCTGCCGCTTCGAATGCACCAGAGCCGCACAGTCCAAGGGAGCCCTGGGCCGGCGGCTGTTTAACTACAGAGTAATTTAAATAGAAGAAAACTTCATTTCAAAACCGCACTTGACATACTTAGCAGCTTCATGTGGCTGGGGCTACCTTCTTGGTGGTTACAGTACATTTCCATCATTGCAGAAAATTCTGTAAACACTGCTGCTCTGGGGCCTGGGGCTGAGGTGGGGGAGGGCAGGGAAGGACTTGAACCCTTGATGGTGGACCCACGATGGCTCTCTCCCAGGCCAGCCCATCAACCCGCACGTGCGCATCTACCCCAAGGAGATGATTCAGACGGGCCTCTCCCCCGTTGATGTCATGAACAGCATCGCCCGTGGTCAGAAGATCCCCATCTTCTCAGCGGCTGGGCTCCCCCACAATGAGGTGAGGACAGCGGGTCCTGCAGGCACAACCAAGGGGAAGGGACAGAGCGGAGGCCAGGGCTGGCGGACCAGTGAGGAGGGCCAGCTGAGCTGAGGTCACCAGCGTGCGGACAGGCGGCGGCCCTCTGGCAGCTCCTGGACTCAGTGCTGCACAGACCTCAGTGTCCCCAAGCAGGTGTTGCAGCCTCTGCCCTGAGTGAGTGGTGCTCGGGGGCAGCCCCAGCGTTGAAAGCCCTGCTCAGCTGAGCTGACAGCTCTACGCACCGGTCCTTGCTGTGGTCTTCACACCGCACAGCTCTGTACCAAGAGAACCCCCCTCATGCAGCCCCACGGCCATCTGCGGCCTCCCTGTGCAGGGCCCCTCCCCTCTGCCTGCCGCCAAGAGTGACAGTCCAGTTCTTCTCAGAGAAGCTGGTGTGACAAGGTTCCTAGATGTTCCCCCTCACCACCACCACTTCCAGATGCACCCCAGCTCACCCTCGAAGTGGCCTGAGCGATCCGAGGGCGTGAGTGCCCAGGCCCACCCTCACACGTCCTGCATTGGACATGGTGCACGGTAACTCCGTACCCGGCAGGCCTGGGCGAACCCCAGCTCAACCCCAGCAGCAGGCTCGGTTGGTTCTGAAGGGCCAAGATGCCCCAAACCCTTGCCAAGGCAGCTGCTCTTTGGAACTGTGACTCTACCCTGCCCCTGACAGGCAGCCTCAGTGCTTCAGGAGCCGCCGAGTAGGGCAGCACCTCCCCTGAGAACACTGGTGGGACCTGGGGCGGCCCTGTCACCTCTGTGGGCTCGGATCCCTGCCCACAAAGGCCTCGGCAGGAGGGTGGCCAGGAAATCGTTCTATCCATCCTCAGTGCTCGGTAGGGTGGGTTATGGACTCTGGTTCTGACATCCTTCCTTCAACCTGCTCCACCCCAGATTGCTGCCCAGATCTGCCGTCAGGCTGGGCTGGTGAGGAAGTCCAAGGCGGTGCTGGATTATCATGACGACAACTTCGCCATTGTCTTTGCAGCCATGGGGGTAAGAGGGGTGAGGCAGCTGGCAAGTTCTGGAAGCTGTGGGCAGGCAGCCTTGCCTCCCTTGGCCCCCGGCACTGCCTGATCTGATGGGGGAGGTATAATTCTTCTCCTTGAGAAGCTCTCAGAGTCCAGGCCCGTCTGGAGGCAGTGGGCTCAGTGACTAGGGGACTGTGCCTTCCCAGGCACCCAAAGGCCATGGCAGCTGTAAGATGAGCCCAGGACCTGGAGGATAGGGAAACCAAGAATCTGTTGAGACAAGACAGCTATGGGAAGCGGCTACCAGGGGCCCTTAGAGGGGTCAAGGCGGGCAGGACATTAGGAAGGGAAGCAGCCGGCCGAGTGAGGGGCGGTGATGCCACCGAGCAGAGCTCGACCTGAAGAAGCCTGAACCTGTCTTTGGGGGTCTGATGACCCCCACCCAGGACTGGGCAGCAAACCCAGCCCCTGCCCCCTCGAGCCCCGGTCAGCCCACTGACCGTGACGCCTTCACGCCCGGTGGCTGCTGGCCAGCCAGTCAACACCCCTACTGAGAAGAGGTGGGAGGGGCCAGGGCCCTGCCTCCAGCCCCCCCTGCTGTGTGTCCAGGTGAACATGGAGACAGCCAGATTCTTCAAGTCTGACTTCGAGCAGAATGGCGCCATGGGGAATGTCTGCCTCTTCCTGAACTTGGCCAACGACCCTACGTGAGCCTCCCCTGGTGCCCACACTGCCCTCAGCCAGCAGGTGCCATCCTCTTCCTAGACGGGTCTCAGAGGCACTCCAGAACTACAGCTGTGTGCCCAAGCTGGGCAGGCAGCCCCTTGGTGTGGACTTGGGGAAACAGGCCGGGTGAGGGGCAGGGGGAGCCCCGGAGACGCGGAGCCAGACCCCGCTGCTGCCTGCGGCCCCTCCGCTCTTCCCACAGCCTGCGCCCGGCCATCATCCCAAGTCAGGGCTCCCCATGCTGAGTCACTTACGCAAAGGCATCGTTAAAAAGGTGTTTTCCTAAACTATTTGTTTAAAAAACTGCTATTTTAAACATTCAGAAAATGTGAGTTTAAATCTGTGGGTCAAGTGGATGAGAAAGATTCTACTAAACTGTCCTGGGTACTGTAGTGCTCCAAAAACGAAGTGACAGATTTCTGGAGGCCAAGATGACATCATCGGAGACCCACAGACACAGAGCCTGGGGATTAAGAGTGCCTGGAGCCCAAGGAATAGGCTCAGGCGAGCTCAGAGTGGCAAGGGGCTGCCGGGGCAGGCAGCCATTCCAGAGTGTGTGCACTCAGTGCGCTCTGCAGCAGTGAGAGGGACAGTGAAGACACGGAGCGGGTGTTCCAGCAGACCCCCGTGCTGGGGCGCCCTGGGCAGGGGCTCAGGGCCGTCGTCACCCTCATCGGCCCCCCCTGGCGCTGCCTGTCTCACTGGGCCAGCTGCCCGGGGTCTGTCCCCTTTCCTACCACGCACAGCAGGAGCGGGGAGCTTGGGGCCTGGTTGAGTGCTCACTCCAGGAACCACAGCCCCGACCTGGGTGCTGGGTGCCGGGTGCCGGGTGCCGGGGCTCGTCCTACCCTCTCCTCTGCTGCTGTGCCCAGTAACAGTCTCCCAGGTCGCTTTGCAGTCAGCACTGGGGCTAAATGGAGCACAGATCTCGGCCTCCAAGCTCTCTGAACGTTGGCCGTACCTCTAGGATCGAGCGGATCATCACCCCTCGTCTGGCTCTGACCACTGCTGAGTTTCTCGCCTACCAGTGTGAGAAGCACGTGCTGGTCATACTGACCGACATGAGCTCCTACGCAGAGGCCTTGCGGGAGGTCAGGTGGCTGGCAAGGGGCTCATCCTTGCTTCTCCCTAGTCCCTGCACCCCAAGCTCACCCACCCAGGCTGCTCCCACTCCATTGCTTAAGGTCACTGAACTTCCCACCCTCCATGACCTGAATCAGCCCCTTATCCCAATGCCCATGGGCATTGCAGGTCTCGGCTGCCAGAGAGGAGGTGCCTGGGCGCCGGGGCTTCCCCGGATACATGTACACAGACCTGGCCACCATCTACGAGCGGGCAGGCCGTGTGGAGGGCCGGGGCGGATCCATCACCCAGATCCCCATCCTCACTATGCCCAATGATGGTGAGCCCCTCACTGCCCACTACCCCGGAAGCCCCCCGCCCCCTTCCCACCCGGACATTTAAAGGGCCCATGCCTTCTCTGCACAGATGTGTGCTAGCTGTGCTCTTCCACCAGGACAAACATTGTCCTTTCCTTGCCGTCACACAGCCCATCACTCCCATGAGGGGAGGGAACCCACAAGGCCCTGGGCGGGTGGAGACCTGGGCCCAGTCTACACTGAGACCAGCAAACTTCCTTGTAGATATCACCCACCCGATCCCAGACCTGACAGGCTTCATCACAGAAGGACAGATCTACGTGGACAGACAACTTCATAACAGACAGGTACTCTCCCCTCCCCACCACCCCACAGGCCCCGACTAACAGATGTCCCATCACCCCCTGGGCTTCATCTCTCCCTGAGTCAGGGCCACACAGGGCTGACCCCAAACAGACGATGACGCCCCAGGAAGACTGTCCACAGACAGAAGACAGGTCTGGGCAGGATCCAGCCTGCCTGGCCGTGGGGCCTTGAGAAAATGACTTCTCCCTCTGGTACCAGCGTTCTTCATGTATAAAACGGGAACGATCCTTATATAAGCGCATTGGGAAGGGTCAGATAAGTTGGCATATAGAAAACATCTAGCAGACAGTAGATGCCAAATAAATACCATTTCTCCTTCCTTTACAGTAATTTGCTTTGGTGAACAAAACAATGGGTTACTGACACAAGCAGATGGTGAATAATGCACCAACGGGTTAGAAGATGTGTCTGTCCGTTAAAGGCAGCTCCTGTGACTTTTTCCTCTTTGCTTGGCAGGCCCTTTCTGTAACTATATTTTTAAATTAAGGTATCATTGATATACAGTCTTATGAAGATTTCACATGAGCAACATGTGGCTTCAACATTCACCCATATTATCAAGTCTCCCCCCCACCACACCCCATTGCAGTCTCTGTCCATCAGAATAGTAAGATGTGCAGCCTGCAACTATGAAATGTCAACCTGGTTTTTGTCCAAATAATCAAAAGTTTTAGAATAGTGAGCCTTGGCCTTGTTGTGCTGCCTTCAACTGCACAGGGATCTGCTTCAAAAAATGAAAGAAGAAAGAAAGAAAGAGAGAAAGAGAGAGAGAGAGAGAGAGAGAGAGAGAGAGAGAGAGAGAGAGAGA